>JAXCLO010000051.1:9214383-9247069 GCA_035583995.1 Arremon aurantiirostris
TGCTTTCATTTCAATCTCACTTATAGTTTCCATATTCTCAAAATCTTTTGCCAGGCAATCATATTTATAAGGCTTTCTGTTTCATCTTCCTCAACACTATGTTAAAGAAAGAGAAAGGATACATCAGAAGGCTTGACAAGAATGAATAATAAAAACCTGTGACTGACTCAGAGTCCCGACATAGCTGATGGTGATTGGCCACTAAGTAAAAACAATTCACATGCTGGGAAAACAATCTCCAAATCACATTCTAAAGCAACAAAACAGGGAGAAGCTGAAGTTTCTCAGCTTCCCAGGAGAAGAAATCTTGGCAAAGGGATTTTTCAGAAAATATCATGGTGACAGGTTTGGTTCTGCTGGGTTTAATGAGAGCTCAGAGGGACAGGCTCTGCATTGGGCACCGGCTGCACACAGCAGCTGGCTCCCTAACAGATGAGCTCTGCAGCCTCCAACTCCAAACGCAAACTGAGCATCCCAAGAGTCATTTCCATGGAGTCACCTTGGCAGGGTCTGCAGCTCCAGGTGTACGCCCAGCCCTGGCTGCTCGGCTGAGATGCCAGCCCTGGGGGGCTCAGGGTGATCAGACACCGAGTGGAGCCCTTGCCTGGGGTGCAGCTCAGCTGGAGGGTACCAGCTCAGCACTTTTGTACCTCTCACCTGTGTCGGTGCTGCGGCTCCGGCAGTGGGGATTCCTCAGCTGCTGCTCTAGTCCTTCAGCCACAGCCTGCTGAGGAACCAGGGGGATGCTCACCCCACTTAAATCTTCTAAAAATTTTGTTTGTTTTGGTTTTACTAGATTCCCTCGTTTGTAAAGAGGAAAACAAACCTAGGTATGAGCTCATGAGTCTGGGGATGATGAGTGTTGTGGGAAAACCAGGATTCCTGGACAACTGACCAATATGGTCAAGCAGAAGCTGTTTATTGTTTACATTACACACATTTTTATAGATTCTAAACTACTAAGTTCACTCTTCTTGATTGGTGCCTTTGTCTTGTTCATTCATTTTCTGCCTGCATTTCTCAGAGTATGTGATTGGTTACAGTCCAGGTGTTTCACAGTCCTCTGTTATCCAGTTCTTGCTGTCTTGATATTCTGTTTTTCAGCCTCTTCTTTCTTAATTGAGCACAATTCCAGTAGCATTGACAAATTCCTGAGGCTTTGATAACAAACTTAGAAGCAGGCTGGCTGCACACTATGGCCTAACCCTTGCAAATACGCTGCAACAGATGAGCTCTTGTAAATCACAAATTTCCCTGGACAAGAGGCAGCACCCAACACTTGTGGCTTTCCCTGCACCTCACAGACACCCATGCACTGCCTGGCACGTGGATGCAAACACCACAGGGCTCTGCCTCACAGCTCAGCCCCTCAGGCCACTCGCCTGCAGCTGAGCTGCCCACACAGCCATGAGGCAGCTGGATCCCACAGATCCCTTTCTACAAACATTCCTGCAAAAAACATGATCCAAGAGGCTCAAAGTACAATGGAAAGAACACAACAGACAACACCAAGGCCTTGTCTCTGTCTCTCTCTTGAGCTTTCTTCACCCAGAGTCACTGTGGCCGCCACAGGCTCCTTCCCAACCCCACCTGAATCCTGAATCCCAATCCATGAGGGTTCAGCTGGAGCTTTCCCAGCATATTCACTGCAACCCCAGCTCCAGTCAGGCTTCCTACACCAGCAGCAGGACCAAAGCATTGCCACCACTGCCCAACACCAGCTGTGAGCAGTGGGGCACTCATTAAATCCCACCCCAGGGAAGGGGAAGTGGACAGGGACCTCTCAGTCCCACTTTATACAAGGTCCTGAGGAGTTTCACACCAGGACTCACCTTTCCATGCACCTCTCCTGCAAGGACATGCAGCTTCTCTCTGTCACCATGTTCTTTCCATGGCTGAGGATCCTCTTTCACAGCCCACATTATAATCAGTTTAACAGCCCAGCAGCCACGCACAGAAAGTTCCTTCTCTCCATCCTCTCACATCTCCAGGCCCTTTATCACATGATAAGCTTGTGGACACTCTGCAGTGTCAGCAGCAGAGTGCCAGACACCTCTAAGGTGTCAGATCAGGCTCTGCAGTTGGATGAACAAGGGCTGGAGGATCCCCTGGCGCTGCCAGGTAGTATTAACTGAGCAGTCCAACACCATCTCCACCAGGGTGAGGGAATTACTCCCTCCTAACCCCCCTGGCAGTAGCTTCACACCACAGTTCATGACACTGACCCCTCATCCCTGAGCAAGCTCAGCTTCTGCAGAGCTGACAACATCAAAGAGCAGGTTTGGTCCACACAGAAACCTGGGGAGATGAAGAGGAATAAATGGCTGCAGCACCAAGGACCCTGTTTTGCAAAGTCACTTTCCTTGATCCCATCCATATTTCAGCACAGCTCCAACTGAGCCCCATTAATGTAATTGATTCTTAATGGCATTCTCCAAGAAACCATGTGAAGATTTTAACAGGCTATTAGATGGAAATTAAGCCTCACCCAAACCTTCCTCCTGTGGAACAAAGGTTTCCAAAGATGCAGGGGGGCTATTCCATTCCTGCTAATGGACCAGAAGGTTGTTTTGAGGAAAAGGGACACTAATTCTGCATTTTCCAACCCTCAGAGGGACACCAGAGGTTTGTTGTTACAAGGAAAGGGTTTCTCATCCTTCCCACACAAGCCAGATCAGAGGGCAGCCCTAGAGGGATCAGAAACAGAAGTGGTGTTTGATGAGCTGGAGGGTTGCCAGCTTTCAAAAAGGAAAAAATAAATACAAATTTTGTTTGCTTTTGTCCCCTGGGCACCTTCATGCCAAGCAGACCTCAGCTGATTGCTCAGATGTGGCTTTGAAACCCAAAGAGCTGAACCTGGCCCAGGTCACAGCTGTGGCTTCAGCTCTGCTGGAACCCTGGGGAGGCTTCTGCTGCAGGAAACATTTTCAGCCCCATCCTTCTGTGGAAAGAGGCACCAGGAAAACATTCCCAACTTTTGCAGTGTTCATGAAGCACACCTTTTGAAAATCAACCCATTATTCCAACATTTCAAAGCCAGGACACTGAGCAGTGACATTCCCCTCTCTCCATCCAAGGTGGAGCCCCTCGTTTTCACACAAGTCGGTGCCAACACTCGTGGACATTTTGACTCAGAGAACACCACCTCCCCCAGAGGTCCAACCCTGCCTGGGGCTGAGCTCTGGCAGACACCCACAGCTGCAGCTCTGTGTGTGCCACGCCGTGGATTTAACACATTCCCCGTGGAACACGAGCGCTGAGCTCCCTGCAAGTGTCTCCCACTCACTGTGACTGAGCAGCTACAAGAGTTCTAGCTGATGATTTCTAGAAGATGATGCTGTTACCATCTCTTTTACTTCTGATTCAAGTTCCCCACACTTCATTTCAACATTCTAAAGGCTTATTTTTACTTCTTTTGAGACATTTGAAACTCACTACTTTTCAGGGCTGACAGGCAGCCTCCTTCACCAGTACGTTACAGAATCAGGAACCAGCACTGCCTTCATTTTTAAAGAGGTGGGAATGTGGAAACAAAGGGAAAAGAAACAGCCTAAAATCCCTTATTAGCTAAAGACATGAGCAGAAGAGAAAAACAGAGCCCTCAAAATCCCATCCACTGCCCAGTGTGCTCCACAAGAGAACCAGAGCTGTGTTATCCTGGATCTGCCTCAGACACAGCATTAACAGCTCCCATGCTCTCCTGTTCTTTCATGCGTCAAAATAAAACCAGAAATTGAATCATGCCAAGCTTCCTTCGTGTTTTCACCCTTTGTGAAAGGCAGGGGTTACCATCATTTTGTATCTGTTATAACTGGCTTTAAAATTGTAACCAGAGAGTAAAAAAAAATAAGTTTTTAAAAACAGGCTTGGAGTGGTCCTGTCTGTACAACTGGTAACCAAGTCAAGCATTTCTAAATCCTCCTTTATTCTACCTATTCAATTTTAGTACTTTATTATTACAGAACAAGAAATTCAAAATTCAGGATTCATCCAACCAGTCCAGGAGGTAATTTGGGCCACAGAACTTCAGGAATCTGGAATGCTTCTGCTCAGGAAGTGGGTAAATCAGGCTGAGATTTGGCATCAGAAGACAAGAAAGGTAACATTTTTCATTTCAGCACATTTCTCAGAGCAGAGATAAGCTGCAGAGATCTGTGATGAGGTTATTCATGTTATCAGCTAAATGGTTTTGAACAGATACAGCATCACTTACTTGGAGCACATGGATATGAACTTCTGAAAATAATGGGATTAAAAAGAAATGTGAGGAGTTTTCTGGAGTTCATTCCTCATCCTGCAGCCAGAGCAGCCAGGATCCAGCAATCCATGTCTTTATCAAGCTGAGACTTCGCCTCATCTTTTCTCCAGGCCTGTTTCTAATGACCCTCAGGAAAGGTCTAACCCACCTGCCAGCAGCCAAGAGTGCAGATCCCTGCCCAGTGTGAAAATAACTCCCTGCAACCTCCCAGAGCCTTTGGCTGCCACCCCTCTCCCAGCACTGGAGGCCAGAAAAGCAGCAGAGATTTGTCTTTGGCACTGGGAGGGAGGTTTGCTAATGCTCCTCCCCAGCAGGAGAGCTTTCATGCCTGACTGGTGGCAGCTGGACGAGCTCTCAGCTCTGACTGAAGCCTCATTGAGGACAGGGCCACCCCCGATCAGATAATTTCACCTGCCAGAATCTTCTCCTGTGTTCCAGATCCTGCAAAGTTGGGAGGCTATGGATGAGATCCTCCCAAAGCAAGGTCAAGGGGATGCTCCACCATGGAAAGGGAGCAGTGACATCCCTGCAGCACCAGGTCTGAGCCTCCTGACCTCCCTCCTCACCAAAACCAAGCCCCCTTTATCACAGTGATATCCACATTACCAGAAACCACCTGGGATTCATTTTAAATGAGTGCCAATTTTCAACCCCAGATCTTTTCCCACAGCTGAGGCTCACAGGGTTGGAGGGCACACTCAGCTCTGGAGCATTGAAGTTTCTCTCTGAGCTGCAGCAGGAAGATGTTTGATCTTTAAATCAGACATGAAGGGATGAAACAGCAGCACTGCTATTGATATTGTGTCGTGTCTAAACTGACAAATTTGTATTCCCAGGTCAGGCTGGAACAGGCTGGATCCTGCTCCCAAGCCATGGCTCCACAGGATTCAGAAGAAATTACAAGATAAAGGAAAGGACAATTATGAAACAGCCTGTTCACATTTCCACCTAACTTATTCCAGGGAGCACCAGGGAAAGGCCTAATCATCTCCCTTCAAAAAAAACCATTTCCCTTCTTTCTGGTGGATCTGAAGATGATCTCAAGGCTACTTTGGTCTCCAGACCAAAACCAGCAAATGCTTGTGACGATTTCCATGAGTTAATTACATTTCCATTAGTGAAGAAGTTCTAAAACCTCATTTTCATCACTGATGTTTTTTGAGTCCTACCAAAATAGACAGGGAAACATGATTTTCTCTCTGCTTTTCTTTATCTATCTCACCCTTATGACACTTTGCTCTTAATTTTAACACTCTCAGCCTTTTCACTTCTCCTTAAATGGACATTTCTTCAACACTTTAATCATTTTCACAGCCTTCATCCTAAGCTTCCATGCCCAAACTTCATTTAAGGATGCTGGTTCAGGGTGTTTGAAAGGGGGAAACTGAGCCAAAAGGCTGAAAGACTGAACTGTCTTCCTTTTTTAGTTCTTTTTAATTGGAAAATAAGCTGAGAGCCCCAATTCAAGTTCCATTAAGGCCTTTTTGAACCAGAATCAAGCTGCATCCAACCAAGTATTTCTGACTATCAGAGTTCTTCAGCACAGGAACATTTCATAGCTGAAAAAGTCTCAGTCTTCTCCAAACAGTTCATTTTCGTCCTTCACTTCTATACTTCTACATCATCCCATGGACCATCAATGTGCTCCTAAAGCCTCAGTCTGACTCTGGAGCCTTCCAGTTGCGCAGAGCCCTACAGGGAATTTGTGTAACAAGGCAAAGGAGGGGAGTCAGCCTCAACCCCTCTTGAGAAATTTCCCTAAGGAACCACCCTCTGCTCACAGATTCCTGGCTGAGAGCAGCCCTCCCCTCTTTGGAGAGCCCCAGGAACAATTTCTATTCCCAGGGAAGCCCAGCACTGCTCCAATCTCTACTCCTGATCCTTTCCTTGCTTAAATCTCACCCAGCCCAGCCTGAACTGACTTGAATTGAGCCAACAGCTAAACCCATTATTGTCTAAAATTGGGTTTAACTCAGGAGTGACCTGAACTTCTTGCTCCAGAGGGAGGCTTTTAAAATGCTGCAGCTGATCACGAGAATCACCTACACAAACACACCCAGCCCTGCAGCCAGCTCGGAAACCAAGACAACTCCAGCACTGACAGAACAAGAATATCCACCAGAAAAGCCTGACCTGTTTCCTAAATGCTCCACCGTGACACCACTGAGCAAAAGAGTTTGTTGCATTTATCAATCCAAAACCCATGACAGGTGACTTTTCTGGCCACCAAAATATGGGGAGATGGAGGAGGGAGGAGACACAATTGTGTCAGACATGGATTCAGCTGATGCTGACCATGCCAGGAGGGAAAAGTTTCTCCTGTGTATTGTTTAGGTGGCCTTTGTGAGGACTGGGGAGTTTTCCAAAGCCTCTAAGCTCACCCCACAGGTTTGGTTATTGGAATTATGATCTCAATATTGCAACATTTGGTGTGTGCCACAGGAGGCAGGACTTTCTCAGCCTGAGCTGCTGGGCTTGCCCAGGGTAGAAGAGGGACCTTCCCACAGTCAGGAGCGCATCCAGAGGAGTCATCCTGCAGCCTGACCTCACTCATGTGGGATCCCTTCCTCTGTCCCAACCCCATCAGACCCTTCAGCACAGAGAAGATGCAAGAAAGCTGAAGTTAAGCAAAAAAATCTTGTGGAATTGTGTGGAAAAGCACCTCCAGGTGCTGATCCTGGACTTGGCTTGACCTGGAATTCACACATCCTCTGGCTTCAGCTTCCAGCATGGAAACCTGGCCCTGGCCAGAACATCCTACACACCTCTTGGGTGCTTCAGCAAGAAAAGAATGAAAAATCAGTTTTCCAAATCCAAGTTTTCCAAATCCAAGTTTTCTTGATGTTTTCAGGGAGCCCCAAGAAGGGAATGATCTGAGAGCACCCAAAGCCTTTGGGGTGAGGTGTGGATCCAAGGACACGTGCACAGACTCACTGTTGGCACTCAGGCTTAGATCATGACTAAAACCAGGCTGGTTTTCCAAATCCTCACCCTTTTGCACAGCCACAGGCAGGTTCTTCTCCCCTGAGATGAGCAGGCACTTTGCCATCCAAAGCTGCTCCCTTGGAACTGGGACACAGCAGCAGAAGCACCATTTGAGAAGCAGGAGTCTGAGGTAACCTGCACCCTCCTCCTCCTCATCTAAATATGGGACAGCACTCAACACCACACACAGCACTTGGGTATTTTGGGCTTGGTGATTTTTTTGCTTGTTTGTTTTTAAACCAGGAAGCATTAAAAATAAGGAATTAAAGCCCTTTGGAGCTGCAGTTTGATTTGCCGGTTTGGGATTGAATTCCCAGTATCCACATCCAGCTCCAAGAGCAGCTACCAATGTTTTCCACCTCTAGGTGCCCACAGGACAGGGTTGCCAGGGCAGGATCACACATTAGGAGCAGATCCCCAGGTCCAGAGTCCTCTTCCCACCTGCAGGCTCCACAGTTGCCTGTGCAGCTGCTTCCCTCACAAGAGACAATATTTCCCTGCCACCCACCTGCCTTTGAGAGCCATAAAAAGTTAAAAATACTGTCTGGACTCTGGACTAATGATCCTGCCTGCCTTTGATAAAGACCTGGCTGCCATGAGGAGCAACCCTTGCTTTCATTTGGGATGGTCACTTCCACTTGACAGCTGCCCAGCTTCAGAGAGAGGTAAACACCCATAAATATTGTCTGGCAGCCCCCCTCTGTGAGCACAAAGCTTCCAGGAAGCACAAACAGGCACAAAATGTGGAAATGGATATGAGATGGAAACCTGGATGGTTTTGTTTCCTCTCTCTTTAATAGAAAGGGGATTGTTTGTGCCTCAACTTCCAGGCTCTTTGTGCTGTTCCATCATTATCACTTCTCATCCCAGGTATTCGATACCTCTCAGTCCCTTTTAATAAAGTAAGAGAGCAGCACATCAATCTCATTATCTGTTTGCCCTTGAGAGGTTCTCTGACCTGAAACGTTTGGTTTGCCACCGCCAGAGCAGAGCCAGAGCAGGATAATTTCTGCTAGGGAAGGGCTGTCCCCACCTGCAGCTCCTCTGAGGGGCTGGGACCATCTGCAGCCTTCCTCTAAGCACAGCCCAGAGTCCTCCTCTGCCCAGGAAAGTCTCCTGATTTAGCAGCCAGCCACACAATTACTCACCCACCCGCTTCTCTCAACCTGCCTCCAGCCACCCCCACCAAAATCGATGCAGAAAAGCCACTACAAGCAACAAAAAAAGACACGAGCCCTAATTAACGCAGCAAGAGGCTCAGCACGGCCTGGGACCCCCTTTGCTCAGAGAAACAAGCCCAGAGAGAGAACATGCTCCAGTCCCAAGGAAGCTGCTGCCCACTGGGCAAAAAAGGAAATGGGGACATTTGCCAGATGGGTTTAGAGCCCTCAAACCCTTCTTCCCTACCCAGTCTTCTCTGAAGGGAATGGCTCCTGCAGCTCCCCAGAAACCCAGACAGCCAAGGGCCAGAGGATAGAACAATTTCTGTTCAACCTGAGACCTCACACACCCTCCTCCCTCCCAGTTACCAACTTTCTCTGCTTCAAAAATGAAAATTTTGTGTTTTACCTTCCTCCCTTTCTGCCCTCACCCACCACCTAGAGCAACAGGTAACACCTTACAGGTAAATCCCTGTGTCTTGTCCACCTTTATCTGATTTAATTTCAGAAGGAGGCCTTGGCTCTTCTGAGCCAGCAAGTGTCCATCCATCACTGGAGCATAAAAGAAATTGAACACAAGGATCAGCTGCATTAAAATCCATAAAAGCTTTGCTCCTTTCATGACTCATGCACGGTGCTGACAGCACTCACCCCGAGTCCATCACCACCCCAAGCAAACAGTTCCTTTTCCTTGTGCCAGCCAACCAGGACTGAGCTTGCTCCTCCTCAAAGTGTCCCTTTTCCCAACTCCTGTTGTTGCCCTGCTTTGCTTTCTAGCACACAAGTGCCAAAATTTCCACATTGGGAAAGCAGAGGGCAATCTGCACTTCCCTGCTCCGACCCCTTCATTCCCCGCATCCCCATTCCCAGAGCTGATAAACAAAGCATTGAGCAACCACCTAAAGGGGTGCTGCAGGGCAGCCAAGGGGGCTGATTTCATTTGAATTTCATTTTTCTAATTAGTTCTGTGGTTATTTGCAGGTGGAATATAGAATCAGAGGATCACAGAAAGTTTTGGGTTGGGAGTGACCTTAAAGCTCATCCAGCGCCCCCCCTGCCATGGCAGGGACACCTCCCACTGTCCCAGTCTGCTCCAACCCCATCCAAACTGGCCTTGGGATCCAGGGGCAGCCACAGCTGCTCTGGACAACCTCTAACGAGGACTGCTCATCGCCGCAGGGAAGGATTTTTTGTCTTAACATCTCATCTAAACCTCCCTTGTGTTTGAAGCCATTTCGTCTCATCGCCCTTGTACACACAGTACACCAGAGCCAGTCCCAGAGCTCAGATATCCTCATTTAAGGGCTTCTGAAGCAGAGGAACATGCACATGGAGAGAAAGAAATGCTGGAGCCAAAGCTTCTATGAGTATTTGACAGCTTTAAGAATCCCAGCCCTCACCAAGGTGTTTCCTTCTCCAACACTTCCATGGTCACATCTCCCCCCACACCTTGTCCAGGAGGTACATCCACCTGAAAGGAGCAGATCCAAGGTCCAAACCTGCTGCACAGCCCAGGCTGGGTGGTTCCTGTGCCTCCCACTCTGTCACTCATCCCTGCACCCAAGGCTGCTGCTCCTCAAACACAGCACCAGGAATAGCAGCTCCCACTGCCCACATAGCAGGATGATCCTGGTAACCAGCAACGCTCACATCGAGCATGAGCAGGCCTTTATGCTGTTACTAAATGAGTTGCCTTCCAAATTATTAGCAGCATCAGGAGCTGGGAGCACATTTCTCAGACAATCAAGATAATTCTGGCTTTTGTAATTTGTTCCAGACAGGCTGAGACATCCGTACCCGCGCAGAGACTTTGTGCACATCGCTTGGCAGCGCCGGGGCTGGCACACGCTGTCTCTGCCAGTCCCACCCAGAGATGCAGGCAGCTGATCCAACTGGCTCAAGAAGCCACCAGGACTCTTCGAGAGTGTTTAATCCAGGCTGATTGGAAGCCAAAAGAAATTAATTCTGCTCATAAAGGGCAGAGCACGATCCTGTCAAGCACTCCGTTATTTCATAGCGGCCTTTAGCCGCTCTTGGTGTTGGACAAACACAATGTGGTTGTGGTCACTCCATGAGGATGTGGCAGAACTGGGGAAGGACCAGAGCACCAGAAAAGGCCTGTGGTGCACAGAAAAGCCCTCAGGTCAAGGGAGGCTGGGCAGCAACAGGGGAAAAGCTGGCGTTTCATAAAACCATAGGCATGCAGAAAAAGGAATTCTTCTTCAAACCTTACTAGAAGGCACCAAGGGGAATCTCAGGTAGCTGGTGACGAAAAATGGACAAGCAGCTCCTTTATTGGGGTATGGAGTTAAACTCCACAGCCCATTATCCATGATATGGGAAAACAGAAGTATAAACAAGCTCCAAAACACAACTGAGGGCAGACCCCTTGGACGTCACAGTTTAAAAGCCCTTTTTTCCCGCTGAAAAACCCCTAGACATCTGAATTTTGGGACTCAAAGATCAATATCATTCTGTTCATGCCTTGTTCCCCATTCTTCCCCTCAGCACACAGCTCCACACAAACCCAGCAGTTCTTCAGGCTTTGCATCCAAAACCCAGGAGAAAACCTTCCATGAAGTCCAAGAGGAAAAGATCTGAATCCTTCAGGCCCTGAATCAGAGCTCATGGCTCCAGCTGAGGGGATAGGACATATTTGTTCCCAAAACAACTGTGGATTTCTAAAATTTTCAACCCAAAACACGTAGCAGCAACAGAATTACAAAATCCCTTTGCCTCCACCTTGGAAGAGGTGCATTAAGATCATCCAGTCCCAGGCCAATTGAGAAACTGCATTTTTGTGTGATTTAGAGCTGCTAATGGGTGATGTCACCACTGGAGCCAGTGCAATCTCACAGAATCATGGAAATAAAATGAGCAGGAGCTACAAAATGTGTGTTTTTCTCCCCAACAGCAACAGGCCCATCCCAGCAGGAGCAGCTTTCATTGAGACTCGTCTACAACTGGTGGAGACCACAAGAAACCACTAAATAAATCACAGAGGCAACAATATCTTTCAAGGAGAGCAACCTGTTCTCTTCCCAGGCCTTTGTTAACAGCAGATCCACAGGTTTCCTTGGAAGCAAATGAGAAATAGGCACCACAGCATTGCTGGAAAAAGAAAGCGAGGGAGTGTTTTCTGGAACAACAAACCAAAGCCATTTTGGGCCACTATCTGTTAGACTCGAGTTTAGCTCAATAAGATATTGATCCTGGCTGCATGGAACACAGCCCTGATGTATTCCCTGATTAACAAGTTCTGCTGTCTGCTTTTGACAAACAAAATCTCCCTCATTGCAGGTAGATAAAAAATATATTTATCAATAATTCCAGGGTGCAGGCATTGAGTAAGCAAAAGAAAAAAAAATATATAAAAAGGGTTGGAAAAAGCAGGTGGGAAGGATTGCTGCATGATCACTGGAATATTTACACAAGGCTAAGTTCAATCAATGCAGAGTCTTCCCCCACAGCCTCCTCCAAAGCACACCCAGACTCTGGCTGGCCTTTTTCCTATGGAAACAGAGAGAATGAGAGCTGAGCTGCTCTTTGCTTTTCTGGTGCTTAGCTAAAAGCTGAAAATGAGATCAGGTTTTCTGGCATTCACCATTTACCTTAATAAAAACAAGCACTCAGGGGATTAGCAGGTACACAACTCTGTGTGGGGTACCATGGAACATTTTCACGATCTTTCATGCTTACACAGAAATAAAAAAAAAATAAGCAGAGGACTCAAAATCTCTCCATAATATTGAAGATCAATGTAAAACTGAGCCTGGGAGCTGAGCACTGCCTGGGAAACATGAAGCAACATTTTCAAGTAGAAATCTTGCACATATGGCAAAGGAAAGCTTTTGATAGAGTAGCAAAATGATATTTCAAAAACTGATGTCCTACCTATCTATATTTATAAGAACACATTAAGTACTGGCTTAGCACTGTACTTTTTTTATTATTCCCTAATAAATTACAGCTTGATCATTTTTTGAAACACAGGGATCCGAGTCTGCCTTCAACAGGAGTGAGAATGAAGGTCCCACTTGTCTCACCACCTTACATCCCACCCCTGGAGGGTTTGTCAGCAGGAAATTTCTCACTCATCAATCTGACTTTGAAATCTTGATGCAGAAACGAGGAGGATTTTGTCTCAAATAAACAGCCCTGCACAGGTTTCCCCTCTCACCTGAGCTTGTGCAGGCAGTGGCACATGAAAAGGTTTTGGCCACTGAAGGAAACCCAAGGAAGAGGAACTCCACATTTCCAGCACAGCCCCATGGCAACACAGGAGTGAGCTGAGAACTTAATCATGATCTGGGCAGTGCAGAGCAACACACACCAGGCTACAGAGAAAACACTAATTCAACCCCCTGTGTGAAGCTGCAGAGCTTTCAGTGCCCCCTCCACCTGGACTAGAAATATTCAGGAAAGCATCAAACCAAGCATGAGTAACTCTGTTATTTTCAGTACCTTCCCTCTAACGCCAAAAATCGGGCACGAGCTCAAGTGCCTTGTTAAATGCAGCCCTCAAATTACAAGGATTAGAGGTCTGGATTTCCTCAGTGGAGATGACTCTTGGGCTTGAAGCTGATGAGCTGAGCCTTTGCCACCCCTGCACTGCTGCCTGGTGGGAAGCCCTTGTACGAGACAATTTCAGCAGGGCCCAGCTGGTGTCACCATTGGAAACAGCAGCGGTGACGTTAACAGGATGGCACTTCAAAGGAACCCGCGGGGCTGCAGATGGCACCGGGGGTCCTTGTTCCAGCTGTCTCATCAAGCTGATATCCCACAATTATTTTCCAGGATCAAACAGTGCTGCAAGAAGCAGCTCCCACAGCACCAGGGAGACGCCGCTCTTTCCGGGGGGATCCCGCGGCCGCTTCGACTGCGATGTTTGGAATGTGACAGTTGTAAAATAAAACCAACAAACTCTGGAGTCTTGTGTTTATGGAGGAAAAAATTAATAATAATAATAATAGGAATTCAAGCCATGCCTAAACAATATGGCTGGGATTCAGCTCATTCTGGGGGGATCCTGCGGCCGCTTTGGCTGCGGCGCTTGCAATGTGTCAGTTGTAAAATAAAACCAACAAACTCTGGAATCTTGTGTTTATGGAAGAAAAAAAAATAATAATAATAAAAGGAATTCAAGCCATGCCTAAACAATATGGCTGGGATTCAGAAAAGCTTTTCTGTGGAGCCTGGACTTTAAGTAGAGAACCACTGGAGTCAGCTGAATTCCAGTATATAGAGGAATGCTTTGCTGTAGGATAAATTCAGCCAGTGCCAAAGTCCTTTCCAGAATCAGGGCCTTGATTTTAGATTTTTTTTAAATACAAACAATGATGTGGAGCTAACTAGGAATCAGAACAGAGCGTCAGTGAGAATAATTGCAGCATCTGTGCTAATTCTCTTTTCATCCTGGTACCCCCTGCTTCTAAGTATGGAAGTCTGATTCTTCTTGTGCCTCCACTGAAGTTTCTATTGATTAAATACCCAGCCCCAGCAGCAGGAGAATCAAGCCCTGAATATTTATTCTCTTCCTCTTAATACATCAAGAATTCCCTTTGGCCTCTCAAGTGCTGTATCACAGGGTGCCATGAATGCAAATGGAATTACAGTGATCATGTAGCTAATGAATACATTTGTATATGTATGCAAGCACTTCCCTACTCCACACCACCACCAGGAGCAGGGAATATCCACACACACGGGCAGGCAAGGTGTGGGAAAGGATGGATATGGGAAGCATATCAATAGCAGGAGCCAGGCTGCAGTTTCTGGGGAGAAATGAACTGAAATCCTTCCAAGATGAAGGCTGCAAGCTCAGGACCTCACGCAGACCTTTGGATCGTTTCCTCTGAAGCTTTAAAGCCCAATTTGTAGACTAGAAGTGTTCATGTTTATGTTTTCATTATCCACCAGCATCACCCTCTATTTATATAAATAGACAGAAACTGCTGCAATGCATAATGTAAAATATTGTCAGCATTTCCAAGGGAGAGATCAGTGATATCATCTCAAAGCAGGGTACAAAATGCACACGTAACCTTTTCACCTCCATCCTTAATAAGACATTTTGAATTCTTTTCAAACACTTTCGAATTCTTTTGAGAAAAGTTATTCTATAAGGGAATAAATTCATTCCTGCAGAAACTTGGCTGATTTCAGAGTTGTAACAGCTTAAAACCAGGATGCATTTAATTTGTTAGCCCTCTCCATGTTGACTTCTAAAGTCATCCTGTAACGTCCGAAAATAAATTGATTTAAATCAGGTTCAAGGACCAGTGGCAATTAGAACCTGCAAAGTCACAGAAATGTCAGGAGGTGTCTGGATCAGACACACACTGGAATATCTACAAAGAAATATCCTCATAACCACTTTTGAGTTGGTTCAAATGCTTGGCAAGGGACTCATTCAGCACAAGAGCCATTCTTTGGGTTTACTACAGCCAGAAATGCAGGATTTTGGTGCTACTCCACTCCAGTCAATCCCAGCCCAACCCAGAGCAAACAAACACCACAAATGAGGGTGAGAGCCCCCTTAAGCCCAGGGGGAGAGGAGGTCACCTACCCTGTGAGGACCACGACAAAATCCATCACGTTCCAGCCGTTGCGCAGGTAAGAGCCTTTGTGAAAAACAAAGCCCAGAGCGATGATTTTGATACCAGCTTCAAAACAAAATATTCCAATAAAGTATGGCTCAGTGTCATCCTGGAAAAGAAGGAAAATGAAAGGAGTCAAGGAGATATCCATGTCCCTGCTGTGATAAGTAGTCCCCTAAACAGCTACAGGCAGCAACTTCACACCTTTTCCATTCTTTGAAAGAGCTGAAATTAAAGGTTTAAGTTTGTTGGGAGTAAGATCACAGAGGAATTTCTTTATTGTTTGTCTGAAATGAATTTTCTTTACAAATTGGCAATCCTGTTGGCCTTCATCCTGATGGTTCCACGCCACCCTTTCCACCTTTACAGAATGTTCTGGAGGGAATTTTGATGTGGAGATTGTGCTCTAAGGGTATATTGAAATTAGAGATGACAGGTTTCTGGAGTTATTGGCATGGAAAATGCTCCACAACTCATCCAGGAGCCTGAAACAAGAGGGTGTCTTGGGGAACAACAGTCAGCCACAGCAAGCCTGACTGCACTGACAGGAAATTATTTATTTATCATTTATTCCATCAGTTCATTCTTCACTCCTTCTCCTCCATTTTATCAATTTTCACAGCTGCAGCCTCATTTGTTTTCCTTTCACTAGGGATATAGTTCAGGGAGAAATCCCCAACCCCTCCCATGAACAGCAACAGCAGCAAGATTCGTGTCTGGGGTCCATGGTGCAGACTAACACTTCCCTTGGGATTGCAGATTCGTGTCCTTGCTCACTACACTGAAAATCAAGCTCGGTCTCTACAGTTCTACTAAACCTTTCATTCCATCTCTGCACCAGATCTCTCAGGATTTAGACTTTATTGACTGGAGTTTCAACACAAATTCAGTGGCAAATGGAAGCATTCGCATTTGGAAGGAAGATTTGGGCAAGAAACGAGAACAAAGCAAGATGTAAAAGCAATGGGCATCAATTTCAAGAACTTGTTTATCAGCTTTGGCACCAATAACCAATTTCCAAATGTGCCTTAGATCCTGGTTTGCAGTTGAATTCAGTGGAAGTAAAGCAGCCCTACCCAAATAAGAAGCAAGAGAGATTACAAATCTCTTTTCCAGTGGCTTTGGCATTTCTGGCCACCAGAACCAAAGAGCTGAGCTGCTGTTTGAGGCATAGCTGTTCTGTTCTGCAATTCTCCCAATGACAATAGGGGATTGTTTGTTCTCTGATGGAAAAAGAGCAGGAATGTTGAGGCTTGTGGCCCCAGAACCAGGGAAGAAGCAAGTTTGACACAAGCACACCAACTCCTGCCCAGCTCTGGCACAGACCCACACTTCAGGACAGCACTTGCTCCAGAAATTGAGATTTTCACCCCTGAAAGTTGGGCCTGTTCAGTCTTGAGAGGTGATGCTGAGAGGGGCCCTCAGCCCTGGGTGTCCCTCTGTGTCTCTGGGTGTCCCTGTCTGTCCCTGGGTGTCCGTGGGTGTCCCTCTGTGTCCCTGTGTGCAGGAAGGGCCAGAGCAGGCCCAGGCTATGCTCCAGGCCCAGCAATAGCCCCAGAGCCACGGGCAGGGCCTGAGCCCAGCACAATCTGTCCCTGTCTGCCCCCGTCCATCCCTGTCTGTCCCTGTGTGCAGGGAGGGCCAGAGAAGGCCCAGGCTCTGCTCCAGGCCCAGCAATGGCCCCAGAGCCACGGGCAGGGCCTGAGCTCAGCAATTCCCCTGCCCAGGAGGCAGAACGGCTGCCCTGGGCAGTGCCCAGCCCTGAGCGGAGCCCAGGGAGGCTCTGGGCTCTCCCTGACTGGGAATGTTCCAGAACCATCAGCTCTGTGCCCTGGGATGGCCCTGCTGGAGTAGGGAGGTGGCACCATGACCCCACTGTGGTCTCCTCCAGCCTGACCTCCCCTGGGATCTGTAATGTGACAGCACAGCCCTCCCAGGGAGGCTTGGCTGGACATGACGCAGCTCAATCCCTGAGGATGCCTCCAAACTGCTGGAAAACACAACCCCTGGAGAGGTTTTCCATCAGCTGCTGTTTGAGTTCTGTTCCCCATGTCCCTACACACCTCAGTGGGAAAAGCTCTTCCACCATTCCACCTTGCACCTTCTGTTACCTCTGTTCCCCTGCACCTTTCTGACCTCACAGCCCCAGCAGCTCCACCTGCCCTGTCCCTGTGGTGAGGTGACATCACCTGCAGAGACACTCACAGGGGCTGCCTGGCCACGCAGCAAAACAGAGCAGGGGCCTGCTAAGGGGCACTGGGCCTCTGGCTGAAATGGAGAGCAGAAAATGAAAATCCAGCCCCCAAATTGGCTTCCCCTCCAGGCAAGGTGGGTTCTGCAGAAGCAGCAGCACCTCCAAGCCCTCTGTCCCTCACTGATGCTGCTCAGAGAACACAGGAGCCACCCCTGCCAGACCTCCAGCTGCCCATCTCAGAGCTGTTTACCCATAGAGAATCAGGAACAAAGGCCACCAGACCTTTTGTGACCTTCAACAGAAATCCTACAACATACATCTTCTTCCAGCAGTGAGAGCTGGAGGCATCCCAGGGCTCCAACCCAGCACAGAAAAGAGGGAATAAGGGAGAAGGGGTCAGAAAGGGGTCAGAAATCACCCTGATTCCAGGAGAAGCTCCTTACAACTCCTCATGGACACAGGAGCCTTCTAACAGCCCAATCCACCTGTTCCTCAACAGCTCCAGGTAATGTCTGCACACAAAGGCCTCCCAGCCCATCCCAAATCCCCATCCCACAACTACTCGTGTGCCTCTAAAAATAGCTCCTCTAAGAGACGCAAAAAAAGCTACCTTTACCCACATCCACTCCTCCACGTTATTCCCTCACTTCCTTGAAGCCTGGTATCTACTCCAGGCTCTGCTCAATCTAGGTCAGGTGCCTGGTGATTACAGCTCCCAGCTTTAAAGAGCCAGGCTCCAGGTACTCCAGGGTTTGATGGGATGTGCTCTTCCCAAAGCTGGGGCTGCACAGAGCTCTTAGGAAGTGGGTCAGGAGCTTTTGTCAGCTTCTAGGGAAGCAGGAAGGCTCACAGATGGATTTGGGTATTTATTACAAAGAAAAGCTCTCATCTGTAGGGTTGGCAGGGAGTAGCTGGGGAAATAAGAGGCAAAAGAAAGAAGGTCTTTTCTAAAGCCTGCCTAAATTTACACTGATTCAGCCCAAGAATCAGGGCAGTGACAACAAGATGAAAAATAAAATTTATGCCCCACTGGGGAGATATATTGTCTTATATATTACAACAATTCTATTAGCATTACAGGTTGTCCTATATACCCAGAGTTCTGTTGTCTTAGGTTGCCTTATCTATCAAGAGTGCAAGGATTCCATAGCACCAGAGTTTCATAGCTCCTCACTGCTTTCTGTAGGCATCTCCTCTAAGCACTGATGGTCCCTGCAGCAGCCATCTGACTCCTTTTATACCACTAGTTCTTATTGGCTACAGGTGTTGCCTGTTATCATCTGGCCTGCTCCTAATCTTTAGTAATAGGGACCAGCTGCAACTTGTTGGAGGATAAGATTACATTCTACATTACCTTCATTCACCCATACTGTCTCCTCTTACAGGGAGAGGTCCTGCAGCTGACAAAAAAAAAGGATTTGCCTGACTGCGTGTGATGGAAGGAAGGAAGGATGTGGCTGAATGCCCTGTGCAGCATTGAAATGGCCCTGCCTCAGCTCAGAGTCCATGCTGGGACACCCTGAAGCCCCTTCAGACCAAAGGCTGTGGCCCTGCTTGGCTTGCAGAGGGGCAGAGCAGGTGAGGATGAGGATCCCTGTGTGTACTTGGAAGGAGGGCAGAGAATCTGGGCAGCAGCCAGAGCTGTGCCAGCAAGTTGTTTGCTGTGGACACAGCAGAGCTTGAGGCTGGGCCAAACACACATTTAATCAATATGTTTCTGATCAGAAACAACTTCTGAGTCTGGAAAGTCATTACCATTCCTACTTCACGTCCTAGTGTCTTTCCTTGGCCTTCAGATGTGACAGCCTGGAGAGGTTTGGGTGTGAAAGGCTTTGTTCATGCAAAGGTTAATATGAGCAGCTCACACATTACTGCTCTAAGTGCCTGTGGATGGCAGAAAGCATTCAATCCATTAGTAAATTGCCAGAGCTGTCACAGAGCTGAAAATGTGGGAAAAGTGATGTTCTGTCCTCACCTCCAAAACACCCAGGGGAGCCAAACACCCCCAGCCTGCAGTGAACATCCCACAGCCCCTCAGGTGTGGAAGAGGTTTTACAGCAATTTCTGAGAGCCAGAGAGAAGTTTGATAAGAGGATCCACATTTACCCCTGAAATAATTTTCTACCAAGGTCGTTGACACAGAAACCCAGAAAGAAAGAAGGAAAAATAAGACACCTGCAACTGCCTGTTCCAATGAGCGCTTTGTTTGTCTTTCCTGACCAATGAGTCAAGTGTAAACTGATGAGTTTGTAAGAATGTACATAAAATGTAAATATATATAAATATATAAAAGAATGCATATAAAAAGTATGCAGGCTAGAATAAAACCAGTTTGAAGCCTTCTGAAAATGGAGCGTTGCTTTGTGTTGTCTCCATCTCAACTACAACACTGGTGCCTTCCAACAGGGCCTGCCCCAGGGCAGCGCAGAAAAGAGATTTCCTGTCCTGCAAGTTCTGGAATCATCACTGTCCTTCTGGGAGAGGTCTCCTGAGCTCCTCATGGGAAACTGAGCAATCAGGAAGGAGACAGGGAGGGAAGGAGGTCTTGGTGTGGACAGTCAAGAGCCTCATGAGCAAAGTATCTGTGAGGCCATTGGGGACTGGGATGGGAAGTTCCCATTCCCACATTTGGAGCTCCATCACCCCTGTGTATACAAACAATCCAAGATTCTTTGGGATAGATAGAGGGAGGCTGACTGGGTGGAGATGGACAGGAGCAAAGCTGCTCCACTGGACAATTCCTGGTGGAGATGGACAGGAGCAAAGCTGCTCCACTGGACAATTCCTGGTGGAGATGGACAGGGCAAAGCTATTCCACTGGACAATTCCTGGTGGAGATGGACAGGAGCAAAGCTGCTCCATTGGACAATTCCTGGTGGAGATGGACAGGGGTAAAGTTGCTCCACTGGACTGCTGGAGCTGGCTGCTCCCTGGTGGGAGGGAAACATTCCCAGCATCCAGAGCATGTGAGACTTCCAGCTCAGAGCAGGAAAGAGCCTCAGGGTAGGTCAGTCTGCTGCTGGTAGGAGAATGAGTTTGTTCCTCGTTTGATGATCGAGGACCTGAGCCAGTCTCCCAGTTCATTACTAAATGCTCTGATCACCAGGCTGGGGCTTTCTCAAAGCCCTTATTTTGACCAGAATTTCCAGCCCAGAGCCAAGTAATGCTTTTCTGTGCATTCTGAGACTTCTCCTATGCCAGACACTCCAAATCTTGGAGTACTGCATGTACTGAGACCTGTGCTCAGTTAACCCTGTCTGACAATAACAGGAGCACAGAATACAGCCCAGTGGGATTGCACTGCAGGATCATTTCCTGGGTCTTGGGGAAATAAATAGAGGAGGATTTTGATTAAAAGACAAAAATAATTAAAATGTTTGCATGGGCCCCTCCCATTTTTTCGCAGCTTTAGCAAACAATCTTTTTTTCCCCCCTTTGTTTCTGTGGAACAAATTATCTGGGCAACTTCAGTTTTCCTTCAACAACTCTGCCAACATCTCCCAGTCACAAAAGGCATGTGATGTGTTCCTCATATCCTCAATATCTGATTAACTCTTCACTGATGATCTCAAATTTGGAGATTTTAATGAATCCAGGAGAAAAAAAAAAGCCACATCCATTAACCATTGCCCAAAAAAAGACCAATTCCATTCCTGTTAAAGACAGCAATAAAGCACCTGCTGTTCTGCATGGGGCTTAGAATTTGCCAGAACAGACCTGAAAATGTATGGGAAATGTATGGGAACGTTTCCCCACTGTGGTTTAGCACAGATTTGTAACATTTTTGATGAAAAAACTTCCAGTTTATAGAAGTAACAGGAGAATTCCAAAGAGGTTTCACTTTGAAAACTAGAAGACAGTTTTTCTTGCTCACAATGCTTATTCTTTCCAGCGTATGTAGAAAATAAAAAGTATTTCATGACTTGTAAAGATTCTCAGTGTTACTCTATGAAAAATCACTTTGTACTTCAGAGTTCCAAATGTGCTGTAGTTAAAATGGCTTCAGGATATCTGGATCAAACATAAGGGTGCTTGGGACAAAAATGAGGGGTTAATTCTTCCTTCCTCTCTGAGGCAAAGTCAACAGGGCAGAGATTGTGCATTTACCTCACTAAGCTCTCTCACACTGCTCAGTGGCAATGCCAGTGCCCCCCTTTGGAATGATTTAGTCAGAATCTGAAGGTGTGTGAGCTGTAAAATGGAATTAATACACTGGGAAAAGGACAATAAAATGCCTCTAGGATGCCGTTATAAATTGAGGGATGCAGAGAAACATAAAACCAACATGAACCAAAGGACTGCCAAGCCAGAACGTCCCTGAAACTGCTTTTCCTTATGTTTATATCCATGGAAGGCACTTTCCCAGCTCAGTCCTGGCTCTAAACCTGTGCTTTGCTCACACCCCCAGGCCGGCCTTGCCAACCAACCCCAAAGCACACAAAGACAAGTTTAATGGCAGAAAGATCTACATACAATCATTGATTTATTTTATCCTCATGTTTTCTTAATTAAAAATAATTCCAACAGAGAGAGAAAACAAGCCCCGTGCAGGAGGGCAGCCAGCAGGAGTGGATCCATTTCCAAACCAGCACCAAACTCTGACCCTGACTCTCCAGATTCCTCACTAACACACTTTTTCCTCCTTCTGGAGAATGAGATTCTGAGAGTTGCCCACTGGCATGGGCCATCCTTGGGAACTGCAGCAAGCACTATGCAGAGGCTCTCGTTTCTGGCAGCAAGCCTAATGTTATCTTTGTTTGCATAATATAGCATCTACATGGAAAACACATATGGATCCCTATTTCCCCATCCTTTGAACATGCAGGATGAATGCATTTAGGCATGCAAGACGTTCCAGATCATTAAAAGTAGAGGAGAGTAAAAGGAGTAAAATCAAACCAAGAATTACACAGTTTCCCTACAGTGATGATAAATGGGAGAATTATTTTGAAGCTATTCTTCTATTTTCTTTTGAAATAAGGTAATTGGACTCATTACCATAAAGCCTGCGGGTAAATTATTTTTCTCTGTAAGCTGGTTGCATTTTTTTTTTGGAAAGGAAGTGTAATCATCTGAACACAAAGTTTTCCTTGAAGGATCTGTGCTGTGGCAGGAAGAGACACACAAATCCTAAAAGGTTACTCTGTTCTACCACTCCCTGAGAAAATTAAAATTACACAGAAGTTCATTTGATTCCAAAGATAATTCTAAGCATTCCTCAGCTCCTTCCTGTCCTGGTTTAGAGGCTACCTGAGTGTGAAGCCCTTCTGATTATAAGACAAGGTCCAGCTCTCTCCGTGGCTGGGCAGGGCTGGCTGGAGTGATGAAGCATTCTTGTGCAGATGGGATTGGGAGGGGACAGTTATCCTTGCTGTGACAGATTTTTTCTGATTGTCACATCAGTGCCTGTCTGTTTATGTGTGGATCTTTAAAATAGATCCAAACATTAGATCCAAACACTTCCAACACCCAGTGGCCGACTGCTTTTTGTATTAGACCAGGGAAAATAAAAAAAAAAAAAAAATGAATGAATGCAACTCACCAGTCTCTCTGACATCGGTGTCTTGTCTCCATCCGGCAAATGTTGTTCCAGAGCCAGCACAATACAATTGGCTATGATTGTAGCTAAAATCATGTATTCAAATGGAGTGGGGACCAGAAGTTAAAGAAGACACTGGACAATACAAGAAGAACCCCATCCAAATCCTGTTTCTACCCACAGAGTTGCATTGATTGAGCATTCTAAGGTTTCTCATATTTTTTAAAGACATTTGGTCTCCTTGACTTCCTCAGTTCTTTCTGGGGTGTGCTTGGAAGAGAAGTAGGAAATTGGCACTTCTCTAAGAGAGTAAGAGACTCACACACAGTCTGAGCTGCTCAAGGAATCCAGGAGCAAGAAAGCGAAAGGTCCAAAGGAAATAAAAAACTATTAATACGTACTGATTTTCAAAGAGATTGATAAACTAAATTGCCTCCAAATAGATTATACGACTAAACACCATCTGCTGAATTTTTCTTCAGTAACATTTAACTTCAGCACAGTGCAAATAAGTGATGGGCACAAAAAGTTCAATTTAGAGTACCTACCCAGGTCTAAAACATGAATTGCAGCTTGACTGCAATGCCCGCTCTCAGTGAGAATAGAACCCTCAGCACCCTTTGGGAATGTAGGAGGGAAGTGGGGAGGGAAAAGAATCCAAATCCAACACCAGGTTCCCCCTTGCTTTTTGTCACCATCTCCCACCCTGAGCTGTGCCGAGCCCCAGCTCTCCCAGGGTGGAGCCGAGCCACGGGCAGCAGCGGGGCCGAGGGTGGCGATGGCTCCGCTCAGCATCACGGGGAGATGGAACCAGAGTATGGGGAGATGGAACCAGAGCATGGGGAGATGGAACCAGAGCATGGGGATGGCTTCCCTCAGCGCCGTGGGGAGATGGACCCAAAGCATGGAGAGATGGAACCAGCACCACGGGGAGATGGACCCAGCACCACAGAGAGCTGAGCTCAGCACCACAGGGAGATGGACCTAGACCATGGAAAGCTGGGCTCAGTACCATGGAGAGATGGACCCAGCACCATGGAGAGATGGAACCAGCACCATGGAGAGCTGGGCTCAGCACCATGGGGAAATGGACCAAGGACCACAAATAGATTGGATCAGCATCACGGGAAGATGGACCCAGGATTGTGGAAAGTTGGGCTCAGGACCATGGAGAGATTGACCCAATACTGCAGAGAGATGGACTCAGCACCATGGAGAGATGAGATCAGCACCGTGGGGAGATGGAACCAGCACCACGGAGAGCTCAGCTCAACACCGTGGAGAGCTCCTGTGAGCGCAGCAGAGAGCTCGGCTCAGCACCAGGGACAGCGCCGAGCCGCGCCGCAGACACAACACCCTGGAGGGCTCCGCTCAGCGCCCGAAGAGCTCGATTTGGCAGCGTGGAGAGATTGGTTCAGCATCGCGGGGAGCTCAGCTCAGCACCGTGGTCAGCTCAGCTCAACGCCGTGATAAGCCCATCCTAGCACTGTGGTCAGCTCAGCTCAGCTCAGCACTGTGGCCAGCCTGGCTTCAGAACCATGGTCAGCGTAGCTCGACACCACGGTCAGCTCAGCTTAGCACCACGGTCGCCCTGGCTTCAAAACTACGGTCAGCTCAGCTTAGCACCATGGTCAACCCAGCTTCAGTGCTGTGGTCAGCTCATCTTAGCACCATGGTCACCCTGGCTTCAAAACCGTGGTCAGCTCAGCTCAACACCTTGATAAGCTCACCCCAGCACTGTGGTCAGCTCAGCACCACCATCAGCTCAGCTCAAGCACTATGGTCAGCCTGGATACAAAACCGTGGTCAGCTTTGCTCAGCACCACAGTCAGCGCGGCTCAGCACCGTGGCCATCCCGGTTTCAGCACCACGGCCAGCCTGGTTTCAGCCCGGTTTCAGCACCACGGCCAGCCTGGTTTCAGCCTGGTTTCAGCACCATGGCCAGCCTGGTTTCAGCCTGGTTTCAGCACTGTGGCCAGCCCGGTTTCAGCCTGGTTTCAGCACCGTGGCCAGCGCAATCCAACCCCGCGGACAGCGCCCGGCCCCGCCGGCCCCGCCGCTCCGGCGCGGGGAAGGGCCGGTGCCTCCGCCGGTCCCGCCGGCTCCGCAGCCCTCGGGGTCCCCTCCCCACACCCCCCGGAAAATGCAGCCGAATCGCCCAAGAGGCAGGGGAGGGAAAGCCTGAGTCTACCCGCGCAGTCAAGGCGATGCTCTGCCTGCCACCGGGGGTTTGGGGCTTGTTTATCCAGACTTAAATGCAGGGAAGGAGAAATGGATGAGGAAATGCAGCAATCGCTGGGATTGTATAATATGGACAGAAAGATCAATACGTGTTTGTGTGTGTTCGGAGAGAAGGGAAGTGCATGGACTCCACTGGTGTATTTTTCCTGTTAGCCCCTCAGGAAGTGAAAACTGGGGAAGTGTAAGCAGGAGCTGGCCTGTGTGGCAACTGAAAGTGTTGCTAGGAGGCTGGGAGGAGGCCGTGCTGCTGTTAGCTGAGGATTAATAGGGGTGTGATATGAAATGAAAAGAAAACAACCGGGTCCCCTGAGACCCCCAGTGTAAAGCACTCCTGTACACACACACAAAATCTGCTCCCTGGGAGCCTCAGCCCGCTCCCCTCTGCTCCCAGCTTACAACAACCATCATTCTGAGCAAAGCCCCCTTCTCACTGCAGCTCACTTGGCCTGGGAGCTGGGTCTCAGACAGAAAGCATCTGCCCCTTTCACAATACAGCAGATGATCCCTCTCCCCACTTACTGCCTCCTTCTGCCACAAAGCTTTGCTAATTTTAATTTTTTTTTTTTCGTGCAGCCTAAGCTTAGGCTATGCACCTAATCGAAGTGCCATGATTCATGTTGATTCAAATGGATTCCGGAGGGGATGTGCTAAAACCGAGCTGCAATGATTGCATTCCTGGGATTTACCTGGGCTCTCAACGTCCCCTAATATCAATGCAGCTTCAATGCTAAGGTGTCACCATTTTTATCCCACATTCCTTCTTCTATTCACAGGAAGACAGAAGAGTTGAGAGGCTCCAAGATGGAAATAAAAATCAGGATTCACGGGCACGAATCTCCCAGAACCTGACTTGAATTGTAGGAAATGTCAATCCATGCACCTGTACATCTCACCCCTAAAGACACCCTGACACGGCTTACACACACCCCTGGCATCAAGCACACCAAAAGGACCCTCGGTGCTCCCACAGAAGCAATTCCCTGATTCCCTGATTATTCCCATATTCCCATTGCCACGGCCGTGCATCATGTCGGGCACACTGCTCCCGGCACACACACCCATGGCACAGCCCGATCCCACCGTCTGCAGCAGCAGCAGACACTCTCCCTGCGCTGCCTGGAGGGGTCTCTGCCCCTCAGCCTCCCTCTCCCCCTCCCCACCTTCCCCCCGTGCCCACACAGCCTCCCTGAAAGGATATGGCCACTCTGTTATTCGCTTGGCGTATTTCCGTATAACATTATCTTCACTGAAGATGAAGAGGGATCTGTTGACTGTGAAGCAGTTCTGTTTGACAGGGATGGGGTTGTAGAGAGCCATAGTCCTGGCTCTCTGAGCCATCGACTGTTTATACATCCTTTGGCCGGCTTGGGGGCCACCTTGCCGGCTGCTCCCTCTTCCAGCCCCGGCCGGCCCTCCACCTCCATAGCGGGTTGGCAGATCATCCCCAAACCGAGCCATCCTCGCAGTGCACGGAGCCGGGCGCTACAATCCAAACTGGCAGCCGAGGCGAGAGGAAGACGCATCACAGCGCGCAGCACTTCTCCCTCCGGGGGCTTCAGTTGCGGGATCGGGTTCGATCGCGGCAAAAATAGATCGATAGATAATAAAACAAAAAATATCCCTTTTCCTTCCTCCACCCCCTGCGCTTCCCCGCCGCTGTGGCTGCCCGGGGGTAGGAGGAAGGTTCAGGGGCTCCGCTCACCTCCCCGCACAGGTGGCGTCTCTCCGGCCCGACCTCATGGCCGGGGCGGCGCGGGGTGGCCGCGGTCCCTTCGGCCACGGGGCGCTGGGCTGGGAAGGGGCTGCGCTGCTGCCGTGCCCGCCGCGGGAGCGCTCCGCCGTGCCCAGCCCAGCCCGGCACGGCTCCGGCACGGCCCGGCCCCGCCGCATGTGATGCCCAGAGCCAATCGGCCGCCGCGGCTCCGCCCGCTCCAGTCACCGGCACCGGGGGGCGGGCGGCGAGGGAGGAGGGAGGATGGAGCCGGCCCGGCCTGGCCGCCGCCGCCCACCCCGGTAAATACGGCGGAGCCGCGGCCACTCCCCGGGGAAGGAGGGCTCGATCCCCCCTCCCGCCCCTGCGCAGCGCTCCGCGGGCGCACGCAGCCCCGGCCGGGGGTGCTGCTGCTGCTCCGATGGGTGGGGGGCACAGGCGAGGCAGCCCCCGCGCCTGCGCGCCGCACCCAGATGTGCGCTGCCCAGAGGGGCTCTGCCCAGATGTGCGCTGCCCAGATGTGCGCTGCCCAGCTGCTGCCCCCACGGGTGCCCCGAGCCGCGGTGCGGGCAGCGCTGGGCAGCGCATCTCCCGTCTCCGGCCGGTCCCCCAGAACCCCGCAGAACCGCTCAGAACCCCGAGGGTGGGGGGAGTCACAGTAAAAAATGGGGTTCGGGGCTCGGGGGGTGCCCAGCCGGCAGCCCCCGGGGGCTCGGGGCGGGCACGGGCGGGTGCGGGCGGGGGATGCGGCGCCCGCAGCGCTCACGGCGCCGGGCACGGGCGGGGATGTGCGGCACGGGCTGGCTGCGAGCAGAGCTGCGCCCTTGTGCACAACTTACTTTGTTTCTCCTTGGTTTGAATGACTCCTGCGGAGCGCTGGATACCTTTAATCCTGTATTTATGGATGAAATCCTTTAATCCTGTTTATTCCAACACCCTCTGTTGCTCCCCTCCAGCACAAGTCAGAGAGACAACTCCTCCTTGTTCCTGGAGCGCCGCACGGCAACAGACACTGCAGTAGCTGGCGAGGAAATGCTTTTGCATTTTAGACTAAATTTGGGGTAGAAACTATTAACTTTGAGAAGAGACCCCTCGGAGAAGTCAGGGCTGTCAACAGGGGGACATTTTCACTTCCTCCACAGCAAGGAAAGCCTGGACTCCGCCGCTAATGTGCTTTTTGCCTTAGTCATCCAAGCTCAGTGCAAAACCAGCCCACCGACCAGGCAAGCCTGGAGCAATAACATCTGCTGGCTTCAGGAGCCAGTCAGAGGGCTGGCAGCAGCCACAAGTGACACAAATAAGGTCTGGCAAGACGCAAAGGGTGACTCTCCGGAAGGAACTGGCTCCTTGCGCCGGGGCTCGCTGTCTGAAGGGCTCTCGCACACTGCAGCACAGGCAGGAGACGCTCCTGGAGGCGGCACCGGCAGCCGAGGGGAGTCAGGAGCGGCTCTGAGGCACGGAAAGCAGCGAGGGAAGGAGGTGAATCACATCCTGCTGCCTCCAGGGTCGCACGGAGCAGGAACCGGCAGCCCCCGGCGCCGACAGGGGTCTGCGAGCCCTGCGGACAGGGCAGAGGGAGCAGCTCCGGTCTGGGGGTTGCCTTCCCCTGCTCTCACTGGCAATGCAATAAAAGATCTCTTCCCCCTCCCCAGGTTTGGGTAATTTGCAGATTAAGCTGAGTGCTGGAGTCTTTGGGAAAAACTTTGCCCGGAGACAGATGCTGGAGTGGTTCAGCATTCCTGTTCCACTCAGACAGACCCTGGGCAGAGATTCGAACGAGAGTTTCCTCCGAGGATCTCCACCCCTGAGCACTGCTGAGATGATCCACAAAAATGGGAAAGTTCCCTTGTTTTGTGCATGGAGAAGGAGGGTGCAGGGAGCTCTTCTTTCTTTAAAATTTTCCCTAAAAAACACTTTGGTCCTCACTGCATTGTATCCTATGATGGATTTATCTTTCACCTGAAAGTCAAGTTTCCCCCGGCTGAGTTATTTACTTGTTTCATTTTTATTACGCTAACTTACTTACTTAGTGGTTTATTTCACTTTTGTGCTTCTGGCCACTACATCTCCTACATCCTTTTTCAGTGGAAAAACCTGACTTTTTCTCAGTGACTAGTAGAAGAGGAAATGCCATTTTCAATAACCCCTCACCTCTCCAGATGGAAATCAGTACTTGGAGAAAAAAATACATTGGTTTCCAAAATCTTCATCCTCCTGTGCTTACAGAATCAGGGGGATGGATGACACAACAGCTCTGAAAAGGAAAAATATAAGAAGAAAATAAAAAAGCTGTTTTTTTGCATCGGGTCTTATTGAGAATCAGGGAAAATCCTGACCTCCACATCCCCTTCTCTCCTCCTACAGCCACCAAACCACTCTGCCTCTCCCAGAACAAGCTCCCCACCACAGCACTGCAGTGAAATCAGCAGCCAGGGCAGTGGGGGTGTTCGTGACAGTGAGAAAATGATCTGAGCGTGTCGTGAGGATGCTCTGTTCAACCAGTTTGCCCTTTCCTCAATCTGCATGCTCAGGGCTTTTTTCCTGGGTTGTTTTTTTTCACACCCCAAGGAAGATCACGCAGACCTTAAGCACTGAAAGCCTTAAAGAAGAGAAGGAGATTGCAATTGCAAGGATTATTTGGCTTTGAGAGGGGAAGCGTCAGGATTTAGTTGGGCTTTTTAAGATTAGGAGAAAAGCAGGGGAGTTAAGAGAAAGCAAAAAATTTGGAGCACTGAAACAGGTCAGACATCCATAATCTCCCATTACAGGAGGGCAAAGAGCATTCCATGGAAAATTCTAAAAGAGGACTCGGTCATGAGTGACTCCTCCTCACAAGCCCTGAAGACAGAGGTGAGTAAATCACTCTGCTCTCCAGCACAGCTTAGCAAGGAGCGTTCCTCGTCCCTGAGCAGCTTTGCCAGGCAACCAAACGTTCCCCTGGACTTTCACTGCCAGTCCAAGCCTGAGGCAGGTGACTGGGCTTAATGGAGCAGCACTTCCATCTGCCAAGGCACAGCCAGGGCAGAGAAAATGGCCCAGAGTGGCTTCAGGGCTCCTGCCAGGGGCCTGGGACACTGAGGCCACGGAGAGCACCCCTGGTCAATGTGTTTGCCCCATCAGGACAGCTCCCAGGAGCTGCTGGACAGTCTGGATCCATCTCTGCCTCCATCTCTGGAGGCGTTTCTGGGGAAATCACAAAGTGGATTCCCACCTTGCTGTGCTCCAGATGCTTCCAGCATGAGGGACAGTGGCTAAAATTTAAGGACACAGCCCCAACATCCCCCTCTGAGCAGGACAGAGCAGGGACATTTGCAAAAACAGCAGCAGGAAAGAAGATTTCTTCCTTCAAGAGGGGAAAGGACTCCCACCGTGCCCTGACTTCCCCGGATCCTGCCCTACACCTGGAGTAGCTCAGAGGGAAGGTCAAACCTCTCCAGAATACCTTTTGTCCAGGTGAGCTCAGAATTTACTTATTTACTCAGAATTTGCAAGGCTGAGGAGCAGAGGAGCCTTTTCAATCCCATCTTGAGGCTCTGGATCCAGGGTATTGCCAAGCAGAGCAGCTCCCAGGAGTACATTTCCTTTTAAAATAAACAAACAACACAGACTGCACATCTCCTTCCAGCCCACAGGAAGGTTCAGAGCTTCAGGCCAAGAAAAGCAGGTTCCAAAGGTGATCCTGGCCAGGGATTCCTGCTCTCCTCACTTCCATTTTGCACCAGCTGTGCTGGAGGAGAATCCTGCTGCCATGCAGGCAGAGGAAATTGTTAAAGCTGGCACTCAGGTCTGGTAGAGGATGTAGAATGGCTTTGTGTAAAACCCATGAGGAAGATGCTCTGTTACTTTTTCTCCAGAATAAGAGAGTGAACAAAGGGAGAAGAGGCCTTTTGAAGATACAGCTCCTCCTGTGCAAGTCCTGATCATGACATTGTTTAGTGTCCCAAACCCCCAGGGCCAATTTGTGGCATTCACATTCTCTGAAAAATCCCTTCACCCAGGGTTTTTCTCCTGGGAAGCTGAGAAGCCTCAGAGGAAAGGAAAACAATTCTTATCGCATTTGCTTCTCCTGTGCTGTGCTCATGTGGAATGTGTTTGGAGATTGTTTACCCACAGGTGATTGTTCCATTGGATTCTGCTGGGAGTAATTTTCACTCATGGGCAATCAGTGCCAAGCTGTGCCAGGACTCTGGAGAGAGTTTTCATTATTATATTTTTATTTATTTATCTTTTTATCTTTCATTATTATCTTTCTATTTATTATTATCACAAGTTTTCATTATTATGTTTTTAGCATTGTGTAAGTATAGTTTCTGTATTCTTTAGTATAGTATTCTTTATATATATAATATATATATTTATATATATTATATATTTTTATAATAGATATAAATAAACAATTATTTTTATAATATATATTATATAATATATATATTCATAATATAATATAATATAATATAATATAATATAATATAATATAATATAATAATAAATTAGCCTTCTGAGAGCATGGAATCAGACTCATCATTCATTGGGAGTCCCCACAAATACAGCAGAGGGGAAGGAGAGGTTTTGCCCTGGCTGGGGGCTCTGTGGCTGTGCTGGGCAGAGCAGGAGCAGCAGAGATGATTCCCCCATCACAGCCCCTGCTACTCCCTCCCTGCAGACATCTCCTCTCCGGGAGCCGCCTGGCTCCAGGGCATTTTTAAAGTGTCATTTATTTAAATGTTGCAGTTTAATCTAACGCCCCTGCTGCGGGGCTGATGTGCCTGTAGAGTGAAAATGCAATTCTGGCTTAAAAATAGCATCGTGGTGAGGAATTTCATTTTGGGTCCATTTTTCACCCCCCGTTTCTGGGCGAGGTCTCGTTTAATCCCTCGGGAGGTGGGAGCGGGGCTGTATCTCTGTAAACAGCCATGTGCTACAATTAATAACACCTTGTAGCTGGCTGTGCCTGTGCTCAGGCTTCTTGTCACAGTAAAGATCTGCTTGTAGATAAGATGGAGAGTTTATAAAGCAGCATAATTAATAACCTGCTACATTATTGCCTCCCCATCCTGGCTGCCAAGCCGCCACAGGCCCAAACAAGTGACAATTACCGGAGAAGATGACACAGAAATACAGCTCCAGCTCTGCTCCAGGAAGCACTGAAGTCCTTTTTGGAAGTTGTTTGGCTGTTTGGAGTGATGGGAAGGGTTCCCCTCCCTGTGGAGAGGTGATGCTGGTCCTGCAGCCCCAGTGCTCATGCTGGAGCAGGGCTGGGGCCGATGGATGTGTCATGAAGTGACATCCAGGTGAGTTATCCCTAATTTTGAGCCTCCTTCAGCAGCTTGTTTCAGTCAATCCCCCTCTAGTTTCAAGCAGGAAACAAAAATGGGGTTTTTTTGGGTGTTTTTCTAAGTCATGCCTTAATTTTGAGCTACTGTTAAAAATAGAAAAGGAGGCCAGATTTCAATTCAAAGGAATTAAACTCTTAATGAAGCACCTGAGCAGCTCCTCAGGGATGTGCAGGGGGGCACTAATAAAGAGCTGGGGGGGAAAAGCCATGACACAGAACAACCACCTTCCCCCAGGAAGGAAACCAAACACCTACACCTTGTATTTTGTTTAATTAATAATATTAATGAATACATTACTTATGCAGGAACTGAGAGAGAAGCTGGGGAATGTTAACCTGGTTCGCTGGGAGGATTTTGGGTGTGAGAGGAAGGTGGGAAGGGACAGTGTCACCCTTGGCTGTGTCCCCCAGGGGAGAGGGACACAGGAGGAGGAGGAGGAGGATATGCCCAGATTCCTCCCTCTTGTCTCTTGAACCCCCATTCTAAATCCCCAAAATTCCACTTTTTCACCCTGTAACAAATTAACCATCATTCTACTCAAACTCTTGTGGCTTGTAAATCCTCACACAAAGTTGGTAATTGTTTCCAAGGGCTAAAATCAAAGGCACAGGTGTTGACTCCGTATCAAGGTCTCTGAGCCCCCTGACTGGATCTGGAGTCCTC
>JAXCLO010000051.1:9263696-9282906 GCA_035583995.1 Arremon aurantiirostris
TGCAGAGCCACAAGGGCCCCCCTGAGCCTCCTTTGCTCCAGGCTGAGCCCCTTCCCAGCTCCCTCAGCCTCTCCTGGTGCCTGTGCAGAGTTCCAGGATAATGGTCACACCAATAAAGGTCACATCAATACAATCATCCTTCCAAAGCAGAGCAATAACCACTGGACAGAGCAGCTGCCCACCCAGGGCTCTAATGCAGATGTTTAACACAAAATGCTGTTCCAGAGGAGCTGCTCTTGGGATCTGCTGTGTCCTGGCAGCCCTGAGCACTGCCAGCCCTGGGGCTGCTTTGCAGAGAGGAGGAAAAGCAGGAACCAGGTCTATGGATGCTCATAGAGAATCACAGGAAGGACTCATGGAGCCAAGGGCTTGGATTTGGTGAGTGAGAAAATGAGTGTGTGACACAGGGGGAACGTGCATGGGCACGATATTAATTAGCTCAGCTGTTTAGTAAGCAGCTCATTTAGCTAATGAAGGTTGTACCCAGCAGTGGAACAGTGCCAGCAGCTCCTGGCAAGGCTGGGGACAGTCAGGCTGTGGGATGTGCCCCCCATCAGCCCCAGTGCTCTGCAATGTGTGTTCATCACCCCTTCCCTGGGCTGTGCCCTCACTCCTGTGCAGGTTTGCTGAAGTCTCTGCCTTTTTTCCTTGCAGCAGTTTCATCACAGGCTCTGGTCTGTTCTGGGCACTGCACCACGACCCTGGGACCTTTGGTACTTATGGACAGCCCTGCACAAGGCCAGGCCTGAGACACTCCCACAAATAGCAGCTTTTGGCTTTATCCCTAAAAAATTATCTTAGCAGCTGGCAGTTCCTGACACAGAAGAAATACTAGGCCAATTCACTGCAGAATTATCTTTTCCTTTATTTTTTCTTTTAAATACTGTAATAATCTTCCTCAATCCCTCACCCAATTCCAAAACACATCAATAACTAGTTCTGAAAACAACCAGCAACTATTTCCACGATGGACATAAGCCTTATTTAGAAGATCCTCAGTCACTGTAGTATTGCAATGAAGAAAACACTTTCTAAACTATTTAATAAAGTACATATACCACTTTAAAGCCTCACGCTGTGGGGTCTGATGACAGGTTTTCCACTTGACACAAATCTGAACATTTCTGTGCCTAAGTACTTTATTGAGTCAGGGCCAAAACATGTGCTTAACCCCAAGTGCTTCCTCGCATTGCTGAATCAGACTAAAGCCAGAGCTGTGACACTGGAAAACCTCTGGAGAAGTCAGGATTGAAGCAGAGAAAGTTGTTCCCCACTGCCCTGGCCTGCAGTGCCCCATATCTGTGGCAAACACAGGAGCTGAGCACATCTTGCAGCACAACCCAAATGTGCTCTTCCTCCATAATTTGTGCTTCAAAGTGGGAAGAGCTGAGCACGGATCCCAGGAAGACAGAGGGAAGTAGAGAAAGCTCCACACTATGAGAAGCCGGACAGACAGAGCAGGGAATGGAGTCAGGAAACCTCTGGCTGAGGGCAGGCAGCAGGGCTCAAAGCCAGCTTGATCTGCATGAAAACCTCTCCCTGAAAGGGAGCAAAGCATGTGTGCCCTGGGAAACTGCTGGGGCTGCTGGGCTGATGGAACATGCACAACTTACTCCTGGATTTGGGAAATGCTGGGGTTTTTGGGATGGGGAAAGCTGAACACCTTACTCCTGGATTTGGACTGGATGGGATTTGCTGGGCTGCACAACTCAGTGCTGGATTTGGCAAGTGCTGTGTTGCTGGGATGCTGAAAGCTGCACAACCTACTCCTGGATTTGGGAATGGATGATGAAAGCTGCACAACTCATGCAGTGCTCGATTTGGGAAGTGCTGGGGTGCTGGGATGGTGAAAGCTGCATAACTTACTCCTGGATTTGGGGTTGCTGGGCTAGTGAAAGCTGTAAAATTTATTCCTGTATTTGGGAATGGATGGGATTTGCTGGGCTGCACAACTCAGTGCTGGATTGGGCAAGGCTGGGGTTGTAGGGATGGTGAAAGCTGCACAACTCACTCAGACCTGGATTTGGGAAGTGCTGTGTTGCTGGGATGTGAAAGCTGCACAACTTACTCCTGGATTTGGGAATGGATGGGATTTGCTGGGTTCATGGAAGCTGCAGAACTCACTCAGTGCTGGATTTGGGCAGTGCTGGGGTTCTTGGGATATTGAAAGCTGCACAACTCAGTGTTGGATTTGGGAAGTGCTGGGGGTTTTGGGATGGTGAAAGCTGCACAACTCACTCAGTGCTGGATTTGAGAAGGGCTGGGGTTTTGGGGAAGATGAAAGCTGCACAACTCACTCGGTGCTGGATTTGGGAAGTGCTGGGGCTGCTGGGCTGGAGAAAGCTGAACACCTTACTACTGAATTTGGGAATGGATGGGATTTGCTGGGCTGCACAACTCATTCCTGGATTTGGGCAGTGCTGGGGTTTTTGGGCTGCTGAAAGCTGCACAAGTCACTCAGTGTTGAGGTTTTGGGCACTGCTGGGGTTTTGGGGTGGTGAAAGCTGCAGAACTCACTCGCACACGAAGGTCCCCAGAGGAATGTCCTGCATCGTCCGCACTCCCCAGCCCATCTTCTGTGTCCGGTAAAGCTGCAACCGAGTCCTGGAAAAAAGGAAAGGAGGAGATGGAGCCACACTGATGGCAGCACTCCATGGGAAGGATGAATTTTCATGGAGAGATGAGCAAAAAGCCAGCACCTTCCATCAGCACACACTCCCAGAGGATGTTAATATTCACCCTCCCATTCTCACCCTGCAGGGATGCTGCGCTCCCACAGCTCCCAGCTGTGGGCAGATGCTGGCATGGAAACAGCCCAGGGACAAGGGACAGGTGCCAGTCAGCCCCTTCTGCCTGCCCAGGTGCACACCAAGGGGCTGGGGAAGAGGGGACAGGGCTGGATGCTCTTTGTGATCATGATTTACAGAGGATATCAGAACCCCACCAGCAGCATTTCCTTTCCCTCCACACAGCCCTGGGGGAGGCAGGGAAGGTGGAAGGGGATTTACAGCAGTGGAGTGGTGCTGAGGGGGAAGGCAGGGATCTCCCAGGGACTAAAAAACACCTTGAGCTAAGTGCTCTGACCCCTCTGCCCTCTGCCAAAGCCAGGGCATTCAGCAATTCCATCATATCCAGCTGCCTGGCTGAAAGACAAGAAAGAAAAGCTGCAACTTTGTATAGCTGCTCTGTGGAATTTTACTGATGGGGGTTATAGGTAGAGAAACAATCCTGTAAGTCATTCTGCCTCCTGCTCAGCCAGAACCTGAGTTAAGTGCAGGATGAACAGTCTCCAGGGCTAGGAAGAGCTTGCTCTATCCCTGAGGGAACCAAAACCCACTCTCAGCAACGCTGTTATCGGAACTAAGTGAAATCTGATGCTTACCTTAACTTCCCCCTGTTGCTTTTCCCAGTGCTTCTCTTCCCCCCACCCACTCCCTCCTGCACTGTCAGCTCAAACCAGGGGATGTGAACTTCATCCTGTCTGCCCACAGCTGCACCAGGACAAACCTCAGGGGAGTCACTGCTCTCACAGAAGCAGGGTCTAACACTGGGTTGGGGGAAGCTCCCCCAGCTTTTGGCTTGTCCATCAGAGCAGAGCAGAGCTCAGATCTGGGCTCTGCTCTGGAGCCGGCACTGATGGCAGCAGCGGGGCCGTGGCTCTGAGCTGAGCCTGCCAGCTGAGCTGGGCCAGGCTGCCAGCTGGATACGTGTGCTCTGCCAGGCAGAGCTAATTTGGAGCCAATCTGATAAAGGAAGCACTGCAAACAGAGCAGCAGCACCCCTGTGTCAGCTGCAGCCCCAAGGCAGGAGCCTTCCCCACTGCCTCCCCAGGGACTGTGAGCTCTGCCCAGCACCTGACCCTCCTTCCCAGCAAAGCTGCTCTCCCTGGCTCGTGTTGGGCTCCCAACCCTTCCCATCTTTCAGAAAAAACACTTCAGCAAGGCAAAAAAATGCAAAAGCAACAGCTCTAGCTGTACAGCTCCTGAAGAAACACCCACGGAGGCACCGGAGCTTGGCAGGGAAAACCAGAGAGGTAAAGTTCTGAGGAAACACATCGAGTTCCTTCCTTGCTTATTTTTAACAGTGCAAAATGTCATTGAAACTACAAAGTTTGCAAAAAGAGTGTTGTCAGCACTACAAAGAAATTCTAAAAAGTTTTTGGTGTTTTTTTCCAGTGGGATGCCTTTGAACTTAGTGCAGTGACAAACTCCTCCATAGCAGAGGTCCAAACCAAAACATTGACATTTTTAGGCAGGCATCAAAACCCCAACAGTCCAACCTGGAGCAGAGAGGCCAACAGGCATTCAGGTATCCAATTCAGGGGGAATCATGCCAAGAACTTGTAAATTTTAAGCAGCCAAGTCTGGGCATGCTGGCCTGTATTTCTAATCTAGACTGCTGGCTTACAAGATTTTCTGAATTCAGACTCTGTAGCTCTGTTGCTGTCAGGTCCTTCTCAGCTCTCCCCCTGAGACACCACACTTGGGCTGTGCCTGCAAACCCACAAGCCATTTGTATGTTTTATGGTCAGCTGATGAAAGAACACTGCAGTTCCCACCTGATGGTGCCAAGAGCAGGGTGCAAACATTAACTAAGATGTTAATTGAGCTCATCAACCCACTGCTGCTCCACTCCCACTGGCAGCACGCAGGATCCCACTTCCATCCCACCACCCCCAGCTTCCCTGCTGGGTTTTTGGGATTATGGGTGAGCTGAGAGGCACAAGGCTGATGGGTTTGGGGCTGTGTCTGCCCCTCCTGCCCACCTGAGGCCGTTCTGCACCACCCGGTTCCTGCAGGTTCTCCAGCACGAGCACGCGTGGTTGCACTCGAAGATCAGGGGAGGCTCAGCCATGTTGAACTCAGGCAGGAGTCGGCCATCCTGAAGGAGAGAACCACCCCAAACGGGTTATTTGTCCCCAAAACACCAGGCAGAAACTCCCCCCAGGGTTAAAAACAGGCTGGAGAACCCCATGGTGAAGTTGTGCCCAAACCCAGCGTCAGAGCTCAGGTTCTGCTGAGACACAAACTTTAAAGAATTTAGGGATTTTAGAGGAGGTGAGGTTTTAGTTAGAGATAAGCTTTATTAGAGTTAATCAAAATAAATGGGTAGGCCTTGATGAAGTCAAGAGTTAGTAGTTCACTAATAATTGATTGCTTGTGAACACGTTTGGTTAGCTGGGTTTATAATGAAGAATACAGAAACTGATAAATAGATTTTAGGAACGTAAGACAATTAATTGTAGGCCTGCTCTGTTCTGAAACCAACTGAAGACAGGAATGGGAGTTCTACCAAGGGTTCATTTGTCACATTTGCATTGAAAAGGTAGAAAGGTCAGAGCGAAGAAGACTTCATTTACTTCCTCATTTTGGGACCCCTCCCAATTAAATGGACCACCAACCCATTTCAAGGAACAAACTACCTATGCTTAATGGCTTTTGAACTAATTACCATGGGAATTGGGGAATGGGATGTACCAAAGTAATGAATATGTATTTGCATTTTGGGTATTCAATATTTGTATAGATAAAAGGACTCTGTAATCACCTGTAAATTGCAGTGTGTATTTGGGAGCTATCCCACAATAAACATTCACTTTCTAACTCTAAAAGTGTTAGAGAGTCTCTAAAGTGTTAGAGAGTCTTTGTCTGTCACAGTTGGATATCAGTACTAGATCAATATCCATATTTTTAATAAATCACCAAAGTGGTTTTGCTCTACCCTGACAGCAGCACAGTCACCACTGTCACCCACAGCTGACAAACAGCCACAGAATTTAGATTTTTGCTGCCTGCCATCACCCTACACAGAATTAAAAAAAACCTCCCAGTGCTGAGCAGAAAACTGGTGTGCATCATCATCATTATTGCCATTTGCTGTGCTGGAGGGAGAAATGGATGCTTAGTCTGCCTCTGGAATAAAGCCTGAACTTGCAGAGTCCAAGGCCAGTGCACTCAAGTTCTGTAAATCACACTACATTCCCAAATAACACTCTCAAAAAATCCTACAATTCAATTATTTACTAACACACAGGATTAAGGAAGTGATGGATGTAATTCATCATATTTAACAAATTTGGTTTTTAAGGCTTGAGAGGTGTAATCACCTATTAATGTGTAAATAAAATGGCTACAGAGCCAAGAAAGATGCCAACACTGCCCCTGGGAGAAACCTGCAGAGATTCACAGAACTTCTGATCTTTGTAGCACCTGCCCAAAGATGAATCTCAAAACCTCCCTGGAGGGTTGAAGCATTTACCCAAAACAAACCTGACTTCTGGCAACGTGGCAGTGAAAACATCTTTACTCTGCCTTCATCCAGGAGAATCACAATAAATAAAAGCAGATTTAAAAAAATTCTCTTTCTACTCCCCTCCCTTTGTTTACATCTTACAGCACTTTCCACGTTGCTCTGAAATGGAAGCTGATTTCACACTTGGATTGTTAAAAGCTCCCCATCACATGGGTGTAATTAATGGCTCAGTTGGCACAAGAGGAACACAATAAATAACACAAGGAAAGCTGCCCTGAGCAGGCAGTTTGGATTATCACATGTCTGAGAGCTGAGACTATAACTTGAGGCATTTTAAATCAAGAAGAAAGGAGTTGGAATTACAGAAGCAGGGAATGGTTTGGAGTGGAAGGGACCTCAAACTCAGCTCATCCCAACCCCTTCCATGGGCATGGACATCTCCCACTAGACCAGGGTTGCTCCAAGCCCTGTCCAGCCTGGCTTTGAGCTGTGCAAGGACCTGAATTAGGCAGAATTCATCTCCTTGGCCCTGGTGTGAGCCAGGAGGGGGCTGTGTGTCCTCACCTTGTCGTACCAGCAGCGCATGCTGAGCTGGCCACACATGCAGTTACTGGAGGAGCAGTCGTCTATACAGACACAATACTGCAAGAGAAGCAAAGGGTTAATTCCACACCACTCACACCACTGAGGCTGCAACTGGAGGCTGGGTCAGGAAACCACATCTCCTCCTCTTGCTGCAGCTCCTCACCAGAGGGATCACCAGCTTCACCAATCAGGGGCAGTTCTACTCCACTGTGTATTTCTGTGTGCAATGAGCACCAAAGAACCCTGCCTTGCAAGGAAGGATCTCAGTCTGAGCCAGCCTCACTGCTCAGGAGAGGATGTTCCCCTGTTGTAACCCTTCCCCATGCCCTGTGGGCTGTTCTCCACACCTGAGGACAAGGAAAGCTCCAAGGAGGGACCAGAGCTGGGAGATGATGCAGCTGTGCTGCCTCAGTCCTCCCCTGCTGCTTCCCCAGGCCAGCAGAGCCCTGCCACCACAACAGGGACTGGCCCTGGCAAGGTCACTTCAGCCACCTCAGAGCTGTGCCCAGCAAGGTCTCACCCTCACCCTGAACCTCCCCATCTCTGCTTTCCCCCCCCAGCCCTTCCAGGGCTGCAGCATCACAGCCAAGACCTCAGCCTGGCTGCTGCAGTCCATGGGAAGGCAGCATGGAGAAGTTCTCCAACAAATCCCTGACTCTGCAGCCTCAGAAGAGAGGACAAGGATGAATGGGAGCCACATCAGCCAGCACCAGACGGCCAATACTACAGGTGAACACAGAGCTCAGCTTAAACCTCAAAACTGAAGAAAATCAAAATCTCATCGCCAACAACAAAATCCCATCTCCTACAGCTCCAATGCTACAGCTGAACACAGAGCTCAGCTTAAGCCTCAAAACTGAAGAAAATCAAAATCCCATCTCCTACAACAAGAGGCACTCAACCTTAGCTGGAATCTGATGGCAACATCAGGACAACATTCCCATGTGGAATGCCAAATCTGTCCTGAGGAGCACTGCAGAGCCCAGGACAGGAACACAGCAGAATCCCTCACCTGTAAATGAGTGATGTTCCTGTCAATGTCCATCGGGGAGGTGACACAGTTCTGTGACACGTATTTGTAGTTGCTGGGGCAGGGCTCACTGTCCACGGAGTTGACACAGGGGATGGGGATCCGCTCGTAGCCCCGGGCAATGTCTCTGTCATGGAGAAAGAACTGTCACAGAGGAAAGTCCCCAGACAAGGGGCCATTCAATGCCATCCTGGGGCAGTCACTGAGCACTCAAAGCCATTCAGACTGGAACAGAGCTCATGTTTTCCCACCCTGCCTTACAGATGGTTCTTTGTGCTTGTGAGTATTTCCATTTGGAGGATGAATTTGCAAACCATGCACTGAATCAGCATGGGCTTAGTTCTTGCTAAGCTCACACTGACCTTCACACCAGCTTAAGAAGGCACACAATTCTTTCTTAAACCAACCTTCCCTGTGCAAGAGCTCAATATCATGACCCACAGGCAAAGCCAGCCCTATTCTCACCTGCTCACCACCTTCTCTATCTGGGCAGGCTTCTCAGAAGATGATTCTTTGAGAGTCTTGTTCATCTGTAGGGCCACCCAGACCTGAGAGTTAAGGCTGGAGCACTGGAGCGGGGTCTCACCCTCCTTGTTCTTTAAAGTGACATCCGAGCCACGGGAAAGAAAGAGACTGCAAAACAGCAAGGAAGGATAAGGATTCCCCAGGAGAAAGCAGGCAAGGGGAAAACAAGCTGAATCACATCCTCCAGCCAGCCCTTAAGGGACTGTAGTAGTGAATAATCACCTGAGTTTTCTTTATTAAGCATGGTTCAGTGAATCCTTCTGACAGAAGCTCTGGGCACCCATGAGAGCTCTGGGCAAACCATGCCTTGCTTCAGGTACCTTGCTGGTACCAGCCTAACTTCAGACAGGCTTGAAACTCTCTCTGGCAGGGAAAGATATGGGGTGGGAAGAGTAGGCTGGAAATGGAAGAGCCCCACAGGAAACTGGTGGTGGACTTGGCCCTCGTTTATACTCACCAGCTTTTGGTGAGAACATGATGGCTTTATTCAGAGCAGGGATGAAGCAAAGGAACAAAGGTAACAGGGCACCTTTTTACCATGCTAGTGGTGGGGAAAAAAAAGCTTTAATCAAGGAAGCCTGACACCTTCCTGCTGGGAAGCCCAGGCTGAGCACGGCCCCTCAGACTCAAACATGCCACATTCTCTGAGCAGCTCTGGCAGCAGCTGGTAGCTCATACATCCCACCCCAGGAGAGAAACAAGCCCTCCATGGCAATCCTGGCTGTGTGTAAAGACCAAAGGCATCTCAGAGGCTCTCCTGAGGCTGGCAGGCAGCAGCAGGGGGGCAGGGAGAGGGGGGCACTGCACTTACACCACACACTCATAGCAGTTCCGGGGGCAGGGAAGGGTGAGCAGGGCACTTACATCACACATTTGTAGGGGTTCAGAAGGCAGGGAGGGCTGAGCAGGGCACTTACACCACACACTCGTAGCGGTTCTCTCGCGCCGCGATGTGCAGGGGCGAGTCCCCGTGGATGTTCACGGCGTGCAGGTCACACTTTGCTGCCAGCAGGATCTCAGCTATGTCAACACAGCCAGAAAAAGCAGCCCAGTGCAAACAAATGTTTTCCTCCTGGAGGGGAAGAGAACAGAGAGGAGGTTGTTTAAAACTCTGTGGCTTTGGGGGGTCCTTCCTCAGCTCTGCACCTGCAGCGTTCAGTGTGTGGCTGCCATCCCCACCCTGCTCTGGCTGAATGGGGATGCCAGGGTGGACAGGAAAACCTCAGAGCAGCCAAACAGGGAGCTCTCACTCCATCCACCTCTGCACACCAAGGATGGGGAGGCTGCACACAAGGCAATCCATCACCTTCCCTACACACACACAGACAGCTCATCAGTCTCTGAGCCACAAACCAATCTAGATCAATCCAGGAAAGAGGTGACAGACATGAACAAACATGCTGGAAAAGGCTGGAGGCTGAGTTTGCCCAGCTCCAACAGCCAGCAAAGCTACTGTGCCTCCCAGGGCTGCAAAATTAAGGAGAAAAAGAGCACAGCACGAAATTAAGGAGAAAAAGAGCACATAGGGTACGTGAAGGTGCCAAAAAGAGAACCAGGAGCCATGGGGTAAGCAATCAATCTGACTCCAGGCATCTCTTAAATACTATATGTACTCATCTCTCACTAGCAGCACTGGAAATAGCTGAACACTCATCTTTCTGATGGAGATATTTTAAGGGATGATCCTGTTTTCTGTTACACTGCAATTTGCAGCACACGTCGATCCCTTCCCCATGACAGGCTCTAAAGACATTGATGACAACAGTGAAATGATAGTAATGATCACCCAGCTATTCCCTTTTTTTTCTTCTTTTTAAAGCAAAAACAAAGCTGCTGCTGGAGTGTTTGAGCTGTTATCATGTAACTGAAGGTCCTGCCTTAAATAGGGAGCTATTGCCACACATCAGGGAGAGGGAGACACTTTCCTACCCAGCTCCTGCTTCCCTTTACAGTGTCATGTAGAAAAACCCCACACAACCTACAGAAAACACCCATCCTGAGGGTTGTACCCACATTCTGCAGCTCAGACAGGTCACAGATCCCAGGACTGGTGCTCTGCCTTGCATTGCTCCTGCCTGAAAAGCAGCATGATCACAAGCAAAGCCTTTCTCCCAAAGCAGGAGGTTTCCCAGTGACATTTGTCTTGAAGCACATTCAGCAGGACACCCCAGCTGAGGTCCAGGAGAGATGTGCCATACACAGCTGTTAAGAGCACAGTTTTCTTTCAAGGAAATTGTTGACTGAGTTGATTTGATGTTCATCATTAATGTGTGATATTGAAGCTGTGATAGATCAAAGAGTCTGTTTTGTTCAGAGTCAGCAAACAGATGTAACAGCCCAAAAAGCTCCCTCTCACCTTGATTTTTGTTTTTAGGAACAGGATTGGATCTAGACCTGCCTGGGAACTGGGAACCATCTAAGTGTGCTGTGTTTGGCTGGGATAGGGTTAATGTTTCTGGTGTGGGGCTGTGCTGAACACAGGGCTGGGGACACAGAGATGTCACCTGCTGAGCAGGGCTGACACAGAGCCTGCTCTGCCCTGTGCTGCCTCACTGGGGAGGAGACTGGGGACAAGGAAAGCTGGGAGGACACAGCAGGACAGGTGATCCTGACCAAAGGGACATTCCAGACCATCTGACATCAGTTCAGGATATAAGATGGGGAAAGAAGGAGGAAAGGGGATGTTTGGAGTGATGGTTTTTGTCTTCTCAGGTCACTGTTCCATGGGTGGGGCTCTCCTGCAGGTGCTGAACACCTGCCCAACCATGGGAAGAAGGGAATGAATTCCCTGTTCTGTTCTGCTTGTGTGTGTGCCCTTGGCTTTTCCATTAAACTGTATCTCACTAAACTGTCCCTATTAAACTGTCCACAAGTCTTTTTCTACCTTTTACCCTCCTGATTCTCTCCCCACTGGTGGGGGAGTGAGCAAGAGGCTGCGAGGGGCTTGGTGCCTGGCTGGGGTTAAACCACACAAACACAGAAACACAGAGGGGTTTGGTTTGGTTTGGTTTGGTTTCGTTTGGTTTGGTTTGGTTTGGTTTGGTTTGGTTTGGTTTGGTTTGGAAGAGACCTCAAAGCTCATCCAGTGCCACCCCTGCCATGGACAGGGACTCCTTCCACTATTCCCAGGTGGCTCCAAACCTTGTCCAACCTGGCCCTGGACACTACCCGGGATGGGGTGAGACATCACACTTGAAAATCCTTAGAGACTCCAAGAAAAGAATGAGAAACATAGTATAAGGAAAATAGTGCTGATACAATGACTGCCCTGAAGAAGGCTGGGGAAAAGCAGACAGTATCTCTGACAGTATCTCTGACAGTATCTCTGACAGTATCTCTTTGTATCTTCTCTATTTCCCTGGAAATCCCTGGGAAAGCAGCTGGCACAGCCCCACAGGCAGAGCTGGGGGTCCCACGGAGTTCCCAGGGGCTCAAGCACTGAGTGCATCCCACTGGGGCAGGATTTAGGGAGGTGAGGGGCAGCTCCAGCTCTGGACACATCAGAGCTTTGTGCCAGGGATGCCCAGGCATAGCCAGGCTTTGACAGCTGCTGGCAGAGTGCCCAGCCCATCCAGAAACACAAAGAGAAGGCACACAGGGTGCCCTAAACCATACCCAGAGTCCCTGGACAAACACAGAGCTGGTAAGTCTGGACTGAAGTGGCCCTGCCTGCTGCAGTGTGGAGAGGCAGCACACAGGATGGGGACCAGCGAAGCTCGGAGCTCAAGCTGCCAAACTTCTGCCCAGAACTCAGGGAAACTCTCACCAGACACTTCTCACTCACACTGGGTGGGACTGAGCCCTAAATCTGTCCCCTGGGGGGTGTCTGGGGTTTAGCAGAGGCTGCAATTTGTGCAGGAGGTGCCAGGGGAGGGAGCCTTACATTGTCACGGATGTTGATGTCCGAGCCCTTGGCCAGCAGCAGCTTCACCAGCTCGATGTGCTTGTACTCCGTGGCCCAGATCATCGGTGTCCAGCCACCATCGTCCTGGGAGGGGACAGCAGGGTGACACACAGCCCTGACACAGCCTCCTGCTGGCCCCACACAGCCCTGCCCTCCCCCTGCCCTGCTGCAGGTCCCTCAGAGCCCACCATGGCTGGGAGCAGCACTGCTGGGGTTTGCTGCAGCTCAGCAGGCTGGCACTGCACCTCAGCTTGTTCAGGTACACAAATTGTCCAAAAGGCACAAGGAGCACCCAGGGTGTGTAAAAGATCTTACAGAAACTCCCTGAGAAGCCTGGGAGACCTGTCCTTGCCCCAGGTTAATTACCTCTGTCCCTACTCCCAGCTAATTACCTCGGTCTCACCCCACAGCAATGGATAAACCCCAAGGGCAATGACAAACCCCACAGTGACAAGTGCCAGGCTCAGCCCATTCCACACCACTGCCCATGATCCCCCCGCTAGGAAAAGCTCAGGGACACCCTGGAGCAGCAGGATCCACAGCAAATTGAAGGAGAAGCTGCAAATCAAGGGGAGCTCCCTGAGGTCAGTGAGGGATCAGGAGGGGCACAGAATTGTCACTCTGTGGTGTCTGGAGGTGTCCCCCAGCAGCAGGACTGTACCTGAGAGAGCACTCAAATGCTGAGGGAGCCCCTGAGCTGGCAAAGCAGCTGCTGCCCCGGGGAAGCCTCACCTGGCAGTTGACATCCATGTTCCCATTGGAGAGCAGGTACTGCACCACGTCATAGTGCCCCTTCTTGGCTGCCAGGTGCAGACACGTGGAGCCCTCAGCATCCTGCACACAAGCACAGAACACACCCTCAGCCATGCTCAGGACAGCACAGGAGCTCCCAGATGGAGCAGAGAGCTCCAAAAGTCTCCACCTCACTGCCAGGAGGGCAGAGAGGAGGAAGCAGAGCTCTAAGCAGAGCTTGGGAGCTTTACAGCAAAGAGGTGCCACCCTGCAGAGAAGGAAAGGGCTTTGCAAAGCCTGGGGAAGGCACCAACCCCAAACCCTGGCAGTGATGCCCCCCTTCTCCAACAGCCCCTTTCCCACTCCCCTCCATGTGCTGGAGAGCCAAAGGGAAGCAAAAATCCCTCACAAAGTCCAAATTTGCACTTTACATAAGAGAAATCCCTTTGTCTCAAGTTGAAATGCTCCATTTCTCCAGGGTTTTTGCTGGGTTTTGTTAGCCCAAGGCCTTATCCCAGCACCTGGCAGCAGGTGCAGGGCTGTGGTGTCTCTCTCCAGTGAGACCAGGTCCCCAGCCAGCCCACAGCCATCTGCACAGACTGGAGATAAAAAACAACCCCAAAGGCTGAAAGGAAAAACACCTTTGGGAGCTGGGGATGCAAGGCCTGGAGGAGATGGACAGGCTGTGAGTCATGGTGGAGATGCTCCCACCAAAGATCTCTCTGGCAGCAGCCTGACTTTTATCAGGCATTTATATCCCAAGGGCTTAGCACAGAGCAAGGCCCAGAGAGCAGGAAATCAGGAGGAGGAAATGAAAGACTGAAAAAACCCAAATGAGTCCTTCCAGCTAAATCCCTGGGAGCAACGCTGGAGGTGAGAGCTTTGGGATGGAGCTGATGTGATGCAGGCTGAGGGAGGGGACATCTCAGGTCAGGGATTGCACCAGGAGGGCTCCTTGGGACACTGAAAGAGTTTCTACACTCCCACATGTGCCTGCTCCAGCTGAATAATTCCACAGCTTTCCCCTTGGATGGGCAAGAAGCAAGTGCAGCTCCCCAGCCCTGGGAGAGCAGGCAGATTTTAGTGTAAAGGTTTTATTCAGGTTTTGAGTGGGGCTTTTCCATGCTGGGAACAGCACCAAGAGCTTCACCCTGAGGGCTGGGGAGCCCCCACCCAGCTCCCTGCAGTCCCACCTGCCCCAGGTAGGGGCTGGAGCTGCTTCCAAAGCAATGCTGCTGCTTCAAACAGAGCCTGAGCTAATTAAGAAACTAATTAACATCATCAACTAGCCTAGACCTCAGACGTGATCTGAGGCTTCTCATTTGCTTTTGCAAGCTCAGGATTTATCTCCTTCTCTCGACCTTCAGAAACAGAAACTCCCCTTTTTTCTCTTCCACAGGAATAAATCAGGTGAGAGATGTCTGGGCTGCTCCAGGGCACTTGGGACAGTGGCCAGCACAAACCCACAGGTGCCTGTCCTGTCCTTTTCCCCTCCCAAGGATCCATTTAGGGCCTGGATTGGGCAGCACCTGATACCTTGTGCAGTGCTGCCTTCCCAAATCCAGCCAAGAGCAGCAGGTTGTGACAATAAGTTTGCATGGGGAGGGTTCCTGTGCTCCAAACAGCATCTGATTTATGGGACTAATAAATGGTCTGTGTATTTTCCAAGATTGCAAAGCATCCAGAGCATGCTAAAGGCAAAGAGACAGCTGCATTTTATTGTTTTGGTTTAAATTAAGGGGTAGAGTTTAAAGATGGGGTTCCATTTTGCCACTGCAGCATGACTGCAAGAATCCACACATCAGTTCTTTGGAAAGGAAAGCTTCCTCTGTCATTTTTCCTGGCTTGGCAAGCACCTAATTACCAGCCTATTTTAAAATATCACCCCAAAACTCTCATTATTAGAGCCTACAGAGAAGGGAACTCTGAAATCCAACTCCATTGCAGTGGATTTGTGACACTAAAACCTATGAAATCAAACCCCCTGACATTTGGTGCCACAAACTAAAGGGACAAGTGGCAACACTTGCCCCAAACAGCTCATGGCCAGCAGAAAAATGAGGTTATGACACCTCCAGCCTCCACTCCAAGACAAATCAGTCCATTTCTCCTCAGCCTGGGCACTTCCACCCAAAACTTCAAGGAAGAAATGCTGGACAGAGGCTTCCTCAGGAGAAAAAGGGAAGGAATAAACTCCTACCTTGGGATCTACAAGTGCTCCAGCCTTGATCAGGTATTTCACAGTTTCCAGGTGGTTGTTTTCTGCTGCTTCCATCAGGGGGGTCCTCTGGTCCTCAGAGCAAGTGTCAATGTTGGCACCAGCCTGTTGGGAGGCAGGGCAAGGACAAGCACAGTTAGCAAGGGAAGGATGTGGGAGTAGAGATTTAATAACAATATTTTCTCCTGAAATTTAGCCATATTAAACAGGAGGAAAAAAAGAATAAAAAAGAAGAAAAAAAGAAGAAATAGAATGAGGAAAGAAGGCAGTGCAAGTCCACCTGCTCTGCAAACAGCACACACTGCCTGCCCCCTCTCCTGCCTTCCCAGCCAGGAAGGAGCTGTAAGGAAGCCAACAGCTGGTATTAAATAACTCCTGTTATTACCAGATTTTGTACTCCTACTTTCTAGATATTGTTTGTGTAACAATTTGGAAAAGCCAGCCTCCTCCTTCTTCCAGCAGCTTTGTTTTCCCTGGTCTATGATTTAGCCTCCAACAACCAGCTCCTCTCAATGTCACAAGCAGTAGGAACAACTTGCTGGTGGCAACAGAGGCAGGAGCTGTAAAGAATATCCTGGGGATTGGCTCAAAATTCCTGTGGAAGTCAGTGGCACATGCACAGAGGTCTCTGAGCATCTGTTTAGCTCGTCCCAGAGTGCCTCCAACCAGCACCTCACTGCTTCCAAACCATGGCTCTGTCAGGTTATCCTGCCTGCTTCAGCCTTGGGCTGAGCTCAGGAACCACCCAAAACTTGAATCTAAAAGGTCTCAGACACACCACAGAGCTCTTGGCAGGGGTGTGTGTGAGGCTCAGACCTGTTCACAGCAGCTGACTCAGGTTCACCTGGCACAAGGAGCTGCTTTCAGGTGCCTCCCACTGAATTCCTTTGTTTTGACTCTTTTCCCCAGGCAGAGCTATTTAAACCAGGGCAGAGGAGAAGCATTTCAAGTGGAACAAGCTGGGGCCATCCCCAGCCAAACCCTGGGCTGCTGCAGGAGCCAGACCTCAGGGAGATACAAGATGAAGCACTTTGGACACAAACCAACCCTACTGATAATTAAATTGTTTGTGATATCTCACAAGTTTTGCTCCTTTTCCTCATTCCACTGTCTTCACACACAGTAATTTCAGTCAGAGCAGCCAGGGAGGTCCATTGCTGCCTTCAAACAGTACCTGAAAGCCTCCAGTTCCAGGTGCTGAAATGCACCAGCCCAGCAGGATCATTTCCAAGGGCCAGTCACTGCTGCCTTATCAACAGCCCTTTGAGGTTTCCCAATCCCACAGCATAAACAAAACACTTCCAGTCACCCACACCAGGTATACCAGTACAAAACAGAAAAACTATAAATTTTCAATCCTTCTTTTTCTTCTTCACATTGTTTTGGAGCAGGCTCAACAACATCCCTACAGCTTTAACCATCTTCCCTCAGTGAGAATCCAAATCTCAGCCAACAAACCAAACTTGCATCTTCCCTTCACTCCTTTCCACATGTGAGACATTTATGCTGCAGAGGAAAATCCTGCTGGAGCTCCTCAGGTTCTGACAGAAGGGAAGGCAGGGCCTGGCAGCTCCCAGGCCCTCATCACCAAGAGCAACCTGGCTTGGAGATCAAAACCAAGAGCTTGGAGATCTCCCGCAGCCTGGCAGCACATCTGGCAGTGCTGGCACATCTGGCAGTGCATTGTGCTGGCACATCTGGCAGTGCCCTGGCTGTGCTTAGGCACAGATCCCCACCTGCCCACAGTGCCCTGCACCAAATCTTCCCCTGCTCCTTGCCTGGAGGACAAGACAATCCCAGCAGGAAATTCCAGCAGGACAATTCCAGCTGTGCCCTCCCATTACTCTGCCCCACTCCTCCCTCAGCAAACCCTGGGATTGCAGGTTTTTTACAGGAGGGATTTTCCCCTGCTGATTTCCATGTGGGGCAGACCAAAGCCCACAGAAATGGTTTGTGCAGAGGGCTGGAAGTGCAGACAGACCTGAATGAGCATGTGGCAGATGTCCACGTGGCCAGACTCGGCAGCAGCATGGAGAGGGGTTCTCTTACTCTGATGCTCCATTTTAAAATTAGGGTCAATCCCATCCACTGCAAAACAGAGCAGAGACACTTTCAAGCACAGTTCAGAGGCTGAAGTGTAACAGGGGAATCATGTCTCAGCTGAAGGCTGTTAAAGGATGGATTCCCAGCCCATCCTCAGCCCTGCTCACGTCTCACTGCACATTTCACCAGAAAGCTCTCAGGGCAGTCCCCTGCACATTCAATATGCAAACAGCCCTCAAACCCAGAGCTTAGAAACACCATGGAATTCAATACCTTTTTAAGGCATTACTATCTCTCCAAAGGCCACATCCCTTGGCCTCACAACTCATCTCAAAAACAACAAACACCACACAAAGATAAAAAAAGAAAAAAAACACTGCTTGGTTTAAAGCAACCCAGAAATTTGGAACAACAAAGAGTTGGGCTCTGTCTCACCACTATTAACTGAAATTAATATTAGTGATCCTTTTTGCACCCCTGCAAATACAGAGCTGCAACATGGATGGAATTTGTCCACACAGGCTCAGGATCTGGCCAGAGATTCTCACAGCTGTGCAGAGACTGACAGATGATGCTGACAGCCAGACAAAGATGTCTGGGCATGATAACATGTTGTGTATGATGAGGCTGTAGTTAAATATCAATGAATAACATTTCTGTGCTATTGAAAACAGGAACAACGGAGCAAACACTTGCTAGACAAAAAAAAAAAGAAGGAACTGATAAAGGGCAAGAACAGAAAGCATCCAAAAATGTACAGCAAAGTACTGGAGTGGAAAAGAAGCATCCTTGTGAAACATTGTGTCCTTCAGAGGGGGAAATTCCTGGGGAATATTGGATGCTAAAAACAAGCTCAGCAGCTCAAAGGCATCTGCTGATAGGCACCTCTGTACCCCAAAACAAACCTCATGGATTGAAGGCTCTCCCTTTTGCTTTCTTGCTGATGGGTCTCAGTTTAAATTGACTCCATCCATTCCCTCTCAACTGGAAGCAAGTATGTACCCCAGGCATGGAGAGGGGGTGGGAAAAACCACATGGAGGTGACTGTGGGGACACAACCAGCATGGATAAACCACGCTCAAAGCAGACACAGGTGGGGATCAGAGCCCATTTCCCAGAGAGATGCAGCCCTCCCAATGACACATCACCCACAGCAGTCTCTGCTCCCAGGGCCCTGGGGAGATGACGTGGTGCCCTGCTGGGAAGTGGCTGCTGGCACTGCCTGGCAGGAGCTGGGAGTGCTGCCAGCCAGGCCCTGGCCTGGGCAGGAGGTACCTACCCAGCATCAGCAGCACCTTCTGCAGCTCCCCTTGCCTGGCAGAGAAGTAGAGCTGCTTCGGGTGGAACCGCAGCTTCTTGGGCCTGCAGGAGGGGAGAGAGGAGGAATTAGTGCCCAGGGAAGGACAGGAATGTCACCCTCACTCACTGCCACCCCTCACTGCCACCCCTGGGCCTGACCAAGTTCTGGGCTCATCCCCCAGCGTGGGCAGCAGGGCAGGGAGAGCTCTGCCCCTCTGCCCCTGTGCTTAGGTGAGACCTCACCTGCAGAGCTGCCTCCAAATCTGGGATCCTCAACATGAGGAGAACCTGGAGCTCTGGAGTGAATCCAGAGGAGGTCCCTGAGATGCTCCAAGGGCTGGAGCCCCTCTGCTCTGCAGCCAGGCTGGGAGAGCTGGGGGTGCTCATCCAGAGGAAAGAAGGCTCCAGGGAGAGCTCAGAGCCCCTGCCAGGGCCTAAAGGAGCTCCAGGAGAGCTGGAGAGGGACTGGGGAAATGGGATGGAGGGACAGGACATAGGGAATGGCTTCAAACTGAAAGACAGGAAATTTAGGATTAAATATATGAAATAAATCCTTCCCTGTGAGGGTGGGCAGGCCCTGGCACAGGGTGCCCAGAGCAGCTGTGGCTGCCCCTGGATCCCT
>JAXCLO010000051.1:9317109-9330376 GCA_035583995.1 Arremon aurantiirostris
TCCTCACATGAGAGATGCCCCAGACTCCTCATCACCTTTGGAGCCTCTCCAGCAGCTCCTTGTGTTTCTTGAGCTGTGAAGACCAGAATTGAACCCAAAATTCCAGATGTGGCTGAGTAGAAGGGAAGGATCAACCCCCCTGACCTGCTGGCCACACCAAAACACCCTCCAGCCCTCCCTTAGCCCCCAGGGCACAGTTTGACCATTAACAGTTAAACTGGCTCAGCAGTTCAATGACTCAGAGCAGGTTACCAGCCTCAGGAAACTCCTCCGTCCCTCTGCCATGCTTTGGTGTCACAGCCCAGCTCCTGCTCCAGGGCTGCCCCAGGCACAGCAAGGGTCCCAAGCCCAGGGAGTGCCTGGTGCACAGCTGGGTGAACATTTAAAATCCTGCAGCATCACTTTGCCCTGCCTGGCCTCCTGCTGGCAGCCTCAGCAGGGATCCCAGTGCCAAGGACCTGAGGAGAGCAGATTAGTCCTTCCCTCCTTTCAAGCTGCCATCCCGGCACCTGGCAATGCAAAGGCTGCAGCTGCTCAGTGGAAACAGCACTTCCTGTGCTCACAGCAGCTTCCTACCTGCAGTAAGAGGAGAAAAAGGGGAAAAAAAGGCCCCTCCAGGAGTTTAAAGCCCTGACAGTCTCTCAAAGCAGGCTGAAGTTTATCTGAGACCAGTGACTGTCTCACCCAGCACTGTGGCTCTTGTAAAGGAGCTGCCTTGGGTGAGGGCTCAGAAACACTGGAGCAAATGGAGAATTTCCTTCCCAACACCCATTCCTGCTCCTTTGTGCTGCTGCTTTACTGGAACTTTCTGCCCCTGGGCTTGAGTAATCAGCAAAGGAGTGGTTTGCCTTGAAAGGTCAAGGGAGACACAGAGCTGGGAGTGAAGCACACGAGGAGCTGAATTCACTTGCAATCCCTGCAAAGAAACCACTTTTTAATAGTTTCTCTCTGAGTCAGACTAAAGACAATATGGCCTAATAAAAGCTTTTTTCCACTCATCTCCCATGTCCCTGCCCCCTTCCCCACCCTGCCAAAGGGAAGTATGGACCTAAGCTTACACCCACATGTGAAACTGCACTGGAACATTTCCCATGGACCACAGAGCAGCCTCATCCACAGCTTTTTTCTATCTGTATTGAGCAATTTTACACAGACAGGGACACTGAGCCTAGTGAACAACTTCCACAGGCTGGGACTCACCCCAAGAACTGGAAATGAAAGTGCTGGAATGTGCAAAGAGCTTGTTCCTACAAATACATATTACATTTAGAGCTCAATCATTTCTCTTTATCAGGATGAAGGCAGAGGAGGACAGCCCAGGTGGGAACCACAGGGGATTTCTGCAGCACCTCCCTGCTGAGGAACAGAGAGCAGTACACCACAACTGCCCACACAAGGGCCTCCCACCCTCAGGATGTTCCCTGAGAGCACCCAGCCCATCCCAAACACCAACAACCCACCCCCAGCTGCTGAGATGTCCCAGATGAAGGCTGAGGACCACCAGGAAAGGTCCACTGCCTCCAAGCAGCACATCAGTGAGGGCCAGGCTGGATGGGAGCACCTTGGAGCACCCTGGTCCATGGCACGGGGTGGAGTGAGATGAGCTTTGAGGTCTGTTCCAGCCCAAACCAGTCTGTGATTCTGTGATTATCAACTCAGCTCAGCTACTGCCCCACCAGAGCAAGACCCTTCCCTGCAAGAGATCCTCATGGAGATCTCCACCAGGATGATGTTCTCCACTGCAGCTGACAGGTCTTGTTTGGGGTCAGAGCCCTGAAATCAGCCAAGGCCTCAAGCTACCTGAATTTCCTGTCTTGTGCTGGACTCAGGCAAAACTCAAGTTTGTGCAGAGGTGGAACTGGTGCAAGGCCATTCAGAGGCAGGAGTGGAGCTATGGGATGTGCAAACACAATTCCAGCAGGGACCTGACCTGCCCTCAGCATCAGCACCTTTCTGAGGCAGGAGGGAGTGAAAAGAGGGGGAAACAGAGCAATTCACAGTGAGCTTTAGTCAACCTTTGGATCTGCAGCTTCAAGTTTTAGAAGTTTAGATGCCAGGTTAATATTGACAGGTTACCTGGCAGGGGTTTTTCCCAAAGGGAACACAAGCAGCTTCAGTCACACACTGCAGGCCATGGCTCCCACCAAACACACCCTCAGCAGCCAAACCAAGCCAGTCTGTGCCACTGACAGAGATATTCAGCATCATCATCCTCCTCACTGAAGGGAAATGACTGTTCAAGAAAACTGGAAGAGAGGAAGCTCAGACTTCAGGGTGCTTTTCCAGTCCACACATCCCAGCTGAATCCCCAAGGCAGGAAGCTGGGCTCAAAGGAACCATTCCTGCAAGCCTGCTGGAATGATTTCATGTTCATGCAACAGTCAAAAATGTGCACTCTGTGCCAGCACTAAACACTGTTATTAACAGGCTTTTGGGCTGTGAACCAAGGTTCTGGTGGTGATGATGCTCCCAGGATCCCAGCTGGGGAGCCAGGGGCAGCAGGGACAATGTCCCAGCACAGCAGCACACACAGCACGGGCTGTGACACTCCTGGTGTGCCTGGGGAGGCAAGGACACTGCTGAACATTCCAGAAGAACTGAGACTCACGTTTAGGAGCCTCCTCTCCCTGGGAATAGAGACTGGAGTGGTTGGAATTTCTCTGTCCCTGCACAGGGAACGCTCTCAGCTTCCCTCTGACACAGCATTTGCTCCAAGTCAAAGCCAGTCAAGAGGTACAAAAATGTCTCTTCCCACCCTTCTTTTGGATTTTTTACTTCCACAGATTCTTGACACCTTAACATCAAGCAAGACCTACACAAAAAACCTTTATAATCCTGAGCTAAGAAAGGCAAGGGATCAAAGTGAGTTTGCCCAAAGTAACACAACCTCCCATCAGCACCTCCTGACACCTCAGATTTTGTCTCTGCTCTGCTCAGACCAGAGGTCCCTGTGCCACCACTGCTGGCAGCAGGATTCCTGTGCTCCCAGTTAATATCCAAGCACCTGACACAGAATTCAGTATTTCTGCCTGTTCTGAGCTTTACTTCCTAACTAGAGCAACTTGACAAAACATTATGCTGGACAGAAAAGAAAGAAAAAGCAATGCTGTACTCACACACAACTGAATTAAGTCCAAAATTTTGCTTTTAGATAAGAGTAGGGATTTGGATGGGGCCAGTTCAGTGCTTTTATAATGCTCTATTATGGAAAGGAGAACAAAAATACACCAAATCCCTGAAGAGCTATGAGAAGCAACTAGTCCAGGAATAATAAAAAATGGAAAGAAAGGAGGGAGTTGGGGGAAAGATAAAGGGTGGTGGGGTTTTTTTCCCTAATCCCACTGACACATTTATTAAGCCCTTAGATTTGTGTGCATGTAACTCTCAGACAACCCTGCAGGAAAAGACTTTATCAATTGAACCTGTGCTGCATCCTGCACAGTCAGAGCTGCAGAACCCCCACAGGAGCCACGAGGTGTGGGGTGTCTGAGCCCTCCAGCCACTGGAACTGCTCTGCAGCAACAGAGAAACGCAGAGCAAAACAGAAAGTCAACATTCCTAGAGGGAGGAAAAGGTCATGGTGGGGAGGGATCAGAGTTCAGCTCAAACCAGGCACACACAGGAAGTTCAAAGTAACTCCTGTGCACTTCACACCAATGCAGAAGTGAAAATTAGATCTCCTTCTTCAGGGGAGCAGTGAGGGATGGACAGAAAAGCAAATCTGCATCTCCAGTGGAAGAGCCCTGCTGAGAACAAGCACAGCAGAAGGGAGCCTGTGTTTGTGGGAGCACAGCTGAGCTGCTGGGGGCACTGAGCACATCTCCAAGCCTCAGTTGTGCCCCCATCTGTGCCCACCTCACCAGCCAGCTCTGACCCTCTGCCAGGGCAGGTGCTCACCTTCCTCTTTGTTGTTGGTGATGTCTTTCAGCAGCTCAGTCTTCATGCAGCCGTCTTTCCTTGGCTCTCCCTTACTCAGCACTGCTCGCTGTGGTGGGGGAGAAGAAAAAACAGAAACATCAGGGTTGAGCTCAGTGCTCAGACACACGGTGCATTCAAAAGAAGAGACAATCATGGACACATCCTGTTTACAGCACAGCCAAACCTCCCTCTGCAAAATAAAGGCTGCCAGGAAGCTGCCACCAAGGCACAGGTCACAGATAAAACACGGCAGGGCTGGCCCAGGCTGACAGCTCCAGGAGCACAGGGGCTCCAGGCTGTGCCCAGGGCTGGCACCTCCCAGCTCAGGCTTGGATGCAGCCAGACACATTTTCCCAGTGCAACGTGCCTGGGAACCCAGCTGAGTCCATCTGCATGAAAGGCATCTCGAGGAGGTGACTCTGACTCCCCCAAAACTTTTCAGCCTTTGGGTGGGGGAGGCAGATCTATCAGACTTCTCACTACGACCTCATTTATCAACAGTTCCAGCCCATGTGCTTTTGGTGCCTTGGTTGGGTTTTTTTGCAGCTCATTCAAATGAACATCCAAAATTGCAAACCATCACTCAGCTACAGCTACCTCCTCATTCATAACATCCATGTTTATTAAAGTTAATGAGCTCTATTTTTAATTCTATAGAAAGCAATTTTTCTTTTTCCTCCTCTTTCAAAAAAAGAAAAAATACGTAAAAAAGGGAACACCTGCTCATCTCCTCTGCCTTTCACACGCCTGGCACCACGTTGTTAGCTCAGGTTTGCAGCCTTCATACCTTCCCATTCTCTATTTTGAAGCAGCAAGACCGAACCAAAAAAAAAAAAACCAAAAAAACAAAACCAAAAAAAACAAAACCAACAACCTACTACCAAAATAAACCAGAAGGAAAATGGTATTTAAAAAAAATGAGCTAGAAGGGGTCTTTGCCCCAGCTGTGTTTCAGGAGAGGGCTGGAGTGCCCTGCAGAGCTGGAGGTCGGAGCCGGGTTTGGCGCGCGCTGCACGAGAATAAGCCCAGGTCAAGCCAACTGTTGTAGGCCAGCACGGGGAGCAGATGGTGCCAGCAGCCATGCAAATCACAGGGTTTAAAGCTCACTGGGTGATAAAGAAAGAAAAACAACCTGCCCACCTCCCTTAGAGCAAGTGAGGGGGATGAGACACGCATGGAGGCCGGTGTGCAGCTCCCAGCAGCTCTCCCATGCCTGGGTGGGACTGTCCAGAGCTGCCAGGGGAGATGGGCTCTGCTGCTGTCACCAGCCACCCTGCCAGGCTGGGGAACTCACAGCAATGCCCTGTGCTGGCAGGTGCTGCAGAGCAGCCCCCAGCCCCAGGCAGGGCTCACCCAGCCCCAAATCCCTGCAGGATCGCCCTGTCCTGCACCCAAACCCACCATGGCAGAGACAGATTCCTGGGAAAGCCTCCACCACCTGCCAGGCCCAGAGCTAAGGGCACTTCAAGGATGGCTCCTGCAGCACAGGACAGAGGCTGTGGGTGGCTGCCTGTCCCTGCCTGTCCCCAACCTGCCCAGAGCACAATGAGACACAAACCCAGCCACATCAGTGCTCTCAGCACCAGCAACTTGTGCTCCAAGCACAGCACCTTCAGATCTCCAGTCACACACCAAAAAGCAGCTGTGAGCACTGGAAAGCTCAGCTCAGTCCAGCCTGACACAGAGCCTACCTTCAGCAGACACTGGCCAACAGCTTCCATTGAGAAATGACCATAAAGCACAGCCCAAACTCTGAACATAAAGCAGCTGTTTTATTTATTCATTTGCTGAGCCAGTAATTCATATCCTTGCTGCAAACATGAGCTTGTAAACCCTACCTCTCCTCTAGTCAGACCTCCTGTAAACTGGGAATAACCTCGGTTTTTCTCATGGACTATCCTGCAGCAAGACCTGAGCAAAGAGAGCTCAGAGTGCTCGAGGGCAGCCCTGGCTCCCACCACAGCCAGGGGCACCAGGCCCTGGCCACAGGCACCAGCAGCAAATAAAGAGCCTCAGTCAGCCTAACAGGGACCAGTTTGTTTTCCCAACCTTTGTTGCAACAAGGAGAGGTCTTGATATTCCTGCTCCTCCACTGACTCATACAAGAAGCCCCAGGATTTCCAGGGGCCATTCTTTGCCATCTGAGCATGATTTTTTCTGTGTTTCCTAAGCAGTAACCTCACTCCACACACTGCCCACGCTCTCCCTTCCACAGAGGCGTTGCTGCTGCTCGCCCATGAGGAGAAGCCACTGCAGGAACCCTGGGGTCAATGAGACCTTGAGCACCCTCCCTGCTCCCTGCAGTCACCAGCAGCTCAGAGCTGCCTGCCCAGCTCTCAAAGCAGAACTCCCAACTCCAAGAGAGAAACCATCACTTTTGTCCTTTGAGAGTACAAAAGCTGGGTGCCAAGGCAAGGCTGGCTGAGGTGGCATCTCCCAGGCTCTCCTTCCTACCTCAGAGACAGCAGAGGCGACAACGTTACAACCTCCCAACAAAAACTCAGCATCAAGGTAGAAAATCAAAGAATCATTAAAAATAAAAATGAAACAAAAAGCCAACTGTGAATTTTGAAGCATTTGGATCAGAAGGAAGCTACAGGAAATCCCTGCAAAGCGCTCGAAGCCTCGTCCCCCCAGGCCATCACTCTCCCATCAGCACCCAGCACCGAGGGGCACCCATGAGGCACCGATGGGGCACCCAGCACCATCCATCTCACCCAGCTCCACCCAGCCAACTTAGCACCAACTTCACCGCAAGTGTCAATACCTCCAGCTTTTGTGTGTGCGTGTGTGTGTGTGTGTGTGTGTGTGTGTGTGTGTGTGTGTTGGGGTTTTTTGCCCTCCCCTCCCTTAAATCCAGAGCAAACTTCCCTTTCTGCTCACCCTCCCCATGCCCCATCCGTCCGCTCCCGATTGGCAGGGAAATCCTATACCCACCCTCCCCGCCGAGAAATGTCTGCTCTTGCAGCAGTCCCAACAAAGCCAACTGCCAAGCACACGCTGCTTCACAATAAAAGTCTCACTCGCTCCATTTATTTTTTTCCTCCTTTCCCCCTTTCCCGCAGCCGTCTGCCTCCATTCCCTCGCCCACCCCAGACTGATTATTAACCATCCGTGGCTGGAGAACCTCCATAAAGAGCACACACAACCAGCCACGAAGCGTTCTTGCCCCCCCCAACCCTTAATTTTTAGGTTTCAAAGGGTAGGAAAAATTAGTGCATCTGAAGAAAGACTGATTGGGTCTTTGAAAGGGCTTTAAGAGCCATGAGGAGTCAAGCAGAGGAGCTATTGCTGGTTTAGTTTTTTCCTCTCTGCCTCTGTTTATAAGAAAACAAGCTTCCTCTCCTCCATGAGGTCTTTGGAGGGGATGGAAGACAGGTCAGACCGGCCAAGGAAAGGCTCTGCAGCATTTCCAAACAGATGATGACTACAAACTACAGTGGTGCCTTTAAAACAAACCAAAAAAAAAAAAAAATCAACCAAAAACCCAAAAAGCAAAAAAATAAAAAAAGCCCATCAAAAAAAAAAAAAACAAACCAAACCAAGGAAAAGGGAAAAGAAAGAAAAGAAAAAGAACAAAGCTGAAAGAGCTTTCTCAGCCTCCTCTCCTTGGTATTTTCATCAGCCATCCGGGTGCCCTTCGCAAAGGTCCAAACAGGTTTTATAGGCACAGACAACACATGCACAGCAAAACTCCAACATATTGCAGCTTACCGAGCCCAAGGGAGCAGAGTTACATCATGAGCCCAGCTCCCTGCTCTCCCGGCAGCCCGGCAAGGAGCGCAGGCTGAGGTGCCAAGATGTCTACCTTCACCAGGGTCTTTTTTTTTTTTTTCTCTTTTTTTTTTTATGTCTTAAAAATCAACGGTCTGGGAACCCGAGGCTCGCAGCAGCGGTGCTGTGAGCAGAGCTGTGCACACACAGCAGGTCCATCTGGAAGAGGGCTGGGAGCAGGAGACCCCTCAAAGTGCCCGCTCCCATGCGGGGCAGCGCACGCACCGACACCTCTGTGGGATGGACAGCACTGATCCTGCCTGGATCCAGCCCTCACCTGGTCACCAACCCCTCCAAGGGACACCAGACCCCATTCAGGACACAGCCCCTGGGAAGGACCCCACCAGCCAGGAAAATGAGGGCTGCAGCAACGCTGGAGCAAGGCAGAGGCAAATCTCTCAACAAATGATGCAACCCCAGCAGCAGCAGATTTGTTATTCATTCATTTTTTCCTCCTTCTCCTAAAAAAAATATAAATTGAAAAAACACAACCCAAACCAGCCTGCTCATGATAACCTTTGCCTTGAAGAGAAGACAAACATTTTGTAGTTAATTATATAGGAAGTAATGATTAAGAGAATGTTTGTAGAAAGAGAGTGTTTCTTTGTAGGCACGGGGAGGCTGCTCATTTCAGAGCTCAGCACTGTGCTTGGGCAAGGCCTGGGCTCAAGGCTCGTGGGGACGCTGACCACGGGCCTGTCATTAGAAACAACAGAAGCATTTGATCTGCAGAAGGAAGGAAACACAACCACGAGCATACCTGGCCTACAAAGCAGTCACCAGTCTCAAAGCTCCTTCTTTTCAGGCTAAGGCCACTTCCTTATAAGCCTCATGCAATCATGTGAACATGGAATTTTATCTGCAGCTCACAACAAGCACTGCCCTCAGCCCGAAGTTTGCTCCCAAATCAAATTCTTTGCGATTCTTTTGTCTCCCGAAATCCTTTCATCCAGACTATTCTCCATAGAAAAGAAACATTTCCTTCTCAACCCCCATGTCCTCTCTCTCCTATTCCAGCACACACCCCCTGAGAAGGGGGGAAGCACAGACAGAGGTGCAAGTCCCTGCATGCAGGAGCTGGGAACACGGAGACACGTGCATGAAACACAACAGGACTGAAAGTGACTTCTCCCAAGACAAGGCATTCCACGACGGCGTGCAGGCTCCAGGCAAGGGGGGTCTGCAGAGCCCATGCCCTCTTGGAAAGGGGAGATCGATTTACACTTCCTCACTGCTTCCAGGCCCATCTAGCTGCATCCCAGTAGAGTTAAAGCCAGTGCAACTTGTGTGTGCAGGCAAATGTAAATCCAGAGCAGACAAAGGCGTCCCCTCCTTCCACAGGCTGAGGGTAGCAAGGAGTCCAGCTGCTGCCTGCCCTCTCCTAGCCCCCCGCAGGGGAAGGAGGGAAGAAAACCCTAAAATGGAGACCAAGATTCATCACTATCTCTAACAAAAGCAAACCAGCCATTTCAGAAACACCCAGTCCCCAGGAACTGGCTGAGCCAGGACAAAACCAGAGCACCAAGAGGAGCCTGGAGCAAGCAGATTCCAGCAGTCCAGGGCAGGGGAGCTGGGAGGCCGCTCACCCCCACCAATGGGGCTCAGGTACCTCTTCAGCCTCCACGCTCCTCCGCCTCCCACCCCAAAGCACCGCAGCCAGCGGAGCAGGTCCCTGTCCCCCTGCCCATGCCCATGGTGCCCAGCCAAAGGGCACATGGGGCAGCAGAGGAGGGAAAACCCCTCGTGGGTTCCCCTGGGACCACGAGGGCCTGGCTGAGCTGCCCACAGCACCTCCACCTGGGTCACCTCCGGCCATGGAGCGGCCAAGCAGCGAGGCAGCGGTGCCTGTGAGCCGGGAAAGCGCACGGGGAGAAAGAGGGGGAAAAAAAAAGACAAAATAATAATGAAAATAATCATAATCATAAAACTTGCACCCTCGGGCCTGTCCCTCTAATAACTACAGCAAAACCTCACCAAGGCCTTACTCTGCTGGAGGGCGAGAAAGCGACAGAGCGCTGCCCAGCACCCGAAGTCCTGGAGGTGGGAGATCCTCACACCCTCTCCTCCATGGCCTACGGGCTTCGTCCCCGGCGTGGGGCCTGGTTTTTCTGCTCTGTCATTAAGAGTGGAGCCTGGTCTTTTCCTTCAATCCCAAGAATTGCACGGAATTAGATCATCTTTCTGGCTCGCCTCCCCCTACAGGCAGCTCCCGAGCATGCTCAGCGCGGCCGCGCTGCCATTTCATAACCGCATTGTTTACGGACACACGGACCTGCCATCTTTTGACAGGGACACAGGGCCCGTGTCCCTGCCCAGAGCCCCAGCCCCGGCCACAAACACCCCCCTGGGGACAAGCAAAGGAAGAAAGCACGGCAAAGGAGAAGCCTGGGGGGTGATGGTGATGGGTTTGTTGTTTTTTCTGATGGTTTTTGTTTCTTTTTGCTCCTTTTTTGCTCCTTGATTTAGGTGAAAATCCACGTGCTTTGGAGGGAGAGGTTAACCCCTGTGGGGGCTGTGGGGAGGAGGAACTCGCAGGGCTGGATGCAAAATGCCAGCCATGATTTTTAGCTTCTTCGAATCACAACTGTGCTTCGATGACACCTAAAAATATAATCCCCAGCCCAGTCTGCCATCCTCTGCAGAGCCTTCCTCTGTGAGAGAATATGGTATTTCCCTTAAATAAACAAGTTGGCTTAGTCCCAGCACATACAGTTTTCTCCTTTAAATGCAAACCAGAGTATTTTTGCAGGCACACAGGAAAACGAGGAGAGGAGGAGGGGAAATGTTCTTCATTTAACACCAAGAACTCCATGAAAAGCCTTGCAAGGTTGCTCAGAGCCCCGCTCCGTTCTAGCCCTCTCCCTGTCTGTGCTGATCATACTTCACAGGTGAAAGCAGCTCTGACTTATGACAGAGAGAAAATGCCAGAAGAGTTGGAGGTTTCCTCATCCTTGGAACAAGGACAAGTTGTGAAAAGCTTCCTTTGCAAGAGGCACTGTGCTGCTCAGGCACAGTATGGCAGTGTTGCAGGGAGGACACTTGCACGTCAGACCTTCTTAACCCCCACTGCCTCTTCCCCCTCCTGATGGGGACTGAAGGAAAAACAGAAATAAACCACCTGGTTTGGAGGATGCAAGTTGTTGTGTTGGAGTCCAGGATACTCCGTAAAAGCTTGCTCAACATTTTCTCCTCTTCTATATTTTCTTTTTCTTTTTTTGTAATGGAGGCTTTCCAATTAGCTTGTACAGTTTGAGTGCTTCTCTCCTGCTGCTTTCCTGACTACTGTAAATGCTGGCAGGCTGCCCTCCTCCTCTGCCCCCCTCCAGGACCAACAGCACCCTAAGGCAAAGCCAGACACGAATCCTCCACCCAAGAGACCAAGGAGCTCACAGGGGCACAGGAGGGACAAATCCCACTGGAAACATGAGGGGACACAAGGGTCTGCAAAGAGGGGTTGGTGTCAAAACTCTGAATTCGGAGGAGTCGGAAAAAATAACTGGCTGAAAATGGGAGTTGAGGATTATAAACTCAGGGATTTGTTTCCAAATCACTGACATTCCATGTCACTGCAGGAACATATGGTCCTCCAAGGCTGGCAAGCAGGGAGCACACGCCATCAGTGCCCCGAGCCTTTGGGCTGACCCCAACACACAGTCACTCCCTGCTGCAGCCATTCCTCGACCACTCTCAGCTCCAGGAGCAGGAAGGTGAGAAGGGAAAACTTCAGGAAAAATCAGCAAAAGGAAAACAAAGAGGAGCAGCAGGAGCCAAGCCAGCCCTCCCCCAAACCAGCTGGCCAGGAGAGTGAAGTTCTTTAAAACTCCTTATTTACCTGAATAAAAGAACTCACTGCCATTGCATGAGGTGCACGCAATGCTCTTTCCTTAGGAGATAGCATGACATGGGAGAGCTCCTGGGAGCCAGGCCACGGAGCTGCCTCTGCCCCCTGCCCAGGGCTGGTCTCATAGAGGTTGAGCTGCAGGAATATGCCCCATGAGTGCCACAGAGCCTACTCCTACCCAAACATCTTCTGGGACGATGGCGAGAGCTCGTGCTGGCACTGCACAGTCAGGTAAATACATGAAACAGAACAAAACCAAGAGCCAAAGGCCCCACTTTGGGCTCTTAACCCTTGCTGAGAAGCAGTGCCAAGTCCAGACCTCGGCAGCTCTCTCCCCTCCAAAGTAGGTCAGGCTTTTCTGTGTCTGCAGAGGCTTCCCAAGGGCCCAGCCGGCAGGGACAGAGTGTTTCAAGCAGTGCCACACCGGTGTCACTGTGGCCACCACCACACAGGAGCACACCTCCCACACCTCAGAGGGTTTTTGGTTGTCTCCTCAGCCTTCATCAGGCCCAAAGCCCATTTTCTCCCTGGGTGGAGCTGCTCAGGCAGCAGGTCAAGGCCTCAGCTCTTCACTGTTAAAGAGAAATCTCTGCTCCCTCCTCGTGACTTCTGATGCCTTTTCCTTTTCTTCTGGATGATGAACAATGAGCACATTTACAGTCCACTGGAGACATGACGGATATTTAGACTGGGTATCACAGATTGTCCTGTGTAAGCTCTCTAATCTTTTCAATGCCATCTTCACATCTTGGTCCTTGATTGAAAATTCAATATTGTGTCTGCATTGCAGCTTTGAGGGTCTCCCCAGAGCACAGCAAGCTCAGGCCAGTGTTCTGCAGGGGTGTCTGTGCCTTCCAGGGCTCTGGGACCTTCTGTGTCCATCCCAAATCTCACTGAGGTCTGTGGCAGCCAACAGAGTTCTTGTATGTAACATGAATCACAGGGAAAAAAAAAAATTCCCAAGGGCAGAACCAGGGGGCTGAGTTTTATAATATGTTGCAGGCACGGACCTCCTGCCATGAAATCAACCAGGGATGTTTCCTTTTACTCAGATGTTTCCTTGGATTGCTACTATGAAAAAAAAAAAAAAAGAAGCAGAAGAGAGAGAGGAGGAAGTCACCCCGAAATAAAAAGGATTTCTTCTTCCTGGTGAAACACTGCTGGCCTCCACCCAAGTGAGCCGTAGGCAGAGGCTGTCAAAAGAGACCCAGTGAGGAGGAGCCATGCGGCCACAGGCCCTCTCCTCCCCTTCAGAAGTTCAGTCTTCAAGCAGCTCGGGCACCCCAGGCTTTGCGCCTTTTTCTTCTTAGAGCTACAAGCAGGGAGGGCTCCTTAGAGAATTTTCCAGAAACTTCACACTTAAAAAGCACAAACAAATCCAAAACCAAAACCAGCCCCAAGCGAGCCTCCCCACCCCAGGAGCCAGAGGGAACAAAGCCCAAGGTTTGCCAGCAGCGCCTGAGGCCCCTGGGTGCCCATGGAGCAGCCATCCCAGCAGGATGGGCACCCCAGCAGGATGGGCACCCTGGCAGGATGGGCACCCCAGCAGGATGGGTGATGCCAGCAGGATGGGCACCTCAGCAGGATGGGCACCCTGGCAGAATGAGGCACCCTGGCAGGATGGGCACCCCAGCAGGATGGGTGATGCCAGCAGGATGGGCACCCTGGCAGGATGGGCACCCCAGCAGGATGGGTGATGCCAGCAGGATGGGCACCTCGGCAGGATGGGCACCC
>JAXCLO010000051.1:9353196-9379764 GCA_035583995.1 Arremon aurantiirostris
GAAGGAAGGAAGGAAGGAAGGAAGGAAGGAAGGAAGGAAGGAAGGAAGGAAGGAAGGAAGGAAGGAAGGAAGGTCCCTGCAGACAAACACAACCAAGCCCAATGACAATTTTAGGGTCTCAGCTGCAGGCAGTCCATCTCTCCAGCAAAATCCTACCTAAGACTTGCACTATCTACCACAGCAGGCTTGACCCCGTTTTCATATGCAGAAGCAAAAAAAAAAGAATAAAAACCCCTCCTAATCCTACAGAACCCAGAGCAAATAACACTCTGGGACTGTGTGATACCACCCTATTAAATACAAACATGTTCCTACAGTAGCTCAATGATTTTAAGCATTCACCATCTTTTCATTTCAGTTTTAAGCACTTTGCCTGGCAACTGTCTGAAGGGCAAACCATTATGGAAATAGGAAGACAATTAATTTTCCTTTATTCTGGAAGAGAGGATTATTGGAATAAATAAAATAATCAGCTTAAACAAGAGCATAATTCACAACTTCTGAAAAACAGAGGACAGGTTTGTTTCATTTTCCTTTCCAGAGAAATGATTTCCTGGAATGGAGGTTGCAAGGGAAGTGCAGAAGTTTTGGAGTTAACCTTGGACTGCTGACTCACAAATCACTGCCTCCATGCCTTCAGCAGGAGGAAGGCTGGCATTTCACTCTTAGAGCCACTTTATATATTTATTTAATATAGCAAATCAGAACAGCCCCCCAAAAAGATACAGAGGCCACCTCCCAATCTCATTTGGAGCAGAGGTAAATCTGAAGCAGCCACTGTTGGACACCAGCCTTTGGCAGCACCACAATTAATGTGGTTAAAGAGGGATCTGACACCCTGTGACATACAAGTACACCTACATATATGAATTAAGTTACAGATATTTCACTCCCAAACCCCAGAGGGAGAAGGGAACAAATGGAAGAGAAGAGCTCTCAAGTTCATATTAGCAAGAGATGAAATTATTTACTGAGAAAAATTGGGGGTATCTTGGTAAGAACTGTAGAGTTCTTTCTGCAGGACTCCTCTAATAAGCAGAAGGAGTTATAAAAATAGGATGGAAACTGTGGTTCAAGGCTCAAAAAGAAACAGAGATAATAGATGGAGGCACAGATTCCCAGGAACACTAAGGACTGCAGAAATACTGAGAAATCAAATTGATGATGTGGAAAATAACACAAGATTAAGAATGATCAGGTTAGTGGGGGCTCCTGAAGGAGCAGAAGCAGGAGAAGGCACTTCCAGTTTGCAGTGGATTATGAGGAGGTGGGGGATGAATAACCCCCTCAGTCCAGGGGTGTGGGTGAGCCATGGCCCCACACAGGACAGTTCTGCTCCACATCCCCAAGGGAAGGAGGAGCTCTGCATCCAGGAGTGTTTGTGGCAGCTCACAGATCTGAGCCTGGTTCAGGATCCAGCACTGCCTCCCTCCAGCAGGAATGGCTCAAACCCTCCCTGTCCTTCCTCCAGTCACAAACTCCTGGTGCCCTGGCACAGCCACATCCCAGCAGCTGAAGGAAGAGCTCCTGCACATCCCACAGCCTGTGCTTCCCACAGGGAACAGCCATTTCCCATTTCCTCTGCTTCTCCTCCTCTGCAGAGCACTGTGGCACCAAGTGGGTCACAGAGCAGACAGCACCTGAAGAATCACCTGCAGTTTGTTCCTCTCCCTTCTTCTGCCTTCTTGGGTTTTTAGGAGCCACCAAATCATGTCACCACCACCTTCAAACCCCATCATCCATCCATCCATCCATCCATCCATCCATCCATCCATCCATCCATCCATCCATCCCAGACCTCTCCCTGCATCCCTGTCTCCTGCCTTTCTGCTCTCTCTCAGCTGTTCCACTCCACCTCTCCCCTGCAGGTCCTTAAAGCAGGATTTTCCTTCCATCTTCCCCTTCCCACAACCATATTTTTCCCAGCATGAGGTACCCCTTGCACAGCTTCTCTCACTCTCAGATCCCTGGCTGTCCTCTGTGCTGGTCAATGCATTAAAGCCCATCCACCATGGGAATGGAGTTCTTCTATAATTCCATATCTGGGTTAAAAATCACAGCTCCTACCCCTGTGTCTGCAACTTCACTCACTAATCCTCAGGGAAAATGGGTGTAAGGAGTCTCCTTTGCCAGCTGGTGCTCTCAGGCTTCCTCAGGTCCCCTCTCCATGCAGGGCTCCATCAGCTCCAAGGAGCACAGGATGGCCCAAGACCCTTCCCTGCTTCACCCAGGAGCCTTTGGGCAGGGACAGCACTGCCAAAGGACACAAAACAAGGATGCAGCAGCAAGGACAGAGCCCAGGGTGTTAAGGAAGCCAAAATTCAGCCATAAATTGAATTTCAAAATGGCCAGGAAGGCAGGAGAGCAGGAGGTAAAACTCCTCTGAAGGTGGAGAAATGCTGTGCATGACAGCAAACCCTCCCACACAGCACCACCACAGAGAGGATCCACCACAGCAAATAATTACAGGCTCCTGTCATAACATCTGCTCTTAAAGGCATTGCCAGTTGAGGCCAGGCTGGCTGAAGCAGTGAGAAGGGAGAGGAGCAAAGGCACCAAGCTTTGAAGTGGTCACCATTTGGGTATTAAAGCCTGGGACCTGCATGCTGTGTCTATCCACAGTTACCTCCTCCTCCTCCCTGGGATTGCCAAGGCTGCAGGAGGGTTTTTCAGATACACCTGTAGGATTCAGTTCCATCTTACTCTTTCTGGTTTGAATACAGTCCTGGCCTGATATGATACCAAAAAGGTGAGCAAGTCCCAAATTCAGGTTTCAGTTCTTCCATTGAAGAAAGCTGTGCTGGTGGAGAAAGAGACAAAACTGGCCACACAGGCAGAATTTTCCCCACAAATCTAAAGACAGGAATGTGCAAATTCAAGCAATGAATTCTCCTGCAAAGTCCAAGTCATCCATCTCAAAGAAAGCATCCAGAAGTCCCTGCCCTGCATGCCCTGCAAATCCAACCCCCTGCTCAGGACACAGCTCCATGGGATGCAGGATCTCCCTCAGCTCAGCCACACCACAGTGCTCAGGGTCTGCAAGGGATGGAGGTGTCCCCTCCATGGGAACCCCAGCAGGGACCTGCAGACCCCTCTGGCAGAGCCCAACAACAAACCCAAAACTGAAACTAGATTTGGTTGTAGCTACTTTTTCCTTCCAGGCTGATCAGTTCCAGAGCTAGCTGGAAAGGAGCTGAATGTCTCCCTGGAAGAGAGGAGAGGCAGCTCTGGGGTGAGGGTGTCCCAAAAGCTGCTCTGATCCAGAGGCACCAAGTCCCCAGACACCAAAGGCTTGGCAAGGCTGAAGAACAGTGCCCTGTGCTGGGGACTCTCCTCAGCCATTGAAAATGGCTCATTTCCCCCATTTTACCCTAAAACAAGAAGAGGGGGAGGGCTTTATCCTCTGCCTTGGAGCCAAACCCCATGGCACTAAGGAAAGTGTGACTTCTGCCCCTTTGCTGAGCCTTTCCCCCAGTCTGGGACTGGAAACAGGAGAAGGTTTAAAACTGGTCCAAACCATTTCAGGGATGAAGCTGATTACTCTTCCCAGTGAGGGTGAAATAAAGAGTGAGATGATGGATCCAGGCTCCCTAAAGTCACCCTGTGGAAAAGGGAAGGACAGCAGTGACCTGCACTGGGCACAGCCAGGGCCCAGCACCTCGTTCCAGACCAAGGACCAGTCCTGGTGTCACAGGACCTTGGGCCCTGTGCTGGTGAAGCAGCCCCCACCTACACACCTCAGCCTGAAGATGCATTTTTGTTACACCCTGGTCACAGATTTTTACAGTTTCCTTTAACTTTCTTGCTTTCAACTCGGCTTCTCCAAAAAACTATTTCCCAGTTCTTCCATGAAACGTGCTTTTAAATAGAACTTGATCATTTTTCTCTGAACTAAAACCCCTTGTCGTGGTGACAGATACATCACTGGCATCAGTTAAAAATGTGAAAGAGAAAATCCTCATCCACCACTGAGAAACAAGCAGCACCACTGAATCCTGACACAACCATGGTCCTCCACAACACGAGTCTTTGTTCTCACAATCATCTCCAAAACAATATTCTGACAACATCCTTCCCTATATAGATTTATATTGCTATATCTCTATCATTTCCCTCACGCCCATCAAAATGAAGTTATAATTAACCCATCATCAATAGAAATTACAATGATTTTGAAACAGCAAGAAACAATCTATTTGCATTTGGTAGCTAATTATTCCCCCTACGCACACAGCCACCAATGTTCCCTAAAACCATCCACAGAACAGACAGTCTGTGCTAGCCAGAGCTTCTGGAAAGGAGGGGAAAAGGAGGGACTAAGCAAAAAAACCTCAGCGTTGGGGTGGCAAAATTTTCTTCAAATCTGCAGCATCTTGAGCTCAGCCAAGTCTGTAATAGAGCTGCCCTTGTGAACTCATCCAGCAGTGTGAGAATCCACCTGGGCATCACATGGAAGCTGACAGCAACCTCAGGACCAACCTAGTGGGAGCCACTGACATTTGCTAAATTATTGAATTATTATTCCCTTCTTCACACCACTCCAAGCAAACACGAAGCCATTTTCCAATAAAAGCTGTTGGACATAAATTTCACACCAGGAGCGCTCCCAGAGCCAGGCAATCCCTGGATCTGCAGTTGCACCCGGGGTTATCCCCTCCTCAAGGAGGAAGGGTGAGCCCCCCTTGCAGCCACACAGGTCCTGGGGGATGTCCAGGGGTGACCTCCAGCCCCTCCAGCTCCCATCATCAGGTACAGAACAGAACAATGCCCTGCCCCACCCCCGCCCCCACGGCAGGCAGGTTTTGCTGACACATCACCTCCATTTCCTCACCATCCCCAAGGATTACAGCGATGTTTGTACGAGGTAAAGACACCAGCCTTGGTCAGGGAGCGCTGACTCGAGCAGCTCCAGCAGCCTGACAAAAATCAAGCCAGCCAGGCATTTCTGCTCGATGTCCTGGGAGCCCCAGGTTGGCCCTCCATGGCTTGTGCTGTGCTCAGAGGAAGCTGCCAAAAGCTCCAGGGATGGTAAATCACATCCTCCTTCACCCACGCCTCTGGAGGCGAGTAGAGAAAACACTCTTGGCTCAGTAGGCACCATCCGAGGGTTCCCTTCCTCTGGGATGCCCCCACAAAGCAGGGATTGGGGAGGAAGGGGCTCAGTTCCACCTTGACACAATCCCTGTGCCTGCAACACTTACCTGGCTGCCAAGGCATCCCTGCTCAACACGCCGAGAGTCACCAGCCTTCAAAGCAAAGCCAAAATAGCTCAAGGATTGTTTTCCTTCCCCCATCTGACACGGGATTGCAGCTCCTCAGACATGGGGAGGAGGGGGAGCAAAATAATAGTAATAATCAAAAGCAAAAGACTAGTCTTCTGGAGGCAAAGCTAATCCTGTCACACATTTTCTTCCCAACAGAAGCATGAGAGATCGAGTCCCACTGGGTTCTGCTCACAACTAAACAGGACGAGGTGTTTGCAGCTCCCTTCTGCCAACACAGCTCAACGAGCAGCAAGGCCTCACCTCCTCTAATCATTTCACTCAACACGAAGCCACCCTGGTGCTCTACCCCAGCTCTAGAAAGCCAGCCCGAGCCTCAGGATGGCCTTGCACGGAAATAGGATTACTTTGGCCCGGAGGAAAAAAAGAAACCACAACATGAAGGTCACCCATAAAATCATTACACAGCTCCCTCTTCCCCGGCTCATAGAGAAAAAAACCTTTCTCAAACCCTCAACCTGAAAGGAGAAACACAAAAAGATATGTACATTAATGCCATATACCTCCGTCAATTTTTTTCCTCGTGTCTTTAGAGCAGTTGTTTACTGCAGCCAACTGCAGAGAAATTACAGTAGCTTAACTCTCCAACTCCCTCTAAAGGATTAATCTTCCAGTGAGCATGCTCACGCGGGAGCTTTTTCAGCACTTGCATCCATTTCATGAGTGAGGGCTGCTGCACACATGAGGAAATGCCATTTCAGGGCTCCAGGCAGAGCGAGCAGCCCCCAAACCAAGGGCTGAAGCCTTTCCCAGGGCTCCACAAAGGAGCTCTGCCCAAGGCTCCAGCTCCAAGGAGGTTGAAAGATTTCAGGTCCATGGCCCCTTTCAGGAAGGAGGGGGGCGGTGGTTTCCCTGCGACACTGTTTGAAATGTCTGACCTTGGCTTTTCTCTACAGCCTGGTGGACAGTTCACCCACTGAAGCTGGAGTCAAAAATAGCTTCTTCTCACTGGCACATTTTTCCTTTTGCATCACTTGTTGGCTCGTCTTTGCTTTTTAGAAAAAATCAGGAAGAATTTGGGGTGCAGGGAGGGGGAGGGGAAACATTCTAATAAAAAGGAACAGCTTTAAAAATCTAGTTCTCAACTCTGCAACACAGTTGGTAACAGATCCTGAGACACATTTAACTCCACAGATTAAGGACCCATGCAAATGAGGATTTGCTGGTAGACAACAAATCCAGTATCTAAACAAGGCTGTTCAAGTAATCTTGTCCATTCTCTCCTAGACCACTGTAGATTAAACTGCTCTATTTGAGATATTTCTCTCTCACCTCAAAGGATGACCCTCAATTCAAAGCCTTCCTGGTGAAAATAAAGCTCCAACATTAAGGACAAATACACTGCAGAAATAGTTTCTTCCATTTTCATCTTCTCATATTCCAGGGTTCTGCCCTTCCCCTTCCCATTTATCTATTTTATGTCCTGTTGCTTAATTGCTCTTTGTAGCTGAAAGAGATCCAAGCCTCCCCCTCCCCCCAAAGGCTCTTATTTCAACTTTTAAACCCAGCTTGAGTCTAGGACATGCAGAAACCAGACTGCAACCCCTGAATCCAGGGAAAATCACAACCTCTGAGCCCAAGGAGAAAAAACCCAGAGGCGGCTGCAGCTCAAGGTCTGAGCTCACTTCCCAGACCCAGCTCCAGGCTTCACCCCAGCCATTACAACCACCTAAACATGTACTTATTTCTCAAAAAGTCTTGAGAGTCTTTGATGCCATGAAGCCCCTTTAATGTTTTAAGCCCCAGAAGTGAATCCACAAAAAGGCAGGATGCCAGGAGAGTGTTAAAGAAGGGCTATGGCTGTGTTTGACAGTGCTCGCTCACCATAGCGACCGTCCCCGCAAGAAATGATAAAACCTATGGTGACACTGGATATTTTGCTCTGTTGCCACCTAAATAGAATCACCCCCAGAAAGGGAATCTCTGTTACCATGCATTAAAATAGAGGCTTTGTTTTATTTATAAAGCATCCAAACTGGTTGGTTGGGATGTGTCAGAGCACAGGCTGCTCAGCCACCCCTCCCTGCTCCATCCTTCGGGGACTTAATGACTGATGGCAGCACTGCGTCCTCCCCTCGCCTCCCACGGATCTCAGGGGCTGCTGGGCCTGCCCCAGCTCCTCCAGGGAAGGTCTGGAGCCAGGTGGGATCTGACCCTGAAAACCCCAGCAAAGAAACCCCCAGGCTTTGGAGAAGGCAGAGGTGAAAAAGCCTCAACGGAGGAAGATCATGTCCCGCTCTTCCTCCTCCACGGCAGGATTACACCCACACGTGAAGATGGGATAGCAGCTATGGAGTTATCCTGACCTGTCATTCCTCATTTGGAAACCAGTCATACTCCCTGAGAGTTTAGACTTTGAAGATTGACTACTATTGATTCTTCTGCAAGCAAACAGCCCAAGCTGGCAATCAGTCAATAATAAGCAATTACTCGACAGCCCCTTATCTGCAGATGCCAGCCCAGACAGCTCGATTTGTGGAGGCAGCAGGTCAATAAATCAAAGCTGTTCTCAAATTTTAAAATATCATCATTTAAAAACCCACCCAGCCTTCAAACTGGCTGGAAGAGCAGCCAGGTCAGGGGGATTCCTGCACAACAGTGTGGTGGCTATCACTAATTTACAGCTCGGGAGATAGAAGGTGATGTGCTGAAATCCACTCCCGACACTCCTCACCTCTCAGGAGTAGCATGAGTGGCAGCTGGATGAAGATGATGAGAGGGAGAGGAGGAAGCAAAACCCTTCTCCTTCGAACAATGACTTGTAGGGGAAAAGCAGCCTTCCCAAAACACCCCCTGGGACACACCTTGCTGCTCACCAGGAGCCTCAAACCCCAACAAAAACGTGTTTAACACCCCCCAGACAGCAAATTAACAGCACCTCTCTTATCCCCCTGCTGTGACCTCTGTGCCCTGGGTGTACAATTAATCAATTCATCCCAGGAAATGCACTTCCTCACTTTTTCATGGCCTAAACATGAGACAAGCACAGGAGCCAAAGGCTCCTCATGAGCATTTCAGTGTGACCCAGAGGCAACGCTTTCAACCCAGCAGTGCCAACAGTGCAACAAAGAAAATCAGCTGAAAACTCAGGGAGGCATTTCATGCTCTCAGTGCAGGCTCCCTTTACAGGCTCCTCTATATGAAAAGAGATAAAAATTGCCCATTTAATTTGCAGAAAACTGAGCATGCAGCTGGTATGCCAGCCCAGTGCAATGACAATATCTATCTATCTATCTATCTATCTATCTATCTATCTATCTATCTATCACTGCAAGGGCAAACACAACCTTCTATCTAGTTCTGGAGACTCTAGAAACTTCCCTGCTTGTCCATGGGTTCTCGCACAAGTCATAGCAACAGCCCAAAAGCACCAAAAGAGCAGAAACATTTCACTAATCCTGCTGGTGCTGCTGAGGAGGGTGGTGGCCTGCAGGATGCTCTGTGCTCCACACCAGGAGCTCACCAGGGGCACAGGAGGATGGAACCAAGACACCCAAAAGCTGCCCAAGCACTGTAAATCCAAGCCCCTGGGAGCCTGTGAGGCTTTCAGTGCTACAGAAATGTCCCAGATTCATCAGGTTTGGGGCAGCTGCACCACCTCACCACAGTGACCCCACCTAGGCTGGCTGCCAGGGGCCCAAAAAGTGCCAAGTGCCCAAGAGAGGAAAAGGAATGACTTGGGAATATCCTATCACTGTCCCAGGCAGGGAAGTGTTTGTATAATGATGACCAAATCTTGCAGACTGAGTAGCTGCAATCATACCAGCTTGAAAAAACAAGATTTTGAGCCTAAAATCTAAATAAAAAGGGATGACCCACTGGAAACAAGATCAATCCCATAGCTGGTACTCACTCTTCACACTCCACTTGCCACAAAATTCAGGTATCTGAGGATACATTCTAAATATCTACAGTCTTCAACACTTTTCAGTGGTCTGGGAGGGAAGGTTGGGTTAAAGGCAGCAGATCATGGATTATTTCAACTTTACTTGGCAGCTGGGACAGACTTCTTGAGGAGCCTACTGAGGTTTTCACTTCCATCTAGACAGGGTGCACTCAGGTCCTTGCAGCAGTGGCTGGGCCAGCAGGAAGCTGTGGGAAGCTGGGCCCAAAATCTCAAAAAGATTTCTTCTCTTCTTACCCACAGAGCACCTACAGGTGGCTTTTACACCGCCAGCCTTGTCTGCAGCACCGAGGCAAAGCATGGGAGAGCACTCAGGAGAAAAAAAAAGGTGTTAAATGCATCTTCCTGTATCACTCTCACCATATATAGAGAAGCTACAAAATGCCAGAGCAGCTGACAGGATCCCACAAACCGCAGTGCAGAGCACCAGAGGCTCCTGAGTTTTGCAGGAAAGGTTTTCACTCAATACCTGCAGTTTTCTGATATAAAATATGGACTCTTTTCCTTCCCCCTCCAGAAGTGCAGATGGCCAGCAGGGCAGTGGGTCCATGCTGTAAGGACAGTCCAGTGGCAGCCCAGCTCTGGGGAGGAGCCTGCAGAGCTGCTGGAGTTGCTGGGCATGGAAAACATTCTTTATTTACCCAGGAAGGAGCTGCCTGCCATGGGCCTGGCTCCCACAGCCCCACTCCAACCAGTGCTGACCTACCCCACACAAGGAAAATAACACAGCAACTTTACAAACCACAGCTGTGGCAGCAACACAAAACTATTTCTCACCTTTTATGACAAAAAGCAATGCCAGTTGCAAGACAATAAGACATCACAACCTGCCATTCATCCTCCCATCTCAAGGCACAGCCATTCCATACAAAAGCTGGAGATCACCTGTCGTGCTCTGCTTCCTTCTTTCAAATGCAGCATTGTGTTACCACCAGGATCCCGCTGCTTTGGGGCTGCAAGTGTTGCTAGAGCAACAAAAATGCTGGAAAGTAGAGCAGAGAACAAAAGGACTCCACAGCCCCACAGAGGATGTGATCAAGGAGACAGTAACAATGTAAAATGGGACCAGGAGACCTCCCTGAGAGCAGGGAACTGCCATCTCCCATCCTCTGCTGGGCAGAGTGATAATTTAGCAACTAGATCATCCCAGTAAGGAATTCCAACAGCTCAGCCCCATGTCTGCCTCTCATCAGGAGCCCCATGACTGCCCAGAGCCCTGCTCCTCCCTGTGACCCATCCCTTCATGCCCAGCACAAGGCTGCCATTCCCAGCTGACTTTGTAGGAATTAGGGACATGTTTTTCTGTCAAGGCAGGGTAAATCCCTGCTTGCATGTCCAGCAGGTTGTCCTTGCAGCAGAATTCCTCTCACTGGACAAATCCAGGTTAAGTGACATTCCAGCAGCTCACTGAGACAACTGCACCTTGCAGGGCTTAGCAGAGGGGCCCTTGCTGTAAGGAACATGGATGCTTTAGGAAATAATTCTCAAGGCAGACTGATTCAGGGATCCCCTTTGTCCCTTCTGGCATGTTCAGCACAGGGACACTGCCCCCAGGATGTGGGGAGAGTGTCCTGGCTGGAACTGCCACCCCTGGAGCTGGGCAGGGACAGACAGCAAGCACCAGGCTGCCGTGTGATGGAACCCACTGCCAAAATCCATCCTTGGAGGGTTCTGTGTGCTGTCTGCACCCCAGTCCTAACCCTGGAGAACTCTGCAAGAGCTCAGAAGATCCTCCACACACACTTTGCACCACACTGGGCACAAGGACCTGGCTAACTGGTGTGTAGCCCATGACAAAAAACCCAGTTTAAAGGCAACCTTTGTTATGTAACAAACACTGTCGCTCTGTGCCTGCTGTTCCTGTCACCTGGCTTTAACCCTGGCTCTGCCAGCAGCTTCCAGAAGGCTCTGAGAGGAAAGGGAGTCCCTTGCAGGAGTCACATTTGCTACATGGGGTTACAAACCACTCACACAAACTAAGCAGCAGCAGCAGGAGAAGTCCTGGAGGTGTCTGGCTTGAAGTGTAAAAGCAAAAAAAAAATTTTTTTCAAAGCTTAAGCAAATCCTTCATCAGTGAAGCTGATGAAGACACAAAAATCCTCAGGGTGGATTATGAAAATGAGCAAAGGCAGGACCAGCTCCAGAGAAGAGAGGCTCAAAGCCAGGCTCAGAGCTGGCCTCAGCTCCTTGTGACCACCTGCACAGGTTACAGAGCAAGCAGCAAAGAGGATGAACAGCATTTATTCCCCTCTTTGCATTAAAATTCAGAGGTGGGGAAGCCCCATGAACTGTGAGGATCCCAGCAGCAGAACCTGCCTGTTCTGGGAGCACAGGGCCAAGGTTGCTCAGGGAAATTCCACACCTGAGGAAACCTGAAGGGTTTGCTGCAACCTGACCCAAGGCCCTGCTGTCCATGGCTGCGCTGTGACCATGCTCAGGTGCCTCCTCGTGCCTGCTCACAGCTCTGGGGAATCTCTGTCCCCTCTGAGCTCTGCCCATGGCACACAGAGCAGAGCACTGGGATGTGCTCCAGCCTCACCTCAGCTGGCACCTCCAGCCCAGCTTCCCAATTCCAAAATAGCTTCTTCCTCACTTGACCTGTTACAACATAAAACCACAGAAAAATACAAAAATTCAAACAGACAGAATGATAAATGCTGGAACTGTATAATGTAAAAAAAGAAGTAAATTAATCCAAGGACCTGAAGACTGGTCCAACCACAATTTTGGCATCTTTTTAGCCATTCCTGATAAAGGCACCTCTACACATGACAGTTCTGTTGAGACAGGTCAAAGTCAGACCAACAGAAATGCTCTCCTGCCTGAATGTGCTGACACCAACATGGCTGTGCCCCAAAACTTCACAAAGAGCTTCAACCTGGGGATCATCATTATAAAAACACAATTTATTCATAGTCATGGCTTTCAGCATGCAAAGGAGCTGCCATGATCATCCTGACAATTATCTCTACAAATGTAATGGATAAAACCTATAGCTGAGGGGAAAACACATCACTTCTGCCTCTTCCTGCTCTGCTGAGGAGGGCTGGGAGGAGCCCAGGAGCCCATCCAAAATGATCTTTATGCCATGGAAGCAGCTCACTCACTCAGGAAGGCTAATTTTGCCAGCAGAAACTGCAGCCAGGTTCAGGCCATCCAAGACACCCACACAGCATTGCTGGATGGAGGCAAGGCTCACACCTGCCCACAGAGCCAGGGCCTGGACCTGCAGCTGCTGCAGTGTCTGTGTCCCTGTGTCACACAAACAGCTCTCCCTGCAGTGCTGAATGCTCTGGAACAGTATTACTGGCATAATTAGTAATTACTGCTCTGATGCATTAATGTCTGCAAGTCCCAAACCCCCCAGTCTGGCCTTGTGGGGTAATTCCAGAGCAGAGCCCTCAGCAGCACTGCCCTGCTCCTCTTCCTCCTGCTTTGGGTCTGCCCTGGACCAAGGGCTACTCCCCCATGGAATTGTGTTCATATAAACAACCCATGCCACAGGGAGATCCCTCATCACACCCTGGGGGCTGTCAGGGCAAGGAAAGGGGTTTTAATCTGATTTTGGGCACCATATCCCTGGAGAAGCCGCAGTCACATCAGCAGCTCAGAGGACGCCCTAGAAAAGATAGAGATGTTAACTGCTCCCCACAGAGGCTGCCCAGCCCAGCAGGCAGGGAGGTGATACAGCCTCCTGTGGGGAGGGACAGATGTGCCCAGTGCCACAGCACAGCTGGGGAGCTCAGGGGAGGGGACACAGCACCCACATAATGGCAGTGGCTACAGGGGATTAGCTCTGAAACTCAGCTGGGGAAAACTCACTGCTCAACTCACATGGAGATTAACAATCATTTTGATTCAAGAATTCCCACAGAAAGAAATGGGGCTGATGAGCCACTGTGCTCCACCCAGCCTGATAGATCCAGTGATTCTGTGGTTGCCCATTTTCCTGGGAATTGCCCTGCAGAGGTGGCCTGTGTCTCTCAGCCCCCAGGCAGCAAGTGAAGAACAATCTGTTGGGACAGCCAGGAATGTCTGGCAGAGGCAGGAAACCCTCTCTTTCCTCCTCTTTTCCTCCCAGGGTGATGTGACACACAGGGATATTTCCAGTCAGCACAACCCTCCATGGGCCAAACCTTCACACAGTTCTGATAATGCAGTGAGAAAACAATCCTGCCTGATTTTCCTTCCATGCAATTTAACTTCTAGTACTGAATATAACACACTCCTTCCCACTCCTGTGCCCAGAGCCAAACAAAGCTGATCTGCTGGAGAGGGAGGTTTAAGTAGGATTTAAGATCTGCCTTGAACTCCTGGTGGCAGCCCACGATGGAGTGGATCCTACCCAGGCTGAGAAACCACATCAGTTTGTCACATGTGGAATAAAAGAAAGCATTGAGAATTTGTGCCAAAACATTCAGGACTTTTTTCTCATTCAAAAAAAATTTAAAAATTAAAACAGCTGAACCAACCAAGAGAGCAGAGTTTTTCCCAGGGTTTCTGCAAGGCCAGATGCAGCCTGTGGCTGGGGGATCCAGCAGGGCATGGGATGCTGGGGGGATCCAGCCCTTGGGATCCCCTCCCTGCTTTCCTGCATCCCCTGCCCTCTGAAGCCATGCCTGAACCTCCAGCTGCAGCTGCCGTGCTCTTGCAAGACCACGTCAAAAACCCAAACACAACAGAACAGAAGGGAAAGGTCACTGAGGTGACTCTTTCAATTTTGCTTTAGAAAAGTCCTTGACAGCTTGTCAAGGTGGATTCGTTTATTAAAAGTGTCTTTTTCCTAGCAAGGAGCACAGAATGTCTGTACAATAGATGTCATAATTGCCCAGGTTTGTTAGTAATTGCATCAGTTGGAACAGGATGCATTAGCCTAATTTAAGAACAAAATAAGAACATATGAAAGATCACAGGTCCCATTTTCAAGGTGAACCCAAGGCTGCTATCACAAGTCCAGAGATGAGGAGCTGGACCTTCAGAGTCCCACTGGCTTTGATCACAAATAGTTCATACTTTACAAAGTGCTTCTGGAAGTTTTCTATTCCCTTCATCAGGCCTGGCCATGATGTCAAGGAATAAAGCCAAAACCCAGAGCACATAAAATAGTGACTGTTATGTAACTCGCCATCTCTTACCTAATGAAGATAATCTCTACATTTAAAAATTAACATTCAGCACTTCTTCAACAATTCCAGTTAAAGGCTTTCAACACCAAGTCAGGTCTTTGAACTTTGGGGGAAAATTACCTCTGTTTTACAGCTGGGAAAAGCACCACAGGCAGCAAAACCTCAACCAGCCTTGCCTGGACGCTTCTTTAACTTCTTTTGTTCAGGCTGCTGCCTGCCCCATTGCCTGGACACCACAGGGAGGCTCTCACTGTAGCTGATGGCAAATCCCTCCCTGACTTCTGGAGGTTTGGATCAGGTCCCAAAACTCTTTTTAATATAATACTCCAGTCGGGGTAATCTTCTGTCTTATGGAGGGTCAATGCTGCAAACTCTGCTTGCACTTAAGTCCCATTGTCTGTCTGCACTAATTCTGCACAGCCAGCATTTCCTCAGGCCTCTGCTCACACAGCAGCACTCTCACCAGCCCCAGACACCAAGCCAGGCAGCTGTTAAGAGAGAAAAAAGAAAGCCAAACCCATAGATTTACCTTTCCTCAACACTCAACCACACAGTCCAAGCCTCATTTCACACATGGGACCACGCTGCAGGAACCCTGGGACACAAGCTCTGAGCTTACAAAGCTCCCTCCACACTTACAGGACAATAAAAATTAGCTTAATTAATCATACATCGGCAAGGAAATGTTAACGAGCACCCAGCAGGGGGGCAGGGAGTGCTGTCTAATCTCCTTGTGAGGACTGCTTGCTTTGGCAGGGATCAGCAACTGCATCAGCATCACCATGGGGCAGGGAGGGCTCTGAGTCACCGGGACACACCAGCAAACATTCCCATCTCTCCTCAGAGCAGACACTGTTGCATCAGGAGTTACTCTTGGCAGCCCCACCTCAACTTCCACTGAGGAGTTTTGGTCATTTAAAGAAGAGTTTTGGCTATCCTGGGCATGCAGAGTATAAACACAGACACGGGGCCTCGTCCTCCTCCTCCTGCAGCTCTGTGGCCACGTCTGCAAATTTTGCAGCTCTGCCCACGCCAGCCTCGAGCTGCTGGGTCACGAGTCAGGGGAACCAGACCAAACCTCCCTGTTCTTGGGGAATATCCAAGCCGTGTCCTTAGGGTTTGCCCACCCTAAAGAGGCACAGGGTGCTGAGGCTCATCCCAAGGCAGACAATGGAAATCTCCCCTCCCAGCTGGTTCTCCTCCCTGTCACAGGAGAAGACAAGTGCCAGCCCGGGGTCCCAGCCCCAAGGCAGCCCTGGGGCTCATCCCCTGCAGGGCTGTGTGGGGAGGAGGTTCCCTGCAGCCAATGGAGCAGCTCTGCCTTTCATGGGAAGCGTGGCTGGGAACAAAGGCCCGGTGGAGAAAGGCAAACTGGCTGGGGAAACTGGCCAAGGCCCAGACCTGAGAGATGAGCCTCGTTCCTCATCACCTCCTGCCCTTCCTCCTCCTCTTGCACAGCCCTGGAGTCACACCAGGTCCATACCTGAGCCACTGGGGATGGGGATGGGATGGGATAGGGATGGGGATGGGATGGGGACAATCCTTGTGTCCCATGTCACTGACACAGCCTCAAAGCCCAATTCCAGCCCACACACGAGTCACAATCCCAGCAGCAACAGCCACACAACGTGCACATCCTCCCTGCACAAAGCACCAGCATCTGCTGGAGGAGGGAAAATTTGGGGCTGCTGTCAGCCAGGGGCAGGAGATAAATGATGTCTATAAAGCAGCCTCTGTGAGGGCAGTCTGGAAGGCTGAGAAAACATCAAACCAGTAAGGTTTTAATAAAAGCCATAAATGATTAATACCAACGTGCTCTTATCAAAGGCAAACTCCTGGAAACACAAGAACATAACCAGATCACCAGCACAAAGGGCACATTCTACAGGGAAGGAAACAACAAAACTCACAATAAAAACCCAGAAGAAGTGCGAGATAGGCATGGAGCTCACTGTGTGTGGCAGAAATCTTTCTAAAATCTTGAAAAAAACCCATGAGAAATACAACTTGCAGCTCCTAGAAACCAGAGTGGAAATAAAAGACAGAATATGATCCCCCCTCGCTGGCCTTTCCCAACGCTGCACGCCGGCAGCTCCTGGCGCTGTGAATTCCCAAATTCAAAGCAGACAGAGCTGCAGTCTGTCTGTCTGCTCACTGGTGGCACCTCCCTGCTGCAGGGGGATGGCACTAAAGGACAGGCAGGACCTTCACCTCACCTCTCCACACATGCTCCTGAATCTGCCACTACAGCAAGAGGAAATATTCCAGCTCATCCAGGGCCATCTTTAAAGGAACAGTCCTTGTTTGTCCTCAGAGTGTGGCAAAAAGGATTAAATATTCCAGATGTCACCTCCAGGCCCGACAGGACACCTCACAAACAATCACCTTTGCATATTAAGAAGGCATTAAAGCACCAATCTGAATCCAGCCCAGCAAAATTAAAGAACACCCTTCCTAATCCAAAGAACAAAAGGATTTCAAATGTATGGGATTCACAGACCCTTAACACTTAAAACACAAAAGCCATTACAAACAAGTTTGCAATTAAAGGCACCTCATGTCTTGGTTACCAGTTCAGCAGAGCCTTCTGGGTGTTGATTTAAGCCATCAAATATTAATAATACTCTTCAATTAATAAAATATTCAGACTCGTGTTTTAGATTCTCATAATCTGGAGGTTTATATGCAAACTGGCAGGATCCTACATGGAACCATACAAACCAGCTCCCAACCCATTGTTAATGCTTTCATCTCCCAAATACAAATATTCTCTATTTTACACCTCCAAACCCACACTTGACAGGCTGTAAATTTGCTGCCAGCCTCAGTGGACATATGGAGATAATTTCCCAAGTCCCAAAAATGCTTTAGTGACTTCAATACCCATCTCCTATTTAGTGCAGGTCCCAGAGACATCCAGGCCGCCCCAAATCAGATCCCAAATCCTCCTCACAAGGCAGGAGGAGCCAAGAGGAGCCTCCAGCACCTTCCATGTGCCTCAAGCAAAACTCACACACAAGGAATGAACTTCAGTCAAAGCAGCCTAAAGACGTGCCTTGGGTGACACCCCAGGAGCTGAGAGAATCAACAGAGGACAAATTAAACTACAGGGAAAACAAAATAAAATATTCAGAGGGTTTTTCCATCCAGCTGCTCCCACCTGGGCTGGGCTAACCCAGCATCAAACCTGGAGTCAGTCTGGCAATTGGGCAAGGCTTTGGAATCACAGATTTGGGATTTTTGCATTCACTGGATGCTGAGGAACACCACGTTTCAGTACCTCCCTCCCAATTCTGCAACAGGCATACTTTCAATTCCCAAATCAGCAGCTGGATGAAGCATGTAATTTTGAAACCCATTAATCCTTTCTAAGTCTTCTACCATGTGCATGTTTAATTTCCCACTTCTTGAAACAATATTATGATTTTTGAGAGAAGCAGAGCTTCTGAATGCTCTGGGTCAGCAGTATGAAACATCCCCAATTCCCAGTGAAGTTGGATAAAGCATTGGGGTAATTTGCTTTCTGGCTTTGAGCCTGTGGGAGAAATTACCTATTAAAACTTCCTCTGAAACTGCAAGGATTGGAAATGTGCAACTGGAGAGGAAGAAGGTAGCTCAGATTCTCAAGAAAACAGGAGCTGATGCTTAAAAATGAAAAGAAGGAGTGAAATATGGATTTCATTGCTCTCAGGGCTGTACTCAAATGCACCTGCAGGTCATGGCCAGGAGCCTGGGGAGATCAGGGCTCCCTTTTGCAAGACAACATGCTCAAATCCTTCTGTCCACATCTGCACTTGAGTTCCAAATTAATTAAAAGCCTGGAGCAGCACTCTGAACAATTTTTGCCCTAATCAAGGCCCCAGCACAGCTTGCAGCAGCTCAGACACCTGCACTGCCATTCCCTCTGCACAGAGGTGCCCTCATGCCCTGCTCCCTTCTCTGGGGGTGGCTCAGCCCATCAGGCCCCTCCTGGCTGCCCCCAGGTGCAATAAACTCCTCATTTCTCTGATTTCCACCACTGAGAGCAGCAGGGGCAGGCAGTGCTGCTGCAGCATCCCAGGGCTCCTAGACTGGCACAGGGAATGGATCTGAGTCATCTCTGGGCACCTCTGATCCCCACCCAGCTCAGCTCCCCAGCCCTGCTGCTGCTGTAAATGCTGCACTGAGCCCACAGCACCTTCTGGAGCAGGTTCTGGCCCAGCTGACCCCAGGATTTATAATCACTGTCATTATTTTTATCCCTGTTCACAGAATTTCACATTTCCCTGGAACGCTCAGTCACTTACCTGGCTTTATTTTGGGTTTATCCATGTCAGCCTGGTTATCCTGCTCCATATTTACTTCCTCCCCAGCTGCACCACCTGCAAATTTCCTCCCTGTCCATGTGCTGGCTCTGCAGGATGATCAGCCTTATGCAAACAGAAGTGGACCTGAATTTTCTGCTCTGCCACTCAGCATCTCCCTGTCCTGAACTGACACTGCCTCAGAGAGCTCTCCTGCCAGGAGGAGACACTGAAAAGGATGGATTAATATGGAATAGCCCATCCCCACCCCCAAGCCAGCCCCTGGTACACCCAGACAGCTCAGGTGGGCTCAGGATCTGCCTGTGCCATCAGTCAGGCAGCAGCTCTGAACCATCCCAAACAGAAACCCAGGCTGAGACAGGAGCAAATGGCAAAAAAGCAATGATGGGGATTGTGCAGGGCATTAAGGAAACAGGAATCCTCTTGGAGCAACAATTCCTACTTGAAAAGAGGATGTGCTGGATGTGCTTGATACTTTCTATGCTACAAAGTTTTACTTAAAAGCAGGAAAGCTTTGCGAAGCTTTTCTATTTTAGACACGGCAATACCACGCTGAGAGCTCTTCCAAGCATGGTTTATTCTGGGTTAAGGAACTGCCCAGAGCTAGGAGGGCCACACCAAACTCTTCATTCCCTCTTGGATTCACTTCACCACTTCAAGCAGACTCCAGCCATCAGCAATGGGCTGTCCCTGCCCACACAGCCCCACATCAAGGGAGCACAGACTCACAGCCCTGCTCCCTGCTCCTCCTGATCCACACACAGCTGGCTCAGCTCCGTGGTGATCTCTGGCTGCCACAACAGCCAGGAAGAGGGAACTCTCCAAGATGTGTCTTGAAGCACCCAAACAGACTCCTTGAGCCTCTCACAAAACACAGTCCCCTCTCACCTCCTCCTTCTCTGGGGTGCAGTGGCCCAAACCAGCACCTGACAGGGAAAAGGGGAAGTGTGGGAAATGGATTTATAGCAAATTTCAGCATTTCTTACCTTAAGATTTACATACTATGTGAGCCCTCTGTCAGGTGTTGAGAATTTTCCATGAATCCATTTCCCACAGGGAAGAGCAATTCTGGGCTGGAGAGGGGAAGGGACAGAGCCCAGGCAAGGAGATAAAGAGCAAGGCTCAGACTGGCACTGCAGATCAGCCCCTGACCAGCCCAGTACAGCTGCCCTGGTGCACACTGGAAATGGGACACCCAGAGCCCAGCACCAGCCCAGGGATGCCCATGCCCTCCTCCCTCAGCTGCTCCCAGGGCAGGGATTCAGCTCCAGAGACTCCAACAGGCTCCCCCATGGAGGAGCTGCTTCTTCTCCTCATTGCTGTTGGGCTTTTTGCTGGTAATTGCATTTCTCCCTTCTTCTGCTGACACAGCAGTGGGAGAGCAATTCCTTTGTATTCATGGACAGAGAACTATGTGGCCAAAACTCCTCAAATGGAGACCAAGGCTCTGCTTTGAAAAGCAAAAAATGAGCCACCTTGGTCTGGGATCACCTCTAAACTAATAAAGCTGCATCCACAGCAAGGACCTTTATTACAATTTCAGCAAGAAGAAATGAAAAATCATTCTCTCCAGCCAGCATAATTATATTGGAAGAGTTTATTTAAAGTATAACCCAGGCCTTTGATTCTGCCTTGACTGATAAAATGTTCTTCAGATGCTCTCTTCAGTCACATTGGCTCAGTCACATCAGCTTAGCACAGCTGAAGGGCACTTCTAAGGCTTTCTTAAGGCTTCACAAGTCCCGTTTGCTCATTCTGTTGTTATTTAAAGTTTCTCTAGGTGGAAGAAAAGGATGAGCTCCCCACAGGCCTTTGCCAGCCCACAACATGTGAGAATTCATGGAAAAAATAAAAGTTGGCACCTGTTTGACACAGGATGAGACTTCGCCAGGGCCAGGGCTGTGTGTAATTATAATCTTGTTAACAAAGTAACCTCCCTACTTCAGAAAAGTTCTAAAACCTCCTTATGAGTGACAGGGGGGAAAAAACCAAAACAAACATTTCTTTTTTTGTCCAAAGACACAGTTAAAATGCATTAACCTGGTGCCGCAGGAGAAATGTAACACAAGTGAGCACAGGTGTGCTGTGTGTGCTCAGTGTGCTGTGAACACACCTCAGGGATCCTGGGGAAGCAGCTGCCCTGCAGGACACAGCTCTGAGGAGGAGTGCTGGGGTTTAAACACACCAGGTCTGCCTGAGATGAGTGACTGAAATGAGATGTGAATTAAAAACCACAGAGGGCTCTCCTGGCTGGCAGGAAGGAATGAGGGAGGGCAGGCCTGGGAGCAGAGCTGGATGGTGCCACACCTGGCAGACACAGAGTGGGAATCTGCAGCTCCCCCTCCCTGCTGCAGGGATCCCTCCTGCTCTCAGCACCTGCTGCAGGAGCCTCTCTCCAGGCAGAGCAGGGAAATGCTGGCCCTCGATGCTGTGGGGAGGTGACTGAGCTGGCAGGGGGCTCAGGGAGCTCCCAGGGCCGGCTGCAGGGGATGAGAGGTGAGATCAGAGCCAGGGAGAAGCCTCAGCATCACCCTGACCTGAGAACTGCTCAGCCCAGCTTGGGGAGCTGCTGGTGCTGAGCCCATCCCAGATCCAGCCTGGGGAGTGCTGAGTGCTGAGCACATCCCAGATCCCCAGTCCATCTCCAGCATGAGGAGCTGCTGGTGCTGAGCACATCCCAGATCCAGCCTGGGGAGCTGCTGGTGCTGAGCACATCCCAGAATCCCAGATCCACCCTGGGGAGTGCTGAGTGCTGAGCACATCCCAGAATCCCCAATCCATCCCCAGCATGAGGAGCTGCTGGGTGCTGAGCCCATCCCAATCCAGCCCCAGCACAAGGAGCTGCTGGTGCTGAGCCCATCCCAATCCATCCCCAGCACAAGGAGCTGCTGGTGCTGAGCCCATCCCAGAATCCCAAATCCATCCCCAGCCTGGGGAGCTGCTAGTGCTGAGCCCATCCCAGATCCCCAATCCATCCCCAGCCTGGGGAGCTGCTGGTGCTGAGCCCATCCCAGATCCAGCCCCAGCATGAGGAGCTGCTGGTGCTGAGCCCATCTCAGATCCCCAGCCAGGAATTCTGCCTGCTCTTCTCTCTCATCGCTTTAGAGATCAAAGCTGCACCTCCAGAAGAGGAGATTTTACAGATCCGAACAGACAGAAGGGAAAAAAAAGATGAAAAATGCAGCGTGACTTCTGAGGGAACCACTTCACTCAAAGCCACACACACACACCTTGCTTCCTGCACCAGCCTCCCCAGGTCACCACAGGCCCCAGGAAAAACAGCACGGCCTGAACTCCAAACCTGCACCAAACAAGTATTGTGGGAAGCACACAAACACAGGGGCAGCTCTCCAGCAAACTGATGCAAACTGGAGGAGCAGCATCAAATCTGATGAACGTGCACCTCATACATGCTGGCTGAGTGAGGCTCAATTCCTCAAATCTCAATTCCTTAAAGTTTGAACTTTAGTGCAGTAGGCCTGAAGCATGTAGCAACCCCAAACTGGACTGGATATAAGATATCTACTAAAGAAATCCAACAGCAAAATCAGATTTTTCTGCAGCCTTGTGGTTACTGCACCTAAGGACTGCAGCACAGCCATTCCCCAGCACAGACATCACCTGGGACAGGTAACAGAAGAGAAAAACAACAACTGAAGTTCACAGGATTTAACAAGAACTTGGTGTTCAAAGAGATCCTCCCTCAGCCATCAGCACTAAGATCTGGCAAGAAGCTGTTCTAGACTGGGAGTTTTTGTCTGGAGTTCAGTGGCTGCCAGCAGAGTTGGCTGGGCACTCCCTGCAGACACACAGACATCACCTCCCCAACCTGCCCACTCCCTCCCAGCTCTCTGCTGGGAGCAAGGATCTCCTCCCAAAAACACCTCTGCGCCTCTCTGAACCAAGTGAAACCATTCCATCTTGCACTTGGCAGAACACCGTGGACGTGAGATGTTTTTCCTTGCTCTCCCACAGCAGCACTGGGGAAGCAAAGAGCTTCTCCTCCAGCCCCCACATTCCAGCCTGAGTTACACCAACTTCCTCTCCTCTGGCCTCAGAGGGGTATAAGCAAGATGTGGCCTCAGACAGAACTGAGTTCATGGGGGAGGGGAGGAATTAAACTCCAAATGAGTCACTGTTCCCTCCCCATAATCCACAGCAACATCTGGGGATACTGTGCCTGACCGAGAGCAGGGTTCTTAATGCTCTGCTCACAGGGCAGACCCAGCCAGGGCCCCTGGAGATGCTTCCCAAAATAAAACCTGTGTGTCTGCAGGGTCAGGACTGACCTGTGCAGGAGGAGTTGATGAGCTATGAGCCAGCTCCTGCCCCACTTACAGCCCTGCCACTCTCCTGGAAGCAAAACTGGACCACAGAGTCACACAGGCACTCAAGGGCTGATTCCTCTGTCACAGGGGAAAATTAACACTCACCCCCTGCAAAACACCAGGGAAAGGCAGCAGGATCAGGCCAATGGGGATGGAACAGAAAACATGAAGGAAGCCTTGGACAATCTTCCAACAATGATGGGGATCCTGCCTGAGGAATAAATCCAAGCTGTCTGCAGCACTTCCAAAGCACTGCTGGTGTCACCTGTGTGACCGTGACACAAACCTCACCTGGGCCAGAGCACAGCCCTGCCAACCAGGCACTGCAGAGAGAGAGCTGGGAGAGGCAGAGCCAGCCTGGCACACCTGGGGGGCACAGACAGTGACCACACCTGGCTGTGGGCACAAGCTGCAGTGGGTCTGTACACGAGTGTGCACCTGGATCACAGCCTGTGCATGATGCACAGCTGGATCACAGTCTGTGTACACTGCACACCTGTATGACAGCCTGACAATGATGCACACCTGTATGACAGCCTGTACATCCGTGCACACCTGTATTACAGCCTATGTACAACTGCACACCTGTATTACTGTGTACAGTGCACATCTGTATCATAGTCTGTGTACAAATGTACACCTGTATTAATCTGCGCACAGTGCACACCTGTATGACAGTCTCTGCACAACAGTACACCTGTATTACAGTCCATACATGAGTGTACACCTGTATGACAGTCTGACAATGATGCACACCTGCATGACAGCCTCTGTACAACAGTACACCCGTATGACAGTCCATACAAGAGTGTACATCTGTATTAGTCTGACAATGATGCACACCTGTATGACAGTCTCTGTACAGCTGTACACCTGTATGACAGTCCATACAAAAGTCTACACCTGTATTACAGTCTGACAATGATGCACACCTGTGTGACAGCCTCTGAACAACTGCACACCTGTATGACAGTCTGTGTACAGTGCACACCTGTATAACAGTCTGAGAATGATGCACACCTGGATCACAGTCTGTGTACAATACACACCTGTATTACAGTCTGTGTACAAATGTACACCTGTGTTATAACCCGTGCACAATGCACACCTGCATGACAGTGTCTGTACAGCTATACACCTGTATTACAGTCCATACACGAGCGTACATCTGTATGACAGCGTGTATGATGCACACCTGCATGACAACCTCTGTGCAACACTGCACACCTGTATTACAGTCCATACACCAGTGCACACCTGTATGACAGTCTGTGTACAATGCACACCTGTACGACAGCCTCTGTACAACACTGCACACCTGTGTCACAGCCCGTGTCCAATGCACACCTGTGTCATTACCTGGTGGCTCTCTCAGCGCACCAAGGCTCAGCAGCCAGCCCAGCCCAGCTGCTCGGCAGCGCTCACCTGAGGGCACAGACTGTGACAAGTTTACACTTTGTGCACAGCCGGGGCTGGCACACGGAGCGGTGCTGCAGCCCCGTGTGCCCTCACACCCCGGGCACGGTCACAGCCCGGCTGCCGCCACCCACGGCAGTGCCCGTTCTGGGGGATGCGGGGCCGTGTCCCCCCGAGGCCGGCGGTGACGGGCACCCCGGGATCCCTGCAATGCTGCGGCTGCCCCGGGATCCCTGCAGTGTCCCGGGCCATGCTGGACGGGCTTGGAGCAGCCGGGAGTAGCGGGAGTGTCCCTGCCATGCCAGGGGTGCCGCTGGATCCTCGGGTCCCTTCCAACCCGAACCGTTCCATGGCTGATTGCACATGCCCGGCGCGGCTCCGGGGAGGCACGGCAGGGCTGCGCTGTCCCCGTGTCACCGCGCCGGCAGCGCCGGCAGCACCAACTCCCGGCCGGGCTCCCCCGGGACGCGCAGCCCCGGCTCCCTCAGGGGCTCCTCCCGCCCGCGGCCCCAGACCCTGCATGGCTCCCGCCCGCCGCCGCCCCGGACCCTGCATGGCTCATAGCACCGGCCCGCCCGCCGCCGCCGCCGCCGCGCCCGGCCGGGCCCCGGACTCTGGATGGAGCCGCGCCAGCGCCGCCCCGCCGCATGGGGCGGCCCCGGACCATGGATGGCGGCCCCAACGCTCCCCCCTCCCGCCTCCGCCACACGCACTCGCTCCCATTGGGGGGAGCCCCGGAATCTGTATGGCACATACCACTGACTCACCGTGGAGGGGTGTAACTTATACAGAGTCCCGGGCCCCCCTACACACAATGGCAGCAGCTCCCACATTCTTCCCCTCAGAGGAGTTGGACTGAACCATGGGGCGGCGGGGGCACGGCCCCCCTCCCGGCCTCCGACAGAACCCGCCTGGCCCTGGGCGATACCACTCCACGCTCCCCCATCTTCCTTCCCCCCGCCCGGGTAGATGGACGCCGCCGCTCTCACTCACCTCGGCATCCACTGTGGCCATGGCCGGAGCCCCGGAGCGCAGCCCCGCCCCCCCGGCGGCTCCTCGCGCCTTGGCTCCGCCCCTTGCCCCTCATTCTTCTCAATGGAGACTCTCGGCCGGGCACAGCGCATGCGCGCGGTAGCATGGCGGCCCCCAGGGGCCCCGCTGTCCGTACGGTGTCATGGCGGCGCCCGTCGGGAGGTGCCGTACGGGCGGAGCGGGGATGGCGCTGCGGTGACACGGGGACAACGCTGGGCTGGGACGGACCCCGCGCTCCCCGCACCGCCGCCACAAACCGTGGCTCCTCACTGATCCCGCCCAGACCCCCGAGTCCTCCGCACACCGCAGACTGAGGGGGAAGAGCGGCCCCGTTCCCAGCTGAGCGCATCGTGAGCTCCTCAAACTTTCAGCAGCACAGCTTGCCCAAAAACCTACATAAAATAAAATCCCTGCAAAAATCGCAGAAAGCCTCAAAAAGTCCCCTGTCTTTCCTGCCAAAAGGTTGAAAATCACCTCATTTTTCAGCTTCTCCCACTTTTGGGTCATTTCAGGCCAGTTTGTGCGAGGTTTACGGTGTCTGTGCCACCTGAAGACAGGGATGGGGCAGAGGGAGCAGCTCGACCCGGCTCTACCCCACAGAGGGGTCCCTTCAGCCTCCTCACTCCCCTTCCCACACCTCAAGCACCCACAACAGCTCCAACCCTCCCAAACCCCTCAGGGCCCCTCCCAGTGCCCAGGCCCTAAACCCATGATTGTAAAACAATTATCCCTTTTACAGCACTCCAGTAAAGCAGAAAATAGCACAAGGGGGGAGATAAACACCTGCAAGGCTTCCTTGGCCCCACAGCTGCATCAGAGGCCACCCTGAGGAAGTGACACCTGCCCCAGGGAGACACAGGGGTGGGCAGGTACTGCTGCACCAGCCTCCTAGACAGGGCAATCCACGTTTCTTGGAGGGAAACAGGAGCCTTTGAGTGCTCTGAAGTCAATTTACACATTTATTATCTGCTCTCTGGAGGGACAGACCCCATCCCTTTGTCCTCAGGCCACTGTCCTGTAGCCCCAGCTGACACCTCGCTCCTCTAAGTGGACAAATGGACATTTCTGTTCTGCTTCTCCCGAGGGGCAGCTCCCATCCCTGCTCTGGGACAGGGACAGCAGCCAGGGCACGGCTGGGGCTGGGCCAGGGCAGCTCAGGCTGGAGCTCAGGGCAAG
>JAXCLO010000051.1:9379870-9395247 GCA_035583995.1 Arremon aurantiirostris
GCCTTTGGGCAGCGCTGCCAGGGGTGCCCAGGGTGGGGCTGCTGGGGGGGCTGGGCAGGGACAGGGGCTGGGCTGGGCTGGGGGATCCTGGTGGGTCCCTTCCCCCTGTGCTTCACAGGGAATCTCTCGCCCTGCAGCTCCGCGGGGAGCCCTGGCCGGGTGCGGGGCACAGCCGGGGTTATCCCGCTCCCATCCCACAGCTGCAGCCCCCGGGCACTCCCGGCACAGCTGTGCCAGCCCCGGGGCTGTCGCTGTCGCGATGCACTGACTGACCCGGGGGGGTTCCGCTGGCCCTGCTGCCCTCACACCGCGGTGCCCCGGGCTGGGGGACAGGCTGGGACAGCGCTGAGCTCCACCGGAGCGTCCCCAGCGGGGCCCTCCCGGGCTGTGCGTCCATCCTGGTCACCCAGGGCTGTGAGTCCCTCCCTGTCACCTTGAGTATCCCTCCGGCCACCTAGGGCTGTGTGTCCCTCCTGGTCATCCTCAGTGTCCCTCCCTGTCACTCCGGGCTGTGTGTCCATCCTGGTCACCCCGGGCTGTGTGTCCCTCCCTGTCACCCCGAGCTCTGTGTCCCTCCGGTCACCTTGAGTATCCCTTCCTGTCACTCCGGGCTGTGTGTCCCTCCGGTCACTCCAAGCTCTGTGTCCTTCCCGGTCACCCAGGGCTGTGTGTCCCTTCCTGGTCACCCTGACTGTCCCTCCTGGCCACCCCGGGCCGGACCCCGCAGCCCCGCGGTGCCGAGGAGCGGAGGCACTCGGGGGTGTGTGAGGGACCCCGAGAGGCTCCCAGAGCCGCCCAGAGCCTCGGGCGAGGCCCCAGGACACCGCGAGCAGCTCTGGCGAGCCCTCAGGACACCGCGGACAGCCTCAGGGAGGCCCCGGCACACCGCGAGCAGCCCCGGGGCCGCTGCGGGCCCGGCGGGGGAAGGAGGCGGCGGCCCCGGAGCGCGGCCCGGCAGCGGCGGCAGCGCCCGCCCGGCAGCGCCGCGGTCAAAATAAGAGTCCCCGGGCCTGGGGACCCGCCCCCAGCCCGCCCCAGCCCCTCCGAGCAGCCTCTCCCTCAGTTCGGCAGCAGCAGCTCATTAATTAATTAATTAACCAACCCCCCGGAGAACCCCCGGCGCACCGGCAGGGCCGTGGCAGCGCCCCCGCGGAGCCCCCGGCGCGGCCCCTGCGGTGCCTCCGCTCGGTGCGGACACGGAGGGGCCCCGGGGGTCCCAGCGCTGCCGGGGGATGGGATGGGCTGAGGAGGAGGAGGGGGGTGGTGGCGGGGCGGGTGTCCTTCCCCTGGGCTCCTGCCGGCATGGGGAGACTGCTCCCCGCACAAAGAGAAGAGACACCACTGGAAAGCTCTGCTCCGGCAGGGCCCGGGAGCAGCCTGGACATCGCCCCATCCTGTACTGGGGATGCCAACATCGCCCACCCCTCACTGAGGGTGCCAACATTGCCCCATCCCGCACTGGGAATGCCAACATCGCCCCATCCTGTACTGGGAATGCCAACATCGCCCATCCTGCACTGGGGTTACCCAGCATTGCCCCATCCTGTACTGGGGGTGCCCAGCATCGTCCATCCCGCACTGGGGATGCCAACATCGCCCCATCCCACACTGGGGGTGCCCCGCATCGCCCATCCCTGTACTGTGGGTGCTCAGTATCCCCCATCCCGCACTGGGGGTGCCCAGCATCACTAACCCCGCTCTGGGGATGCCAACATCGCCCCATTCTGTACTGGGGGGTGCTCAGTATCCCCCATCCCGCAATGGAGATGCCAACATCGCCCCATCCTGTACTGGGGATGCTCCATGTGGGCTGTTGGGAATCGCCTGCCTTCATCCCTGCTCCTACAAACCAGACCCGGCCCGCCGGGGTGGCACCGGGACAGGGATGAGGGCAGCGGCTGAGGCCGGACGCGCATCGGGTCGGGCTCTGGGGGCTCCTCTCCAGCGTTTGCTGCAACTCTGTCTTCCCCAGAGGGAAAGCAGGGACGCAGCGGCCACTGGGACAAACCTCCCCAAGCCATCAGGGAGGGAAGAAGCTCCCAAAAGAAGCCGAAATAACCAGGAACACGCAGAGTTTTTGCAGCCCATCACCACCAACCACGGCTCTTGTTCGCCTCAAACCCATCCTGAGCGAGGGGCAGAGGGGCGAGGACTGGGCCAGCGCTCCGTGCTTTCCTGGAGCGGCTGCTGGGAGCCGGGGCAGGGCCGGGGCAGGGCCGGGGCAGGGCCGGGCAGCCGGAGCAGCCTCGCCGAGCTGCAGCCGGGCGGACATCGCCCTCTCCCGCCCGAGTCGGGCGAGCGGAGCCGCATTGCACATCCTGGGATTCCGGGCAGCAGGAAGAGCTCAACCCCAGCGCCCGGAGCTTCCTCCGGCCGCGGCCGCGTCCTTCCAGCCGCACCTGCCCGTGGAGCTGAGGCGGGGGGGATTGTAGGGTGGAGATCAGGAAAGGTTCTGCCCCCAGAGGGTGCTGGCACTGCCCAGGCTGCCCAGGGAATGGGCACGGCCCCGAGGCTGCCAGAGCTCCAGGAGCCTTTGGACAGCGCTGCCAGGGGTGCCCAGGGTGGGGTTAGGATGGATGATCTTTGTGGGTCCGTTCCAGCTCAGGATATTCCATGATTCTGTGATTCACCTTCCCACCCCAGCCCTTCCCCTGCCGAGCTGCAGGAGCCGTGGCTTTGCTTTAACCTCAGCTCTAAACCAGGTTCCATCCTCCAGTGGGGATCCTCCACTGACAGCCCTGAAGCACTTCTCACCATCAGGTCTCAGCATCCAGACAGCTGAGGTATCATTTATGATCATCACATACCCAGAGCAGAACACCCTTGGTCTTAAAAAAGATCATCTTTATTTACATTTTTCCAGTTCTTTACATTTGGGGGGTTAAAACCCAGGACAAAAATACTCCCCAGAAGCTGTGGTAAACATGGAAAACTGCGAGTTTACATTTCAAAACCCAGTTATAAATTGCACAGAAGTCTTAGGTTGTACAGAGCCATCACAAATTGTTGTATAAAACCCCAAAATCTGTAAAGAGAACCACAGGAATAAAGAATTACAGCCACGAGTAGTGGTACAAGAAAGGGCACAAGTTTTGTGGGTTTTACCCTGCCAGTCTCTCTTGGGGAGGAGGGATGGGACATTCCCCTTGCAGATAGTTGCAAATATTTTAAAATATAGAATAAAACCCAAATGGAGCCTAGAACACCCTGTATCTCCTGTCTTGTGCTGGCTCAACAGGAAAACATCCTAGCAGAAAATATTGATTTTTACAAAACTCCTGGAAGTTCAGTGGAAAGCTAAAAAAGAATCATTGTCAAAAAGAAAGAAGAACCTTTGCATCCCCCAACTCCCCTTTCCCCATCTCCTGCAGGCAGTGGGACAGCAGATGCCAAAGCACAGTTTAGTTTAGGACACAAACAACACTGGAAAAGCCAAAGGTATGGAGGTGGAACATGTGGACAGCAGAAAAAGAACAAAACCATGGAGGACATAAAAGCAGCAGGGAAAAAAAAAAGAACTGATGATATTTTTGGTGTTTTCCATTGGACACTGAGTTTGGAAACAATTAACTCACAAGCTTCTCTCATGCCCCACTGCTCCCCCTTCCCATTTCAAACAAGCTCAAAAGCAATTGCTTCAAAGCCAGGAATTAGAATGAATCCCTATGTGCTGAAGTTCTTTTCCCAGAGCTGTGATCAGAAAAATGGGCTTTTCCTCTTTATTTCAGTGTTGAGCAAGAGGAGGGAGGGACGATCAAGGGCCTAAAGGAGCTCCCCAAGAGGTGGAACCAGAGAGGCTGTGGACAGGGGACAGAGGGGTTGATCCTCTCAGGAGAGGGCAAGTCCAAACTGAACCCCAAACCCAAACACTGGGTTTGCCCCACATCCAAAGCCCTCCCCAAGGAAATGCTGACAGTGCCACCCTGCAGAGGGGTTCAAGGAGAGCTGGACCAACCCCTCCATCCTGCAGTCCTGGCCCATTTCAAAGGGCTCCATGAAACATCAGCCAGGCTCTTTCGGTCAGACCTCACTTCCCTGCACAGCCAAGGCAGGGCAGGAGGGGTGCAAAGCACTGATTGTCACTTGTTGTGTCCATTCTCCTGCACAACGAGGCTGCTCAGAGCCAGCCCTGGCTGATGGCTGCTGCACCCTGGCTCTGAGGGGCCTGGCACAGCAGCTGGGCTGGGGAGCAGCCCTGGCCTCCAAAAGGATGAACACCACCCTGAGGTGTAGGTCCAGCTCCTTCCTGCTCCCTCCACAGCAGCTGGTGGTGATGGACACTCCTCACCAGACAAGAGTGTCCCCATTTGCTCCCTGCTTTGCAAGGGTACAGCAGGAGGTCCCAAAGACCAGTTTGTAGCAAATATAATTTAGGGAGAGGGAGTTTAGGTGCAGAGGAGCACTGCAGAGACAGGGCACAGCATGGACTGGGTGGGGGCTCCTCCTCCACAGCCTTCACCATGGATGGGACATTCCCAAACAAAGGTGGAACATTCCCAAACGAAGGTGGAACAAGGACATTCCCAAACAAAGGTGGAACATTCCCAAAGGTGGAACAAGGACATTCCCAAAACAAAGGTGGAACAAGGAGGACAGCTGCTGGCTGGGAGTCTGGAAAAAGAGCCCAGCAACCAAACAGCAATCCCATTTTCCAGCCAAGGAACATGGGCTGGACACATCAGCAGCAGCTCAGCCCCAGGGATGGAGAAGGATCTGGGAGACCAGTCCTGTTTCCCAGCCCTTCCTGCCTCTCCCAGAGCCTGCCTGGGTCAGGAGCCTGCAGCCCAACCCAGCAGGTCCAGAAACATTCACAGCTCACAGGAATTTTTCCAGGGGTGTGGAAGGGATTTGGGTTGAAGGATTTGCACAGCCAACAGCAAGGAAGGCCATGGAGCTGCAAACTGAGCCAGGCAAGACAGGTTCAGCCATGTGGGAGGAAGAGGAAGAGCACTGGGGAAGAGCTGTACCTGCCTTTGGCCCATTGTGGATGAAGAATGATGCTCATGGCAGCACCCAACACAGGAGAGTCTGAACCATGGAAGCTGGGCAGAAGCATAAGCTGAGAAGAGAATGAAGGAGGATCTTTGTGTCTGAGACACAGGTCACAGCCCAGGCTGCCTGCAGTGACAACATTGAGGCAACACCTGCCTGCTTCAGCCATGGGATTACCAAAGTGGGTTGTGGGGAGGAGCCTTCTTCCACTTTCCATAAGTTTATTCCAAATGGCTCTTTAGGACCTGGGGCTGCTGGTGCCCAGCCCTTCCAGCCAGACCTTGGCTATGCCATCTCCATCCTCCTAAAGGCAGAGTCTGCTCTCCCCCTCCTCCCCTGCCAGCAGTGAGCACTGCCCAGGACTCCTGGGCCACTTGGACAAATCCTGGCTTTGGGACACAGGGCCTGGGAAGCAGCAGTGCTGCAGTGGCTGCTCCCTCCAGAGCCAAGCCTGTGGTGCCGAATTCCCTCCAGCCATGGGGAATTTTGAGCCTGGCACTGTGGTCAGGCCACACCATGTTTGTTTTCTCCAAGTTGCCTTGGCAGAGTTCACCACCCTTCCTGGTGAGAGCGAAAAAAACTTCATTTTGTAAGAAATCAGCAAGGTGCATCCCTGATTTGGCATGAACAGGCACATGGATCAGCATCAGAAATGGATGAAAAAGCACAGCATTTCTCATAGAATAATTTATTAAATACAGCATTAAAATTTGTATTTTTGAATTCAATCATTAAAAACAACTTCATCTCATATATATATATATATATATTTATATATATTCAGGGACAATGACAATCACTCTATCATCATTGGTGCATCTTGTGCCAGCACTGCTCAGAACGGCACCTTTGCTACACTACCCTTAAAGCAGTTCAATGCTTAAAAAAAAAAAAAAAATAAAAATGCATTTGCAAAGAAAGAGTGCAAAGCAGGGCCTGTCCCAGCTGCCTGAAGGGTGTGCAGAGGTGGCTGAGCAAGGAGGCAGCAGCTGGAAATGCTCCTAAAGGTCTGTCAGGTATTGCCTGCCCAGCCTGGGGCCGTGTGGGGACCAGCTCTGAGGTGCCAAAGGTCTGGAGGCCACAACTCCGGCCTGGCTGGCACCTGTGGCTCTGAGGGATGTGGTTGTGGTTTCCTCAGCTTGTGCAGTCAATGCTGAATGAGCTAAACAAGGTGTGTGGGGGGAAAAGCACAAAAGAAAAATTGCAAGAAAACCCAGCTCGTTCCCCCAGGTGCCAGGTGCAGTAGAGCCTGCAGCTCCCCATGAGTTGTGTTCATTGTCACATTCTGCTCAGGCCCAGGGGACACCCAGCAAACCAGGGCCACCACAGGGCCCTGGCACAGGCAGGGACAGCCACTCCCAGGGACAGCCCCACAGCCAGGGGAGGGATCCCACGGGCAGGGCCCCTGGGCAGGCTCAGAGGTAGCATCAGACAGACTTTTGTGATTGATGGTCACTTAGCTGCAGCCTGGGAGGAGAGGGCACCCTGCAGGGACATGGAGTGTGGTCCCCCTGCTCCAGACTGTCCTGTGTGCCAGGGCCCAGCAGTGAGCAAGGGTGGGCCGTGTCCCACAGGGCTCTGTGGGGAAAAGGACACCCCATCACACACCAGGATCTTCCCCAGAGCTCACCAGGGCTTATCAGCAAGTGTCCCCACGAGCCCCCCTGTGCCCATGGCCACTGACACTGCCATCACTCCCCCCACAGCTCAGGTACACCGAGGGCTTGTGCTTTTGGCTTTTCTAAAGTCCCTGACCTTCTGAACCTGCTTACTCCAAGAAACCTCCTGCTACCCTTAGGACCTCTGAGGACAGGGAGGAAGAGAGCACATTTGTGGAGAGCACACAGCCCCTAAAAGAGGAGAGCAAGTCCACACAGCCCAGCTCTCCCTTAGAGTGGGGCTGTGCAGAGTCAGGAGTGTTTCAGATAAGGCATCGCAGGTGCTTTGATAGTAAAGCAGTTAGTGTTGACTACAGTACTGGAACAGGCTGGCCCAGGGCACAGGGCCACATCCAGCTCTCCACCACTTGGAGGAGCTCCAAGGGGAGCTCCAGGGCCACATCCAGCTCTCCAGCAGCAGCAGGAGACTGTTCAGGTTCCCTGACCTCATACAGGCTGCTCTGGCTGCCCTTTTTGGTTTTTTTACCCCCTCCCTAGAAAGAGACTTCAAAAGCCCAGGCTGGGATGTGGCAGCTCCCCCCCAAAGCAGCCAGAGAGACAAGAAGACGCCTTGTGCTGTACCAGACTGTGCCACAGGCGGGTGCCCCGTGGTGCCAGGGTGGGCAGTGCCAGCGGGGTCGGAGCAGGGGAAGGCTAATTGCCATTGCTGATGCTGGAGTTGGCACTGCTGCAGCTCTGCTCGTAGGATGGAGGTGCCTCTGTGGGGGAAAGGAAGAATGAGAAAGGTTATGGTGGGTTTAGGAGGTTCCCTTCACCCCAGTCTGTGTGACCCAGTGCAGAGTGAAGCAACCCACCAACACACACTCCCTGCCAGGGCCCCAGCTGAGGTACAGGGGGTGTGTAGGGTTTGAGCCAGCCAGTCCCATCCCTGCCCTGATCCCCAGGGAATGGAGGTGAAAATCACAACCTCACAATCCTGTTCTGTTCCTCCCTTTCTTTCCTAAGCATCCTCCTGTCTTCCAGCACCTCCAGATCACTCGTGCTCCAGGTGCCCAAACCCAGGGCTGAAGTAACACACGGAGTGTTCTGTTACCCCAGGGCAAAGAGAGGGGCTGATTTGGGTACAAATGTGCCAACACACACTGCTGGCCCTGTCACCCCTGTAACAGCCCCAGGAACCCCACACACACTGCTGGCCCTGCCACCCCAGCAATAGCCCCAGGAACCCAGCACAGCTCCAAGAGCCCAGCACACACTGTTGGCCTTGTCACCCCTGTAACAGCCCCAGGAACCCAGCACAGCTCCAGGGATCCAGCACACACTGCTGGCCTTGTCACCCCAGCATGGCTGCAGGAATCCAGAACTCACTGCTGGCCCTGCCACCCCAGCACAGCTGCAGGATTCCAGCACGCTGGGATTTCCCTGAGCTGCCCTGGACACTTTCTCAGCTCCCACCCCCACAGCTTCAGACCAGCTGCAGGCCCACTCCAAGTCAGACAGAAGATTTCAGTGACATCATTTTCCTGGCTATGCTCCCACCAGCCTCACCACAAGCCAAGAAGTTTTTCTATCAGTGGGAGGCTGAAAGCTCTTTTAAGAACAGGGAGATCCTCTCACGAAGAGCCCAGGGCAGGCCTGGGTGTGGATGTGGGAAGGACAGCTGGCTTTTACAGCTGGAAGAGGGGACTCCTCCAGAGGCTAAAGCAGGCAGAGAGATGTCACAATCCCTCTGACAGCAGCCTGCAGCAGGCTGACTGAATTCCCAGATTCCCAGCAGTTCACGGCTAGCAGAGACTGAGGTAGGAGCTGTTTCCCCCCAGCTGCAGATCCCAGGAGTGCTGCTCACCGTAGGGGTATCCCCACGTGCTGTACTCTGGGGGCAGGATGAGCGAGCTGGCTGTGGGGACAGGCACCACGTTCCCCTCAGCATAGTAGGGGACAGTGGCCCCCGTGGACAGGCAGAGGGTGGGGTGGTTTGGGGAGCCCGTCTGCTCCGAGTCCGCCCGAATCTCCTGGAAGCTCAGTCCTGGGGCGTAGCTGAAGGGCTGCTGCTGGGAATGGCTTTTGGTGGGGATGGAGACATTGTCCATGGGGTGATAGCCACTGGCAGCCTCCTCTTCCTCTGGGGGGGCACTGGGGACCACCACAGATGGGATGTGCTGGATGGAGCGGGAGGGGCTCAGCGGGACCCTGTTCACAGCAATGTTTCCAATGTAGATGGGGAGAGTGACAGAAACCTCTGGAGACTTGAGGGAAACCTGGAAGAGAAGGGAAAACAGTGGCATCCTCATGATACATGACAGTGGGAAGGTTCACCTGATGCCTGGAGCACCCAGACCACAGTGCTCAGCCTGGGAGGGGGCACAGAGCCACGGCCCAGCCCAGGGATACTCCAAATAAACTCACCTGGATGTAGTAGTCAATGTGGATGAGGCTGCAGCCCTGCAAAATAGACTGGGGCAGTGCTGGAACCAGGATCTGCTCCTTCCATTCTGCATGTTTCCAGGCTTTCACCCCTGAGCCTTCCACCTCAGCAATGGTCCTCAGGTCGTAGATCCAGCGCTTGGATTTGTAGGCCACTTTCTGCACAGACAGGAGAAACACAGCTGGCTCAGAGGCTGCAGGTGGTCTTCTGTCTCCCACAAATGTAAACCAGGACACAAACCCCACCCAACTGCTTTGTCAAATAAGCACAAGCACAGACATAAGAGGCATATTCCAGGAATACCATTGTTGTGTGACAGGATCAGCAGGGATAAGCAAGACGAGTTCTACATCCTCTTTCCCCAGGAAGGCAGAGAGGACCAGAGGTGGGGATTTGGCTGCCCCAGTTTCACAGAGGGCCCAATAGGGTGGAGCAGCAGCACAGGGCAGAGGATGGCCCCACGGGCACCCACCTGGAGCAGACTGGCCACCACAGCGCCGGTGTCGCGGCCGGACTTGTTCTCGATGTCCGTGCGGAGCTGGATGGCCTGGCCCACGATGTAGCCCTTGAGGTCAGACGTGGCTGTCAGGATGATGTTGCCACTTTTCACAAGCTTGTAGTTGAACTTCTTGGTGATGGACATGGTGTTGGGCTGCTGCAGGATGGCACAGACAGAGGTGTTGACTCAAGAGAGTCAGAGAGCCTCTGGGAAAGCACTCAAGAGATTCAAAACAAGCAAGCAGAAATATTTGCATCTAAGACGATGCAAAGAATCAGCAACATGGCAATGCCACAGACAACAGGTCTCACTTCTCCAGCCCCACAGCTCTACTGTCCTATTAGTTGCTTTCCCCTCCAAAGCAAGTTCCACAAACCCAAGTGCCTCCAAGCACCTGAAGCTGTTGGCCAACATGTTTCTCTGCATGTTGAAAATTCAGATAAACCTTTCAAAGCAACACACACAAGGGTCAGAAATCACCTGGAGTAGGCACTGACAGCAAAGCAGGAGAGATGAGGAGTCCTTGTCCTGCTCTTGCATAGTCACAGCACGCAGTCAGAGCTGTCCAGCCACTCAGTGACTCCTCAGACAGCAGGACAAGGACAAGTGCTGAGTGTTGGCATTTCCAGCCATGCCCTCCTCGTCCTTACCTCGATGTCAGGGATGTCGTTCAGGTTGAGAGGGCAGAGGACGTAGAAGATCTTGTTGCATTTGTAGTCCTTGGAGAAGCGAGGTGTGTCTATCACAGCTTTCACCTGATGCAGGACCTTGCCAAAAGGGCCTTCAAATGATGTAGGAGCAGAAGCTGGAGTTGAGAGAGAAAGAAGAGGTCATAAGGCTGAGCCAGGCCAGATTCTGAACTGGAAGTATATGCAAAATCCAAGGCTTACAGGGAAGGGCCTTCAGCCACTTTTCTGCATCTTACCTGGCAGCAGGAACTGGAAGGGAAAGTTGTGCTCTCCAGCTGTCAGGACCCCTGTGGAAACAAGAATGAAGTGTTCATGGGACAGGCTCAGAGGCTGTTACCTTGGAATGTGTGATCTGGGAGAGGCCACCACCCAGGGAATCACACACCACCTGCTCTGCTGCCTACAGGCACTGCACAGCTCCAGATCCCATGGGCAGTGCTTGAGCCAACAGGAGCACCTGCGGCCACCCATCCCTCCTTGGGACAGGAGAGGTTCTGTAGGAAGATATCCTGTAAATAAGGTCATTTAGGGCAGGCTCTAAGTGACCCCAGTGCCACAGCAAGTGGTTATCCCAGGCTATTGACACAGGACACAGAGCAGGGCTGCTGTGGGTTTATTTTTCCTCAAGTCTTTCCCCTGTCAGGCAGTCAGGGGGAATGTGAGAAATCACAGGCACTGTCTGAGGGTGGCAGGGAGTTCTGGTGGGCATCAAGCCACTCCACCCTCAGATACATACAAAGCCCTTCACAGACAGGGCTCAGGAGCTGGAACCAGAGGTCCACCCACCCCTGGACCCCAGAAGGGACCTGCAAAACCTCAGCCTGGCTGCTGAGACAACAGGAGCTCAGAAAAATATTGCCACAACATTAACCTTGGCACTTGTTTCCTTCAACCACTGCTCTGCAACAGCCTCGAGGCCCAGGGCAGAGCCAAGATCCAGTGCATGGCTGAAACAACAGATTCCTACTCCCCAACTCCATCCACCCTCCAACACTCCCAGATTCCCTCCAGGGCAGTGTGACAGCTGAACTGAGCCCACAGTGTGATCCAGCAGCTCCTAAAGTTGCCTTCATAAGAAAACCACCGAGGTTTATCCATATTTGTTAAATCCATGCATACACAAGAGCTTTTGTTTTTAGAGTGGCAGAGCTGAGAGGGAGACCTGGATGCCCAGTAAATCGAGCTGTGTTTGTTCTGCTTTGCAGGATCATTGCTGGAGGTAGCAAAGCCCTCTCTGGCTGGTGCTTTTGTTGTTGCAAGGCAGGGGGAGGCAGCTTGGCCGTTAGCAATGCTGGCTCTGCAGAGCTGACAGAAACCGAGCCCTGTCGCCAGGGGATTAAGTGGATTACATGGAAGGGGGAGTGGGGAGGAGAAGAGTAAATCCCCCCCACTGACACAGCAGCCCAGGCAGGACTTGGTGCATCATTCATGCTGTGAAAAGCCAGATCTCTGCCTCTCTGCTCACCCAGCCACCCCACGGGGATGAGGCACAGTGAGTGTGTCCTCACAGTGCAGGGACAGAGGGATAAACAATCCAACACACACACATCATGGATCCCTGCAAAGGGAGAACATCCCCCTGCAAAGGGACAACAGCAGAGATGGCTATTTGTACTCTTTGTACACTGTGGCCTCACAGAGAGGAGCAGGATTTGCCCACTGCCATCACCTCCCTGCAGATTTCCCTCCTGTTCCCCGAACACACCGAGCTATGTAGGCTAAAATGCAGCACCCGGCGCTGTCACCAGGTGGAGGCACCAAGCCAGGCTGTGCCCTCGCTGCCAGGGCTGGGGCTCAGAGCTGGCAGGCCCGGAGGCAGCTGTGGGACTCCTCTCCTGCTCTCCTGCTCCCTCCTGGGCAGCCCGGCTCAGTGAAGGTGCCAGGTGAGCTGCAGCAGGTGCCTTGGCTGGTTCAGGATAAAGCCTGGTTAATGGGAATGACTCGATGAGCCCAGCCCTTGTTTGCTGCCCTGAGGGTTTCTGTCTTTTAACAGGCACCATTCAGCATTGATCTCACACCCATTATCTCTATCTTAGAAAGCAAATGGGTGACTGGAGTACATCGACTGTCCCGTGCAGCTTCTGCATTGCAGCACAGGGACTCTGCACCTGACAAGGAGAGGGAGCAAGGGCTGCTCCTGCCCTGCACAAGGGATGGAGGTGGGAGCTCCAGAGAGTCACTGAGAGAATTCCACTGAGAATTTCTACCAGGAGAATTCCCAGCTGTGTGACATGCAGAGCCCCTGCACATGAAGGTGCAGGCAGTAATTCTGAGTCTCCTACTAGGGGCATGAAAGTTCACAGCCTTTCCAGGACCCTTAGGATGAGCCCACAGACTCCACCAAGTAAAAATCCCCATTCTACAGGGAAAAGGGACTGCCTATAACAGGCAGCACCGTCCAACAAGTCATTTCTGTCCAAGTCCTGCCCAGCTCAGGTGCACCAACAGAAAGCTGGGCTGGAAGTGAACCTGTGAGCACTTTGACAGCATCACTGAGCAAGGCCATGAGCTCTCCAGGAACACGTGTGGGCAGCATCACCCTCAGAGGACGTGGTTTGTGTGGCTCACTGGCACTGAGGCACTTTCTGCACAGGCAGCCCAAGCTCTGAGCAGGTCCCCAGGTAGGAACTGCCCACAGGTCAGCCCAGACCAGCCTGATGGTCCTGACCCAGCCCAAGTTTCCTGTTAGCTGTGATCCCCTGAACAGGCTGCAACTCCCTCCTGCAGCTCCTGCCTGCAGCAAGCTGCCCATGAGGGCTGGAAAAGGCCCTTCCTGCTCTTTGCAGCCTGACAGGAGTTCCCAGAGCAGCCACCCCAGACTGAAGCTGCTCCTGCCACAGCTCACACAGACCAAGGGCATCACAGCAATGCCTGGATCATGGGCACAGAGCCCTGACCCAGTCCTGAGCTGAGCAGGGAAGCACAGGGAGCCCTGCTCTCCACTCCATGGAGCAGGGAGATGCTGCAGGTGCCAAGAACAACTCTTGTTTTCAGATCTGCTCCTTCCAGCCCACTCTCTCCTTCCCCCAAAACTGAGAAGCATCTTTAGGCATCCTCTGTATCCCAGAGTGGGCATTCCAAGGCACCCACTGGTGCAGAAAGGAGCTCAGTGCCAGGGCTATTTCACAGACAAGGGTTAACAAAATTAAGATGAAGAAAAGCCAGTGGTCCTGACTGAGACAGGAGACTCCTGTGAAAGCACAGGCATGATCCAGAGTGCCTGGCAGAGTGACAAGGCAGCAGAGCCCACAGGTGAGCTGGGTCCTGCCTGTCTCCCACTGCAGCAGGAGGAAAGGCAGATATTCAGCAGCAATCTGGGCTCCTTCTTGCTTCTCCTGCAGAGGCTCCTCCAGCATGGGCACAGCAAAGGCTCCATTTGCAACTTGGAATTACAAGACCATTTCTGTCTTCTGCCTGGTGGAAAGTTGGCAAATCCCAGGCCAAGCACCCTTACAATGGGAAGGGAGGTGGCAACTGCTTCTAAACTCTCCAGCTGGCAACTTTGCTCCAAAAGGCTGAGCTTCCATTTCCAAATGCTGACTAATCTTGCTGTAATAGGGGAAATCTGCAATTTCCCTTGTCCCAGCTTCCCTGTGAGCATGGGCAGGGCACAGACTGACCTTGAGCCAACACCCAGGTACTTCTGCCATGGAAAACAGGAGCAAACTCAGCTCCCTGCAAGGGACACTTGCAGTGTCAGTTCAGCACAGTGACACAGGGCAATGTGTGCCTCACCAGGCCTTGAATAGATCCCCAGATCAGAGCAGGGGAGATGCAGCATGAGGCAGAGTGTCCAGAACCTTCCCACAACATCCCCTGTCCAATTCCAGGATCCCAGCAGTAAGGGGAACACACTAACAGAGACTCTCATCACCCCTGTCCCTCCAGCCCAGAGAGCTTCAAGCAACAATCCAGGACATTCAATGTGCTAATTCCATCTGCAAGTGGACTTTGCAGCAGAGCCTGTTGTTGGCAGCAGGCAGAGGTGAGCTGGTTTCCAGCCATGGTGGGGCCCATGGCCACCCCAACATCTGGGAAGAGCTGCCCTTGAGACAGATTCATGTTCCTCCAGCACCAGAGGCTTTGCCAAAGCCTGGGCAGGGCACAGCAGGGCAGTGGGGGCTCAGCACTGCTCCAGGGGGCACTGAGACCCCTCAAACAGGGGCAGCTCACAGACCCTGTGAGGGGACAGGGCTGTGCCAGCCACGCCGAGCCAGCACCTCCCCATTCCCAGAAGCCAGAACAAAGGCCACAGTGTCCTCAGATGCAAAAAAGCTTTTCCTGAAGATGATGTGCAGCTAAAAATACCTAGAGAAAGTCATTAGGCAGCAGAGGCAGCAGGCTTGGCAGGGCTCTGCTGTGGGGCCATACCTGCAGCAGCCTGTCCCCCTGATAGCAGCCAAGCCAGCAGAGATTGGCCACCCCCACACAGCCTTGGGAAACTTCCTCCCAGAACATTCCTGCAGGGAAAGAAGCTGCTGCCCCAGACAGCCTGGAGAAAGCTCACGTGCAGAGAGCAGGAGCAGTAACAACACACTCATGGTGCAGAAGAACCTTGGGGATGGCCCTGACTCCAGCAGAGATAGGGCTGGTGTCTCATCCATGGCTCAGCTGCTCCTCACTGGGGCTGGGGTTGTACCACTGGATGTAGAGGAGAGCTGGAGCATTTCATTTACAGAAAAGAAATGCCTTGATCCAGAGGGCTGATGCCAAGTCCTTTGGATCCCCTGGAGACACTGGGTTGGCACCCAGAGAGACCCTGCCAGGCTGAAGGGGCTGGGCCTGTGGAGCCTTGGGAAGTCTGACAAGGCCAAGTGCAAGGTCCTGCACCTGGGTCAGAGCAGTCCCAAGCACAGAGACTGGGCAGGGAATGGATGGAGCAAAGGCCTGAGGAGAAGGGTTTGGGAATGGTGGTGGATGAGAAGCTCAGTGTGCCCCAGCCCTGTGTGCTGGCCCCAGAAACTCTCCTGCCCTGGGCTGATCCCAGCATGGACAGCAGGAAAGGGGGACTCAGCCCCTCTGCCCTGCTCAGACCCCACCTGCAGAGCTGCCCCAGCCTTGGGGCCCAGCACAGGAAGGAGCTGGAGCTGCTGCAGAGATCCAGAGGAGACCATGGAGATGCTCCCAGGGCTGGAGCCAGGCTGGGAGAGCTG
>JAXCLO010000051.1:9403338-9430723 GCA_035583995.1 Arremon aurantiirostris
GCTATTCTATTCTTAGCTAGCCTTCTGATGAAATCCTTTCTTCTATTCTTTTAGTATAGTTTTAATGTAATATATATAATAAATCAGCCTTCTGAAACCTGGAGTCAGATCCTCATCTCTTCCCTCAACCTGAGACCCCTGTGAACACGGTCACAGGTGAATTTACAGAGAATTGAGACAGGGAGTCCCTGTGACAGCTCTGCTTCAGGCAGAGCAGGGTGAACCCCCAGAGCCTTGAGACAGGGAGCAGTCCCTGTGACAGCTCTGCTTCAGGCAGAGCAGGCCAGAGGATGCCAGCAGTGTTTGCAGGGTGGCTGCCAAGTTCTGCTCAGGATCCTTCCCTGCACAGCTCCTGCTAAGCTCTTGTAGTGTCTAACCCTGACTCCCATCCTCTGTGCACAGGCCAAGGCAGCCTGTGAGGGGTATTTCACATCGAGGGGATGCTGAAATCCTGGTGATGTGTTTCTGTAAAGCTTCTCTGAACACAGATCTGCACCAGGCCTTTGTGGACCATACCTTTGTCTGCCAGGGACAGGGTGCTGTTGAAGTACTGCTCCTCCACAGTCCATGCTGTGTCATTGATCTTGTTGGACACCCCACATGATCCAATGCAGCTCACCTTGATGGCTGTGGAGAGACAGGACACACGTCAGCACTGGGAGAAAGCAAAAGCTCAGGCTCAGACCTGCCTCAGGTACTGCACTGCACAGGAGCAGCGCTCATGAAAACACACACAGGGTGGGAAATTGGAGCAGAGGAATCAGGTCATGCTTTCATTCCAAAAGTGGGTTTTCCAGCACTCCCAGCACAACTGAGCACTCCCTGATACCCCAGTGCTATTTCTAGGTACTATCACCTTTGAAACCCTCAAGCTGGTTTCCTTGCACTGAGGAAGCCCTTACCAGCAGTGACTGCAGCTCTCTGACAGGCAAACCTCTCTCCCAAATGCAGCAGTGTTCCCTCCCAAAACATGCACCAGCCTTGGCACTCTGGCTGAGAGCAGAAGCCTTGGGTGTCACTGTCCAGACAGGGATGAGCAGCCAAGGACTCTGCTGCTGCTTCCACCCCACAAGGAGCCAGGCATCCCATTGAGGGTCTCATCATCCCTAGGAGGAGAGACATGTTTGGCACATTCACCAGCTGAACAAGGGGCTCAAACAGCCCTGTCTGAAGCAGCAGCAGAGAGCTGAACCCCACAGTGCAGCCTGGACAAGCTCTGCTGCTTGAATTCACAGCCCTGTCACCCTCAGAGGGCATTCCCAGCCCCTGCTCCTGGGCTCAGTCTCAGCTTTAATGTCTTGCAGCAAAACCACTTTGCCATTAACACTTGTCCTGCATCAGGACCTCCAAATGTCCAGGCACACATCACTTCCCAGCCAGCCAGCAGCTCTAAGGGAGTGGTTTCCTGCTCTGTTAGAGAGACAGAACTCAGCAAAGCCACACAGCAAGGTCTGGAAGCATCAGAGGGGCCATTTGACCCTCCCAAAAGCAAGGACAGTCATTTGAGCTGTGTTTGTGCCTTGCCTGGAGAAAGTCACCCCAAGAGCTCAGCCTGCAGCTCTCAGAGGAGCTCCCCACAGACATCCTCAGTTAGTCTTGGCCAATACTCAGCAGGTTGAAATTAGATTCTGATGTTGACACTGGACCACAGAGACAGACAAACGTGACAGACTGGCCTTGCTGCACAGCAAGAGATGAGCTGCACTGCTGCCCTCACACAGGGAGGACACAGGCAGACCTATCATGGCACAAACAGAGCCTTCAGGGCTGTCCCAGCCTCAACACCTCCCACCTGAATCCCATCAGGTTTTGCAAGAGCTGGAGCCCGCAGAAGTCCCTTACCCCAGTGGCCAGGTGAATAGTTCTGCTGGCAGAAGGTGACAGGAGGCATCAGACAAACTCTTTGCCTGTTTGACCCATCAGCTCCCCTGTGTTCCAGCTGCATCCACAGGAAGCATCTCCCTGGGAGGCAGGTGGCCAGTTTGTGTGGCTTAGGAGCTCTCCCCTCCCCTCCCCAAGTGTCCTCAGCCCTGTTGATATCAACATCTCCATCCACTACCCAGACACCAAGTGCTGCATTTATTGCTGCTTGCAAGCACCTCAAACAGCTCTCCAGAGCACTTGCCTGTCCAAAGTGACTGGAGACAGGGTGGGAAGACCCCAAAACCAGCCCTCTCTGCAGGGGCAGCACATAGCTCTTACCCCAGTCACAGCCAGGGGGGTCATGCAGACACGTGGAATGAGCTCCTCAGGGCTCAAAGTCTGTAACCCCACAAGGAAGAACAGCCTCCTCCCCCTCAGATCTCCTGCCATACCCCCACAGCTGATGATGACTGTGAGATGAAGAGCCCCTTGCAGTCCAAGTGTTGTTCTACACTCAAGGACAAAGGATAAGCAGCTCCAGATGCCAGCTCTCATCATCCAACATCAATACAGCAGCGAGGCTGACACACCACTGCCTTGTGTCTGTGATGTGCCTCAGCATTTGCAAGGCAGGCAAAGATCAGAACAGCATGGCCTGGGATGGGAACTCCCCCAGCACAGCACAGAGCACACCTGAGCTGATACAGGTGCCCTCCCAAGGTGAACCATCACAATGAGCCCTCCCCACATCCCCAGGTGACATCCAATCCTCTCTGTTGGCAGGTGGCAGAGCCAAAGCCACAGAGGGGCCTCAGCATCAGGAGCAGGGAAGGTTTCAGCAGGGTGGTGTCCTGTGTATCTACACATTGGTGCCAAGCTCAGACATCCTGCCACATCTCTGGGCTCACAACAAGCCTGTCCCACTCTGAATTAGCCCACAGAACACAGATGGATCCAGTCAAACCAAGCCCAGACTCACCCACTCCGTTCCCTCATTTTCACACAGGAGATGTGAGCAAGAAAAGCCCAACCAAAAACTGGAGAACATTCACATCCTTGAGGAGCAACAGCCCCTGAGCAGGCTTTCCCTCAGCCTCCCTGCACAGCAGGAGTTTATAGATCACCACCATCTGTTCAATGCCCGGATAAGGGGCCCACAGGCTCTGATTGCAGCCTGATGCTGCACTGTGGTGAGGAGGCTCTGCTGCTCCAGGGAGGCAGGTGGGTGGGGATGCTCAGGAACCCAGGCTGTGCCACAGCTCCCTTCCCACAGCACACAGGCTCAGCAGGCAGGGGCAGTGGGTTTGCAGTCTGACACCCAGAGCCAGCCCTGGCTGGAGCCCTGCTGCCATGGTCAAGCACTAGGGCTAAAGTCAGACCATGTCCAAAATTCCCTCCACAGCTTGCTGAGGGGTTTTCCAGCACAGGAGCTGCCAGCTCCAAGGCTTCCCCATTAACCACTGACATCCCAAACTGCATGGTCACAGCCAGCCTAGAGAGGAGGGACAGTCCCAGAGGGATTGCTCTGGGTCTCTGAGGGGTTCTAGTCCCTCAGCCCAACCAAACCCTCTCCAGCCACATTCCCTAACCATCACTCACCCTGGGGTTGCCATTCCAACCCCAAGCAACAGAAAGCAACCTTTCAGGCTGAAAAGTTTGAAGGAATTTCACTCTCCCCTTCCCTCTACACCCCCAATGTCCCCAGTGTCCCCTCACCAGGCACACCAAGTCACCACACTTGGGACAAGCCTTGGAGCAGCTCAGGGGGCAGAGATTTGTTACACAGCATCTTCTCCAACCTGCTCCAGACACATGAGCTCCCCCACACCTCACTGGGGAAAATTGGGTGGACAATAGCTCTGAGCTATTGCCCCACAGCTGACAGTGTGGCTGGACACAGGGTTTGCATAACCCACCTCAGCCCCCAGGAGGAGCCAGCAGACCCCCAGGCCCTGCAGGGTGGGTGATGCTGTCCAGGACCGCCACAGAGCCCCCCAATTTCATGGTCAGAGCAGGAAAGACTGGCAGCTACAGAGCCAGGTTATCTGGGAGGTTTCAGAGGTGCCTGGTTCAACAGATCAAACCATTCCTCTCACTCCTAACCAGGTTTTGAAGCAGTGGACCATAAAATCAGCCTCTCCATGAGCATCCCATGGGCAGAGGGAGACACTGGGGACTTGCCTGGCTCGCTCTTGTACAGGCTCCTGCCCACAAGCAGGAGGAGGGACAGGGATGTGTGACAAGCACAGCTCAGGAATGTGGCTCTAGGGGCAGCTAGAACCCAAAAATGGCGTTGTCAGGATGGATGTGGCAAAACCAGCACCATCACAGCTGCTGCAATGGAGCCACCTGAGCACAGAGATTGTCAGGCTGCCTGTCAGGAAGCAAAATGCACAGTCTGAGCCTTTCCAAGGAAATCTTGGAAGTGCCAAGCTGCAGACAGAGGAAATAAGAATAGTTTCTGCATCAGAATAGGCCAGTTCCAGTTATTAGAGACCCATTAAAATGCCTCTGGAATCCAGGGCTACCAGTGGCCCCAGTCACCTCCCTCCTGCTCCCTGTTTACCCAGGCTGATTTGAATAAATACAGGAAAAAAAAAACAAAGTCCAAAAACTGTGAAGGGAGGGGAAGGGGGAGGCAAAGAGAAGAAATGAATGATGAAGCCATGCAGAAGGCAAGAGCCCTTCACCCCAGAGCCCCTGAGGGACTGAGGGAAGCGGGCAGCTCCACATCCAGCCAGACACATCTTTAGCAACGCGCTGCAGCACGCGCCAAGCGCTGGAAATAAAAGGAGACAGCTCAGCCATATCCATCTCTGCACAAAGTATAAAAATAGAGATGCCAGGAGCTGGGCACGTCTGCCTCCTTCCAAGGTGATTTAAGGAGAGCAGCCATAGATTTCAAACTGCTTGTTCTCCTCACCCAGTGAGTTGCCCTCCTCGGGGGAGCTGATGTGGCACCTCAGGCATGAGGAAAGGACAGCACACACATCCCCTCCTCTGCCAGGGGCATGGGGTGTGTGCACATCCCCCTTCCAAAATCCAGCCATGGCTGAGCCAGCAGAGGCTCAATGGTCACCCTGCACTCAGCCCCAGTCCCAAGTGAACTTTCAAGTCCCACCTGTGTCACACACCTGCTACAACAGGTATGGGCAGAGGGGGAGGGAAGAGGCTGCTGCATCTTGGTCAGCTTGGATTTTCTAGGCCGGGCAGGGGGAGCAGCAAAACCAGTTTGTAGAATCATTAAATATCCTGAGCTGGGATGGACCCACCAGGATCCCCCAGCAGCCCCACCCTGGGCACCCCTGGCAGCGCTGCCCAAAGGCTCCTGGAGCTCTGGCAGCCTCGGGGCCATGCCCATTCCCTGGGCAGCCTGGGCAGTGCCAGCACCCTCTGGGGGCAGAACCTTGCCCTGATCTGCCCTGCCCCCGACACAACCTGACACAACCTGAGGTGGCTGTTGCAGTTGGCAGCAGCTCAGGCAGGACAAACAGACTCTCCTGTCATTCCCTTTCCTCCACAAGGACGGATGAAGAGCTGGCAACTGAGCTCTGCAATGGCACTGAAATGGCACTTACACACAGCCTGGGGTTTTGCCAGCTGAAGCTCACCCAGGTCACCACGTGGCCTCAGCCATGTCTGCTGCACCCAGAGGCTCCAGCTGTCGCTGCTGCAGGGAAGGAGGAGCCCAGCCCTGCACACGTGGGATGAGATGCATGGCAGAGCCACTGTGCCTGCAGTGACCCCACACAGCACTAGGGACCAGGGCACACTTTAGTGACAGAATCAGAGGGCACCCAGGGACTCAGACACCCTCTGGAAAACTCCTGCATGCCTGGATGCAGCTGACAAGGGAGCAGAGGAGGAGAAAGTGCTGTGGGAGTTGTGGGAGCCAAGTGAGTGTGCATCAGAGAAATCTTCATTTCATGGAAACCAGCCACGGGAAGGCAGAGCCCCCTTCCCTCATCCCTCTCCATCAGAGCCATGGCAGACAGTGATCACCAGATTTTAACACATTCTCTCAGGCTGCCAGGGACTCTCCAGAGCTGCAGGGACTCAGAGCATCCATGAGCTGGGAATGAGCCATTTTCCATCCCAGGGTGCAGGAGCAGCCTTGGGAGAAGGGGGTGAAGGATCTCCCTGAGCCCCAACCCCTCCCCAAAGCATGGCAGTGGGGAGCTGGTTTTGGCAGAAGGATGGGCAGCAGGAGGTCACCTCAACACAAATCACCACAGCTCCACCTTGGAGTGACACCTCTGGGTTAGCAAAGATCACAAATTTGGGCACATCCTGAGATCCTCCAACCTGCATCTGTGTGAAGATGAGGGGTTTCAGGTTCCCACCCTGGCAGCAAAGCAGGCCCAGATAGCACTGGGAAAATGGGAAGCCTGGGAGAGAGCAAGACCCACAGGCAGAGCAAGTTACTCTGAGTTTGTAGAGACTGGGTAATTCCTAGAAAAGTTCCATGAGAAGTGTACACCAAGAGGGGCAGGATGAGGTTTTTCTACTGATGGTCTTTATACAGAAACACACCCAAACAGCTCCAGACAGAAAGGACTGAGCAGGAAGGCTGGAAACTCACGAGATACACAAGTCCCTCGTGCATGAATATATTGAGACACTACTAATTAAACCAACAACTCCTAATTAAATCTCAGCTGTCCCCATCCTTCTGGGTCCATCCTGTCACTTCTTGAGACACAAATAGTCTTGAGCATTTCACAAGCCAGTGAGGCAAGAGCAGAGCTTACAACAAGTGCTGGAGGCAGCAGCAGGTTTGGCACAAGGTTAAGGATTGTCTGGGGATGTTTTTATCTTCTTCCTTCACAAGAACCCAGCACAGGGGCAGGAAAGGGATCTGACCCCTAACATGGAAGGAGAGGAGTTGTCTACAAGTGTAGTCTGTGCTTTCCATCTCAAATCAAACCCAAGCCTGTAGCAGGCCCTGGGAGGAGACTTGTCTGGAGCTGACACACAGGGAGCAGCATCTCCCACAGCACCAGCAGCTCCTGGAGCACTTGGCTGCTGCTCCCTGTGCTCCAGGGGCTCATCCCACCTCCCACAGCCAGTGCAGCTCCCTGCTCAGAGGCTCAGACAGGCTCCCAGTGAAATTCTGAGTGGTTGCTGTGTCTGACCCCTCTCTGTCCCTGTGCTGCAGCCCCTCTGCAGAGGCACAAACTTCAGCATCATTTAGCCCCCAGGAGCAAGAGCAAGCTCTGCTGCTCAGCCATTCCTTCCCCAGGCTGGCACTTGCCCTCTGCACCTAAAAGGGGTTGGACCAGCCAAACCCCTCACAGCAATGCATGAGAGTCCATGAATGTCAAATAGAAAAGCTTTTTCTGATCTCTCTCTTTTAGAACTTTTTTTTTCCCCATTTCTGAATGTGTAAAATTCACATGAACTTTGTATTTTTTGAGTTTTACATCACTTCATTCAAAAACTCTCAGATCAATTAATCCTTTAATTTCCTTGACTATATCTTTTTTCTGTCAACTCAATATTACAAGTAGTTCCTATTGCCTTTTTTGTGCCAAGAAAGTTACTGAAAATAATACCTTAACTATCAAATATCCTGCTTCTTACAAGACACATTTAGACTGATGATTTCTGAAGATCTATCCTCCTTCAGTTGTTCAATTAAATTACTTTTTAGAATTATTATGCTTTATTTATTTTTGGCGGTTTTTTTTATTCTTTGTGCTGTATACTTTTGGGCACAGATTTGTTACTCAGCATCACAAGGTATATTTTTTCTGCTTTACACTTTGCATCTCACATTCTAAGAATCACATTTTTTCTCCCTGACCTTTCAATGTGCTGATTCTCAGGGCAGCAGAGCCAGCCCTGCAAATCCAAGCTCAGCAAATGTGACCCCAAGAGCCAGCAGTGCCTGTTGCCCTGGCTGTGGCAATAGGGCACACCCTATTTTTTATTTATTTTTTAGAATTATCATGCTTTATTTATTTTGGGGTTTTTTAGAATTATTATGCTTTATTTATTTTGGTTTTTTATTATTCTTTGTGCTGTATACTTTTGGGCACAGATTTGTTACTCAGCATCACAAGCAACATATTTTTTCTGCTTTATACTTTGCATCTCACATTCTAAGAATCACATTTTTTGCTCCCCACACCTCCCTCCCTGACCTTTCAATTTGCAGCCAGCCCTGCAAATCCAAGCTCAGCAGATGTGATCCCAAGCAGTGCCTGTTGCCCTGGCTGTGGCCACAGGGCTGTCTGTGTGTGTCCAGTTGCCAGGCTGAGGCAGGAGGACACACCTGGGTGTCCCACCCAACCTGCAGGAAGCCCAGAACCCCCTAAAGAACGCCACATTGTAGGAAGGCTGAAGCAGCTCCTCAAAACAGCCTGGAAAAACCCCACTTGTAGCTGTAGGGGAGTGACAGCTCTGCCACAGGGGCAAAGTGACCCACAGCCATTATTTCAGCTATGCATGAATTACTTCAGCCAGAGTCCAGCCCAGCCTGAGAAGGGGCAGCAGTATGGACACACAAGGATGGCCTCATTCCAGCACTGGGCAGGTGTGAACCTGCAGAAAAGTAGAAAAAATCTTCTAAGTCCTTTCCCAGGTAGGTCAATCCTTCCCCCCATTAGGAGCATTTTCTTCCATCAGGCTGAGAGCAGCAGGAAAACCTACATTTTCCAGCTCCTCCCCAAAACCAAGGGTCAACATAAATGCTAAGACAAAAAAGCCAACTCTTGGGCTCCTGTTTAGAACAAACTCCTGCTCAAAGCAAAGGCTTCTCTCCCTTGTGGAGCAGACAGGTTTATTTATAGCATCACAGTGTTTTATCAGCACGCTGGCTGCCCTCAGAGGAAGGGGTCATCTCGAACATCTGGAATTAAATCCTCAGCTGAGCACTCTTAACAAGCCTGGCTCTGCACACATCGGGCTGCAGGGGGAAAACTCAGCAGAGAACAAGGCCACACAGGCTGTGGCAGGGGGTGAACACGTGCCACCAAGTCTGTGCCTTGGATGTGCCAGAGGCAGCTCCTTAGCAACAGGCATGAAACAGCACAGCACCTGCACTCAGGGCCCGAGTGAGGGGCTTCACCCCATGCAGCCCCTCAGCCCAACCCCACCACGCTGCTGCTGCTACAGCCACCTCACTGCTCCCCAAACCTGCTCCAGAAGGGAATGCTGGCATAACCCTTTCTCCAATACTGCCTCTTGCAAAACCAGGACAAGTTTGGGACTTTTTAAAGCTCCAGACTGATGTAGGCCCCAGTGCTGAGGCAGACTGGGGAAGAGGAGGGGAGAAGTGGGCTTGCTCTGCTTGAGAGCCCACAATGGCAGAGGTGGTTGTTCCATAACAGCCAGTCAGAGCAGAGGCTGGATATGTCCTGGCAGTGCCTCAGGCCAGTTTTGGGAGCCCAGGCTTTGATCCCATCCTAAACAGGCGGCACAGTCCAGCAGAGCTGCTCCACACAGTGCCACACCCAGGGCACAGGTCAGCCATGCCATTCCTTGGGTACCTCTGCAAGGAGAGCTGCTGTGCCCCACCCCAGCATGCTGAGGGACCATCCTCTTCCTCCCAGGCCAGGCTGGCAGCCACAGGCACCCTGGCATGCTGGGAACAGCCAGATCAAACAGCAGTGAGAAACTGCTTGGCACAGAGAGGCAGATCTCACATCTCCCCAGGAATATCTCCATGCCAGCCACCCACCTGAGCCACACTGGCAGCACTCACAGCCTCCTCCTCTCCCATCCATCCCTCCAAGTACTGGAGGGGAAAAGCAGAGAGGTTGCAGAGGAGCAGAAGGCTGGAGGAGAGATGGAGGCAACATTTCATGGAGAGCTTCAACTGCTCCAGGGTGTGAAGCCAACTTTTATCTCAAGAGATTTCTTTCCTTTCTAGTCTGGACAGAAATTCAGAGTGGGAAACTGTGACCTGTTTGGAGAATGCAGAGCCTGCCCTTCTCCTAGAACTGCATTTAAGGCTCATTTCTGCTCATGCCATCCATGAGGAAGAAGCCTCTGTTGCTCTCAGGGATGGAACCAAGCTCCAGGCAGGGCCTGCAGGTGCCAGCCTGGTACAGGAACATCTCCTATTTAGGATCTCAGCAGGACCCAGAAAAGTTTTACTCGTGCTCCCCTGCACAAGGCAGATTTATTTTAATAAATTTAATGTAGATTTAATTTACTCCATCTTTCTCAGGGGACCTGGGTAATAAGCTGGATTTGGTGAGCCCTGAATTAAGTAAGCTATCCTGTTCAAAGTGAAATAAGGCTGTACATACATAAGCAGTCAGAGCATCTTAATCTTCAGCACTTGGCCCCTAGAGCAGCCCCGTGGGAAGGGAATGCAAGTCCCACATGCCCAACATCCAGCCAGACAAGTGGAACAGAATCAGCAGCTCAGCCTGGCTCACAGGAATGCTGATGGATGCCAGGACCTGCCAGCACTCAGCACCTCAGCCAGACAGGGACCACAGCCACCCTTCCTCAGACTGAGCAGTGCTAAAACAGAAGTGAGGAATGTCATTTTTTTATAGCTTGTCCAAAGTGAAATAGGTTTCCACCCAGCACTTAACACTACTTTAGGCCAGAGGAGTTAAGATATTCTGGTACAATTGACTTGGCTGTCTAAAAAAGGAAGAAACTCCACCACAACCTACCACAGAGCCCTGCAGGTTCTGGGGGAATGTGCTGGATGCTGATGTAAAAAAACCACTCCTTTAAACTGATTAACAAACTCAATTGTTCTTTCCCAGCAAGTGCAAAGCCTGGCACCTTTTCCCACCTCGCTGGCAGAACAACTCCCATGGAAAAGGAGCAGCTGAGCTCTCTGATGTGCTGGGAACACACCTCTGTCCTGGGAACCACCTGTGTGTGACCCCACAGCCCTGCCCCACTCTCCCCGAGCAGGTCTGACAGCCCTTTGCCCAGACAGCCCCTCTGCCCCCGCCCTGGAGCATCTCCCTCCACACTGGTGCAGCAGCCACTGCAGGAGATAAACAGGCACTGATCAGGTTTCCCTACTCACCACAAAGGGGTTGATTCACCAGAGCCTACTCCCTTTTCAGACTCTTTCTAAATAAATGCTTCAAAGACTTCTGGAAATTCATGCTTAACAGGCTTACTGTAATTCCAGAGCAGCAGGGCTCCTGTGGGCCAGGCTCTGCTGTGGGACTGAGTCACGCTCATTTTCTTCTGACACTCTCAGATACCCTTTCCTAAGAGGTAAGGCTACAAATCCTGTGGGCTGATGCTCATTTTGGGAGACCCTCACAGCCACCCACGACACAGACAGGCACAGCTCTCCTGGCCTCAGCAACAGACAGCCCTGCAGATGTAAGTTCAGGAGAGATGACACTTCTCCATCCTGCAGATGTAAGGTTCAGCAGAGATGACACTTCTCCATCCCCTCCTGGGGCTCAGGGGATGCTCCTGGGCACAGATTCCCCATCACTCACTCTCCAGATGAGGAGCACATGCAAAGTCAGCCCAGCACCTGGTGGGCAGCAGGTCTGTTACAGACTGGACACCCTGGGGCTGCAAGGACTCAGCACAGAGCACATTGTCACAGCCCAGTGTCCTGAGCAGTCCCCTGCCTCCACAGCAGGGGAAGGACTAAAGCAGCACACTCAGGACTGCTCAGCCATCCTGGGAACAGGAGTTTTGGTGTGAGGGGTTGGAGCCCACTTACAGGGAGAGGAGGCAGGAGCAAGGAGTCAGGCAACCACGTGGAACCACATCAGGGTCTGTGCTCCTGCCGCTCCAGGCACTGAACTCACAACTCAGCACACAGAACTGCTGAGACACCTCCAAATGATTTAGTGCTGCTGCAGCTCCCAAGCACAAGCCAGGAGCCAGCTCCCCTCCTCCTAGAAGGGCAGGTTTCAAGGGCTTTTTCCTGAAGAGCCTTATTTACAAGCAGTAAAGCAAGCCTGCATTTAGTGCCTCCTCATCCTGGCTGGATACCAGCACAGGCAGGTTCTTGCTGGGGAGGCAGGAAGGCACAGCATGGGATGAGAGATCTCAGCTCCATCTGCTCCCTGCTGAAAATCCAAGCCTAGAATGAGATCCCAGCCTCACCTGCTCCCTGCTGAAGATCCCAGCATGGGATGAGAAATCCCAGCCTCACCTGCTCCCTGCTGAAGATCCCAGCATGGGATGAGAGATCTAAGCCCAAGATGAGAGATCCCAGCCCTATCTGCTCCCTGCTGAAGATCCTAGCATGGGATGAGAGATCCCAGCACAGGATGAGAGATCCCAGCCCCATCCTCTCCCTGCTGAAGATCCCAGCATGGAATTAGAGATCCCAGCCTCACCTGCTCCCTGCTGAAGATCCCAGCATGGAATTAGAGATCCCAGCCTCACCTGCTCCCTGCTGAAGATCCCAGCCCAGGATGAGAGATCCCAGCCCAGGATGAGAGATCCCAGCCCAGGATGAGAGATCCCAGCCCCACCTGCTCCCTGCTAAAGGTTCCCCACTGAGCTCTCCTGCACTGCTTTTGCACATCTCAGTTGTCAAGAAATCTCCCAACCCCAGCATCTTCAGAGAAAACAGCCAGAATCCACTTCACTAAGCAGAAGAGCTGCTCCTATGATTTTCTTTGATGCCATTCAACACAAGCAGCTGGATTCTCTATTTATAGCAAGATCATCAGTTTGGAAAGACGACTTATGTTCTTGTTATCACCAGAGCACCAGATACATAACAAATCCTCGCTGTGCTGGGAGAGCTACAAGTTGGTAAAACAGTCCTCATGGTCAGGCTGGGCTCCTCAGAGATCCAAGCAGACAGAAAAGGAACATCTGGGACCTGAGCTGCACCTCTGGCACTGACAGACCCCTGCTGATAATTCCCTTTGAGGAGGCTCCAATTTCTATCCATACACTGAGCATTCCTCCCTAGAGTTGTTACCTTCCAAGCCAGTTTTATCCCACCCTTATTGCAGGGAATATTTGGGATTCAGGAGGGTGTTTTGGGGAGGGATGAACAGTGAATTGTAACAGCATTGTTACCTCTGGTCTGAGCCAGAATGACTGTCAGAGAGCAGAGTGCTGTCAGCAAGAACAAAGGAGGGGAAGTCATGAGCATTAGTGCTCCAGAAATGATTCACGCTTCTTGGAAACAGATTTTGCTACAGATATCTAACAAACTCTGGTTTTTAACGAAGATTAAGGTGCTCAGAGATCAGGGTGTTTTTAAACCAGGTCTCTAAATAATTCCAGGTTGGCACTACCTTGCAACCTTCACCTTGTTGAGGGGGACAAAAGCAGCTCAATACTTACCTTAGAACACCCCATATCCTCTCCACTGCCATCATGCAGCATCTCAAGTTCCCAATACACCTGTGAGAATTTACTCAAGCCATGCAACTCAAACCCATGGCACTGGTCATCCCTCTGCAAAGAGCAACACCCAGCCACATTGGGGTGAAAGGCCCCTACCCACAAACTTAGGGACAGCAAAACACTTCACTCCCAGCTGACTTGTGCACCCCATCACTTACTTTTAATTTGCCATAGAGAGAGTGGGAAATGGGGATTTGCTGTTTAAAAGCCATCACAAGCAGACAGAAGCCTGAATACCTTTGTGGTATGGATCCATTTCACCTCTGGTTTGGATCCTGAGCACAGCCCAGGGACTCTGAGCACATGCAGGCACAACTGTAAAAATATGCTGACTGGCAACAGTCTGGTCCTTTGCTCATTTTCTCCTCTCCTAAGCACTTTGCATTTCTGCACGAGAGATTTGAAGAGTGACAGATTTTAAGAGCAGCACAAAGAGGCAATTAACTTCCACAGCAATTCCTGTTGCCAGACTCCAGAGGTCACAGCAGTAGCCTAAAGGCTGCACGTTGGATATCTCAGCAATCAGCCCTCAAGAAAAGAGGCACCAAATCAAAGCCCAGCCCCTGACAGGTTTGCCAGGCCATTTCAGGAGGAGCTGCCCTGAGCAGGAGAAGGAAAAGACCTTCCCCAATGCCTGGCAGAGCATCTTTCTCTGTGTTTTGGCACAGGTCAGGTCTGCAGCAGCTCTGCAGCACAACCCAACCACCCCATTCCCTTCATCTCTTGGAAAGGCCTGAGCATCCCCTCTCTGGATAGCAGAGCATGATCCACATCCATCCTCCTCTTACTGGCCATGAGAGCCTCTAGCAAGACTTCACCAAGCCAAGTGACAGCTCTGTGTCTTCTACACACCTACTTCTTCCCTGGGGATGACTTACAGCACAAAGTATTCCACAACAGCTTCGAGTGGAGCACACCCATCCATGCCCTATCCCTGGCTGCTCCTCCTCTCCCAGCACAGCCAGGGACAGGGAGCTGCCTTGGGATGAGAGGGATGGAAACCCAGCCAGGGAGCCTCCCTGCCGCCTACCTGACTCCAGCCCAGAAAGACAAGCTGCATCTCTGACAGCTCCACACCGCTCCAGGGAAGGGATAAGCACTCACACCCCGTTTGTCACACTTGGAAGCAAATCAGACAGACAGAACTCCACTCCACTTGTCCTCCCATTTTGTTAAACACGGGATGGGAGGCCGTGGCACGTCTCCTCGCCAAGGAAAACAGCGAGCAGTTTTTCAGCGGAGCGCGGGCGGGGGGAGCGGCTCAGTGCAGCGACAGAGACACAAACCCAGCTCGTGATTAGTTATTGACTCCAGAGGAGTTGCAGCTCTAGCAGCAAGCCAGCCAGGAGAGCAAAAATCCCTCTTTTGTTCCCCAGCCTCAGACAGACTTGGCCACACAGCTGCCTGCTGTCTCGCTTCACACAGCGAGAAAAGAAAGTTAATCCAGCTCCCCTCCAGCAGGAGCCATCCAGCCTGGGGGAATGATGCTGCAGAGCCATCCCTGAGCATTCCTGAGCTTCATCCTGGCACCCACCACTGCTGGTGGATACCAGACAGCTCAAGGACCTCGTGGGACATTGCCAGGATCAGCAGGGACAGTGCCCTCCAAACTCCCAGGCCTAGCTCAGCTCTGCAGGCATCACACTCCCTCTCCACAGTGCCCCCAAAGCAGAAACTAGCCATGGGGTCTCTGCTGCCCCCATGGCGAGTAGGTGACCCAGGGATCCCTGCTGCCCACACAGGGATTTCCAATCCTCCTTTACAGGAGAGAGCCAGACCCCTGTGCAGGGGCTGAATCCACCTTTTCCCCAGCACTTTCCCAAGCCACAGCCTTCCTGCAGGAACAATGTTTTCCACTGTACCAGAGGTCAAGTAGTAGGAGAATTGTGGCCAACAAAGTCCTTTGGTGTCATCCCTTCCCCTCAGGAAGGGCACAGGTTACACACACGTCAGAACCACCAAACCCAAATTTCTCCCTGCTGCCCTTCTAGGGAACAGATGTTACCTTTCAGATTGGACACCTGATCCAGAATTTCAGAGTCCTGCTCTTCATCCCCCTTCACCACCAGCTTTTTCTGTCCTCCATATGAGAAGTGAGAATATTTACTACATTTAAGATCAGAGAAGAAAATTATGATTCATAGGCTCTCCGCTCTGTGGAAATGGGAATTATGTATCAGTATTTCTAGAGCATGAACAAACATGAGCACTTGTGTCTATAGCTTTGTAGATCAAGGAAGTGATTTTAAAGTCAACTCATCCCTGCATAAACCTGGGCAGCCAAATAACAGAGTGGGGAATAGCAAAGTGCTGAAATCTGCCCAGGAAAGCACTTGCTGTTTCTTTGCTCTTGGTGACCCGGCAGAGAGGGCTGTTATTTTAACATTATGCTGGTTGAAGCCTCACTGAACGGCAGGCAGGACCAAAATAATCCACATGGCCCCTGGAAGCCACAGAGTTGAGAGGAAAGGGCTCCAGCATCTCCAGGCAGCACAAGCCTTTGTTCCCACATGCTCCTGATGGCAACCAGGACTGCCTGCCCTGCTCCAAATGAACTGGCTTCCCTCCTCCTTCCCCACAAATTAACTCCATCTCCAGCTGTCCCTGCACAAGCTTCCTGTAAGATTAATTATTCTTTGTACACACATGTTTGATGATTTACCCAGCAAACCAGGCACAATGATAAGGAATTCTCCATTTCCATCAGCGCTCTCCCCTGAGGCTCAGAAGTTTTCTGGGCAGGTCCTTCACCCTGGCACAGGCACAGGAAGAAGTGTGACTCCTCAGAAGGCCCACGTGGGTCACCAGGACCAGTCAGTGTTTGTGATGCTGCTGCAAGGCCAGCTGAAGAAGATGTGCTCCTGAAGAGCCCTCACTGCCAGTCAGCAGGGCTGGCACTGACGCCAGTCTAAGTGGGAACATCAATGATCCCAAAAGGTGTGTCCCCAGCCACGCTGGCCCATGACCCAGGATTTCTCCTGTGTTTAGCAAGGCACAACAAGCTGTGTTTGTTTGCACTGTCACCTTTCAGAAGGTGTAATTTACAAGAGCCAGAAGTTACCGTGTGAGGAGTCACCTAAGGCTGGTTCCAGCTGTGACCTCACACACCAAGCACCGAGGAGTCACCGCGCCGGGCTCGCCTGGCCAGGAAATGGAAAGCACCAAATTCAAATTGTGGGGCTGTGGGCCAGACCTACCAGGAGTGAGGACTTTGTGTCTTCTCCTGGAAGCAGTTTATTAGCCTGGAAAGTCACAGTTGGCCACAGAAGGCGTGGGGTGAGGAATATATACAATGTAAGGTGAGTTGATGTCACCCAGCTCTCCCCACAGCCCAGCAGGAAGCCAGAGCCTGTCAGGCTGTCTGATCCCTCCTGTGCTGAGCCCACAGAGCTCAACAGGGCTCACAAGTCCCTTTAAGATCTCTTACAGCAGATAGTCACCTGCTGGAACACCAAAAGGATGTTTCAGCAGCTACATGAGCCTCTTCCTCTGAGGGTGAGACATTTCCTTCATCCAAAAAGGAGACGGTGCCCAAGAGATCAAGTGTGGAGGGTTTAATCACCAGAGACCATGAGATACACAGCAGGAGGGAGAACACACAACAAAGAGTCACCTTGTGCTTGGCAGAAGTTGGTTTCACATCCAAACGTGACTTAACTGGGTGAGTTCTGACACAAGTAATGGAAAGTTTCTACCCCAGCTCACGAAGCCATTGTACAGGAAACAGCCTAGAAGAGCTGCTCAGTGACCTAAGCACAATAAAAGCATCAACCACATGGAGCCCACCTCAGATTTTGGCTGGATGCTCCTGACAGCTTTCCTAGAGCTCAGCTGCCCCAGCTCTTACCAAAATCCCTGCACTAGCCCCAAACACCAGATCCCACAGCAAAACCCTTCATGAGTTCAGGAACTGCACTTAACAGCAGACCCTGATGCTTCTGAGAATCAAAGCAATAAGGAAGCAGAAAGAATGTCTAGAACAACAATACACTTTTCTCCTTCCCTACAACACCACCAGGAAGCAGAGGAGAGCTGGTGTAGAGCAGAACCTGGCAAATCCTCTCCAAATGGGAGTTGTAGAGGCAGCAGCAAGTAACTTTGGCCATCTGGCAGCACAAGGGGCCAGCACACCAAACCCTGCAAGGCCAAACTCCTGTCCCTCCCAAGAAGCACCTTCAGGAATGGGTGGAAGGCAATGGGATGGGCTGAGGAGGGAAGTCAGCCAGACTTCATTAAAACATCTTTGCTGAAAGTACATCTGGGAGTACTCTCCACCGAGATAAACGCTGGATCTGCAACTGTTTTGCTCTGACAGGAGTTAAACAGGCTACAAGTTTACACATGTCCTAGATACTTTTTCCACCAGGAGCTTCCAAAAGCTATTGCAGACAACTGGGAGAGGTGCTCTCAAAAGCAAGGCACAGGCAAGCATAGGCACCATCATGCAGGCTGAGAGCTCTTGAACAGAGACTTCGCATTTTACATTACTGGGTCTTTTTTTCCCCCTCCAATAATTTGTTACAAAGGAAGCAGCATGCACACACAAGAAGCAAGCAAGACCTCAGGGAAAACAGCAAATTGGTTCACATTTCCACAGCGCTGAGCACAAAGCTGACTTGCAAATGCGAATGACTTCTCCCAGGCGGGGGAGGCAGCCCCCAGTCTGGATGATCCGAGCCCAGTCGCTCATCTCCCTGCAGCCCATCCCCATCCCTGTGCCCTGACGGACTGCACCAGCCACGAGCATGGCCTGAGCCTCGCGCGGAGCAACAACAACCCCACAGCCCAACACGTCCTGCTCCAGACCACTGCTGCCCAGCGGGCACTCTCAGCACCTCGTACACACCGCGGGCATCTCCCACACCAGCAGAGCCACAACTCCAACGCCCGAGTGCACTGGAGATATTACAGCACGGCTGCTCGCTGCGGACGGTGCCTGCGAGCCTGGGTGGGTGCCGCTCCTGCCAGGACACAGCAGCGCCCATCTCCTTTCTCCTGCCCGGGCAGGGCTGCTGCCCGCCGGGACACGGCATCGCCCACCAGGACACGGCACATCGCCCGCCTCCTGCCATCCCCCTGCCCTAACACATTCGGGCTCCGTCCGCCCCAGGGGCACCAAGCTCGGGGTTCGGGCGATGCCGGCAGCCCTGAGAAGCCGCAGGACTCGGGGAAAGCAGAACGAGACGGGCGAGCCCCTCCACCACCTCCCGCCGCCACCCTGGGCACCCGCCAGCTCCGGAGGTTGCTGAGGCACAGCCCCGCGCTGGGCTGTTTTGGGAAGGGGGTTGGGAGGATGTTTCCTTATTTATGGGACAGGAGCAAAAAGTAAGAGGAGGAAGCGGAGGAGGAAATAATCCAGCAGGTTGCTCCCATCGGCCCCTCCCGGCCACCGCATGGCAGCGGGGGCAGCAGCGAAGGGGCAGCCCTGGAGCCGCCGGTCCCCAGAGCCGGGGAAGGGAGCCCGGCCGCTCCCCGGGGCGCCCGGCGGGCCAGGGCAGCCCGTGAACCCCTCCCTGGGATATCCGCCCCGCCGTGCGGCCCCGCGGGCACAGCAGGGCACGGCAGGCCGCGGGCTCACCTCGGTACTGCAGCGAGCCCGAGAGCCGCACGGTGACGGTGCCGGCCAGCGGCTCGCCGGGGCTGTAGACGACGCGGCTGTCGCCCAGGCGGATCTCGAAGAGCTGCACCTTCCCCATGGCCGCGCCGGCCCGGCCGCTCTCCTTCGCTCCGCTCCGCTCGTACCTGCGGCCCGCGCTGTGCCTGCCCCGGCGGGCGGGACCGCCCCGCGCCCGCCCTGCGCCCGCCCCGCCCCGGGCGCGCTGAGGGAGCGGGGCGGGCCCGAGGCGGCGGCGGCCAGGCCGGGCCGGGGGCTGCGGTTTGGTTTGGGTCCCTGAGTGCCGAGGGAAAGGGGCAATTGTGCGGCCAGGCTGAGGGAAAGGAGCAGGCTGTGGGGCTGGCTGTGAGGGAAGGGGTAGCTGGTGGATCCCTCACTGCTATAGGGTCAGGCGATGAAGTAAGGGGTAGCTGATAGATCCCTGACTACTGTAAGGGAAGGAGCTGTGGAGGAAAAGGCAGCTTCAGGGCTTGGGCTGTGCTGGGAGGGAAGGGATTGCTTGTGGGGTCAGGCTGGGAGGGAAGGAGGAGATTGTGGGGCTGAACTGTGAGGGAAAGAGAAGCTGGTGGATCCCTGGCTGCTTTGAGGGAAGGAGCAGGTTGTGTGGGAAGGAATCGCTTGTGGGGTCAGGCTGTGAGGGAAGAATCACTTGTGGGGTCAGGCTGGGAGGGAAGGAGCAGTTTGTGGGGCTGACCTGTGAGGGAAAGAAAAGCTGGTGGATCCCTGGCTACTTTGAGGGAAGGAACCACTTGTGGGGTCAGGCTGTGAAGGAAGGAATCGCTTGTGGGGTCAGGCTGTGAGAGATAGGACTGGTTGTGGGGTCAGGCTGTGAGGGAAGGAACCACTTGTAGGGTCAGGCTCTGAGGGAAAGGAGTGGTTGTGGGGTCGAGCTCTGAAGGAAGGAGCTGACTGCCCAGCATGGGGCCGTCTTGCCTGCCAGTGATCCTTGCTCCCTCTAATCTCATTTCCTCCCTGTAATTCTCCAGGCCCAGCTGTCACCTCTCCCTGCTCCTGTTTTTATAACCCCAGTGCTTTAAGTGTCAGTAAGAGGCAAATTCAAGGGACCTGGCAGCAACCTGGGGCTGAGGAGTCGGTGATGACCCCACGCTCACTGTGGATCAGTGGGTGAAGGTCAGAGTGTCCCAGGAAGCCAGCAATGACCAGCACACTTCATACCTTTGCCATGTTACTCCCTCATCTCTGCCTGATTGAATAAAAACCATCTGTAAAACCCACACCAAAGGCAGCGCCAGGAAAAGGCACCTCCCGGCCGCTGGCGAGCAGGCTGTGTACACAGGCAGAATGAATAAGTGTAAAAGGAGCTGTTTATCTGCAGAGCACACCCAGCCCGGACCTGGCTGGACAGACAGACATCCTCCCACGGCCCTGCAGTGACACCAGCTTGGGCATGTGGGGCTGTGGCAGCCTGAAACCCCTCACAGGGCACCAAAGGAGTTCGTGTGCCCCGGGCACACAGGGCTCCTGCTGAGAAACCTTTCCAGACCCTCCCTCCTCCGGTGCTTGAGAGCTACCTCTGTTTCCAGGCTGCTGCGTGTAGTCACAGGCTACAGACACACAACAGCCTTGTGCCAAGGCTTTCTGCAGCTCCTCTCCTCCCGCAGGGCGTACCCTGAGATCCGTCCGCACGCCGCTCTCCTTGTGCCGCCCTTAGCTGCTGTTTTCCCAGGCTAAGCACGCCAATTTGCTCCAGCCTTTTTATTTTGTAAGACGAGCCTGCAGCCTCTTTCATCAGTCTCCGCAGCCCCTATTTAGCTCTGCCAGCAAAACCAAACAAATTAGGAGAAGGGAGGGGGTGAAAACACCCCTGAGCTACAGCACATTTTACTAAACCCTCTTCCCCCATGGAAAGTGGCCAAAGGTTCGTGATTTCAGGCACAATTGGGGCCACCCCACCTCTGGGGCAGCACTGGCACCCTTGCCCCAGAGGGACATCACACATGACAACTCAGGGTGGAAAAACCCTACACCAAACCCAAGCTACTCATGCCATGCCACAGCTCCTCCTGACACGGAGATTTATGCACCTTGTTTGCAGAGAAGTTAATTTTAAGCACAGCAAAGTTGCTCGCCCAAGGTCACAACGTGAGTAAAAAGGATTCCTGCAGCAAGAGCTGAACAAAAGCAGCCAGGCACAGCTACAGTACTGCAAGGGATTGTGCTGAGATACACAGGGTCCCTTGTCATGTCATGGCCAGCAGTGATCCCACAGCACTGATCCATCTCCTGGATCACAGCTACACCGGGTAGAGCAGTCTGTAAAATCTAACTGCATGGATATAATTGAAGCATGGAGAAGAGAAGGCTTCAGGGAGACCCCATTACAGCCTTCTTGTACCTTAAGGAGGCTTTAAAAATGGAAAGAGAGGAACTTTTTATGTGGGTAGATAGTGACAAGACAAGGGGCAGTGGTTTAAACTGACAGAGAGCAGGGTTGCATTGGATGTTAGGAAGAAAAGTCTTTATTTAGAGAGAGGTGAGACCTGGCACAGAGAAGCTGTGGCTGCCCCTGGATCCCTGGAAGTGTCCAAGGCCAGGTTGGACAGGGCTGGGAGCATCCTAGGAGACAGTGGAAGGTGTCCCTGCCCCTGGGACACCTTCCATCATCTCAATGAGATGATCTGTCATTCCCCTGGTGATGCCAGATTCAGGAGGATTTTACTCATTGCAGTCAAAATGTGTATTTACATTCCTGCCTTCCTGCTCACCCCAGAGTCATTCCTCTTATCTACTTGTGCGAGGAGTCACTGGAGTTAGAACGCAGAGCAGTTAAAAAAAAAGTAAGTTAAGAATGTTTGGTAAACTGCCACAGTTTGCTTTCTGATATTTTTGACTATTGTTTTGGTTTAAAAAAAATATTTTGAAGAGTTTTGTTGTTGTGGTGGGAAATCTCACTTCCTCTGCATTCTGTGTGCTCTCCTTCCTCCTTTCCCCCTTATTAAAAGGGAAATTTAAAAAGAGAGAAGGAAAATGTCAAGACAAGCTTTAGAATAAAATTTTCCTTTCAGATGTCACCACATTCCCCTAACTTCAAGGAACATGAAATTTTCTGACAAAGAGCTTAGTAGTTATTAAAAGGAAAAAAAATTATCAATAAACCCCCCTTCAGGAGCACCTGAGCTGTGCTTTGCCAGCAGCACAGGAGCTGGGAGAGCAGCTGCGAGTGGTGTCACATGTGGGAAAAATGTGCCCACGGAGGGCTCAGCTGTGCTTGCAAGTGTGAGACACACAAACCTCCATCATGGAGTCACAGACATTGGCTTGTGATTGAATTCGTTCCCCTCTTGCCTTTCCAGGAGTTTCCAGCTGTGCCTGCTGACACGGAGGAGGCACAGCCCCACCTGACCGTGCCTCAGTTTCCCCCGCGCTGGGGCTGCTCGGGGAACGAGTAGCGGAAATGCCAGGGCATGGCTGGGCCGTGAGTGATGCTGCGCTAACCACGGGAGCGCGGCGGGGCGAGGCAGCAGCGCCGTACCGGGAGCAGTTCGTGTCTCGGGGGCAGTCCGTGTCTCGGGGGCACCTCCACCTGCCCTGGGCTCCGGTGGCTGCAGGGGAGAAGGGCGAGCCCGGCAGGTGCTGCCCGGGGACACCCAGAGCCTCTCCTGCTCCCTTGTTACAACACCAGTCTCTCTCTCCGCCCTCAATTCTCTCGCTTTTGCGTTTCCAGCCTCTCCCCCCCGCTCCTGCTGGGTTTGGCGAGGGCGTGACTTGCGGAGCCCACCACACCCCGTCAGGGCAGGCACCGAGCGGCTGGGACGGAGAGGGATGTAACGCAGCCGAGCTTTGTGGAAGTTGACCTTTAGGTTTCTTATTTCTTTCCCTTGAACTAAAATACACAGATGTGAACTGCCATGGAGGGCTCCCTGTGCTACCTACACCACTGACAGTATTCCTGTCTAAATAAAATCCATTACCCTAATATATTTATATTACACTTAGGTTTATTACCTTTCTAAATAATTCCCCTGCTTCACTCAGTGCCTCACCGCTTCTCAGCTGATTTGCTGGAGGGTAAACTACGTCATCTGATACCAAGAGCAACAACAACAATTACTCATTTGTCTCAGGCTGACACCTTCCAGCAGCTCAGGCAGAGGTGGAACCGTTCAGTCACACCTCCCTGCACACCGCCTCCCTCCTCACAGAAGGCCACAGCCAAAGCCCCCTGTCCCCCTTCTGTGGCTTCATCAGGGATCCTGTCCCCCTCCTGTGGGTTCATCAGGGGTCCACAGCCAAAGCCCCCTGTCCCCTTTCTGTGGGTTCATCAGGAGGCCACAACTGAAGTCCTCTGTCCCCCTCCTGTGGGTTCATCTGCAAGGCAACTCCCAGGCAGCTTCCCCAAGGGTGGAGTTGGATGTCCCACCTGTGGGGTACAAATCTCTGGGCTCAACAGGTGATAGAATTATAGACTAGTTTGGGTTGGGAGGGACCTTAAACACCATCTCATTCCTCTCCCCATTCTACATTTTCCTCCACACCAGGGTGCTCCAAACCCTGTTCAACCTGGCCATGGAACTTCCAGGGATAGGGCAGCCTCAGCTTCTCTGGGCAACTCCGGCACATTGTCCTGGGACTCTGCAGCAGCTCCCCACTGCTGCTGGAACTCCACCAGCCTCTTGGTCTCACCAAGCCTCCCAGTCACAAAGGCCACCAGCCCACCACAGCCCAGCCCTTGGGAGGACGAGAGGAGAGCAGGAAGCAACCAGAAATCACCCAGAGCTCAGAGCCAGGAGGCACCACTGCTCAGGCGCTCTGCAGGGAGGCCAGGCAGCTGCTTTGGGCTCCAACCCACAGAGGCCTCACCAACCTGTACCCTGAGACAGTGCCCCAGGCCTCACCCAAAGAGTAAGAGACTGAAACGTGAATGGCTCTAACAGCATAACAAATAACATTGGCTTACCCTCACTCTAGAGCCTGGTGATGCAGTAACTTGGCTGAGACACTCCCAGAGGGACTGCCCTTCGCCAGGTGAGAGAAACCCTGCCATGCCATCCCCCAGCAGTTTGTTTCCCATGCTCATCCCCTTTGTGCCAGCATGCACACCTGCTCTCCAGGCCAGCTTTGGCAGCTTCATCCCTTGCTTCTTGTTCTGCTGCTCACTGATGTCAGAGAGTCCTTTGGTGCCACATCCTTTCTCCTTGTGACAGTGTTTACACACCGGAATAACACTCCTCTCTGTCTGTGGTAAACAGAGCAATTTGAGCTCTTCAAGCCTCTCTCTGTAAAGCATTTTCTCCAGCCCCCATGTTATTTGCTGGCTTGTGCCTGTGCAAGCCCACAGGCTGGCATTTGTGTGTCGACTGAAATGTGTGTGCAGGAGCAGCCTCCTACACACAGACACGTGCACACACAGGAGTCAAAGCAGTAGAGCTCATTTGTGTCCCTGCACACACAGAGACAGACACAGGCCCTTCAGCTCACATCACTGGGGCCAGCTGAGCACCCCTGGCTAACACACAGGGTGCTCCTGACCTTGTCTTCTCCCCCATCCATTAACCCTCATCCTTGGGATTCTTAAAGCAGCTCCTCCTAATCTCCCCTCCAAACCATGCAGAAAGATGAGGCAGGGAGAGCGAGTCCCCAGCTGAGGCACCGAGGTCCCGTGGCCCAGCTGGCACCCGTCCCCTTCACGTGGGTGCTGAGGCTTTGATCACTTAATGCCCAGCCAGCACCTGGCAAGCCTCACTAGCAAATCCTTAGAGAGAGACAAGGCATTAATTACTATTATTATAATTCTAATTGCACTGCCTGGATTTCTGATCTCCTTTGCTGGAAGAGTTCCCGTTGCTCAGCATGAGCCTGGGAGAAGGATTGGGTGGTGGGATGCGTGTCCTCCCTTCCCTGCGGGGTTCAGCATCTGCAGGGATGGCAGATTGCTTGCACAACTTACAGGGTGTGGGAATGTGAGGATTCACTCAACCTCAGTGATCCCAGTGGGACCTTGCCTGAGAAAAACTGAAACCACAGACTGAATTCTCATAATCCAGCACCACTCAGGATTTTGAATTTCTCCCTCATTGCAAAAAGACACTTCACAGACTCATGGAATATCCTGAATTGGAAGGAATCTATAAGGACTATCAAAGTCCAACTCCTGGCCCTGCACAGGACCACACCAAGAATGACACCATGTTTATGAGACCCAAGGAAAGCAGCAGTTGCTTTTCCACACCTAGGAGCAGGCTGAGGTCAAAGGATCATGATATTTCCTCCAGGGAAACACTGAGCTGTGGGAGCAGGGCAGCCCCATCCCGAGTTCTCTGCCATCCCAAGAGGTGTCCTAGGCAGACACAGGGTCCAGCAGCACGAGATCACTGACACCACCTGAGGTGCAAGACATTTGGATGCTGTATTTGACCTGGCTCTCATGCCTTCCTCCCCTTCACTGCCCAGTGTTTCTATTTCCCTTTTCTCCTGTAACAATATCTCAGCATGGCTGCCCAGACCAGTGATCCACTACAGCCCCAGCCAACAGCTCTCCCCACACTCCTGATGTTTGATCCCTTCCCTCCCAGTGGGGAGCTCAGTTCTCCACCGCAGACTCATAATCAGGGAAGGGACATCTCGTTAGCCACTCCCAGGCAAGGTCCACAATCACGCTTCCTGCAGCACTTTCACCTAAATCCACTGAATTCTTCCCAGAAATGGCTGAGGAACACTCCCACATTGTTGGCTGTAGGGGACAATCCTGTGACAGAGAGCCAGTGACAGCAGTGGTGACGTGAGACCACCACTGCTGCCAGCCAGAGGATTGGATCTCTGTGTGGCTCAGCAGGCCTCTGCTAGGATTAATTCACTCAAGCAGCCTAGCTGTCCCAATTCTAGGTGATAAAAAGCTTTGGCATAGCCCCTGACCCACATGCCAGGGACAAAAGTCCCCAAGAAATCCCTCAACCCAGGAGGAGGTGCCTGGAGATGTGAGATGGTGCACCAAGGGTCACATCAGTGACACAGCTAGAGACCCCTGGAGTGCAGGGTCTCCACAAACACCCCTCCTCTTCTCCCACACCTGTTGCCTGTGACAGCTCATAGACAATCCCACTCCCTCTCTCAGCTCACATGTCTTCACCTCACTGCTGAGAAAAACACTTCATTTTCCTGCTCCTCACCAGTTACTTCGTGTGTCCAGAGCAAAACACAGCAATCCCCAGCATGGAGAAACACATCCCAGCAGCTGCTCCTGCAGGAATTCAGAGTGCAGCCCTCTTGGCACATCCTGGAGCAGGATATCTGAGCCAAACCATGGCTTGGTGCAGGAGCAGATGCACCCAGAGGAGCAAGGCTCAGGGCTGACATCTTATTGCAGGGGTTCCACACTGTTGTCTCCTTATCACAGAAGTTTCATATCTTCTTGGTGTTTCTCATGGGCAGCTCCTCAGAGCCCTGACTCTTTCTTCTTCACAAAGCAGCCAAGTGACTCCAGCTTCCTTCTCAACACCACCCCACTCTTCTATAGCACTCTTCTTCTCATTGCTTACAACTGTGGCCTGTTAAAGTCAGGCCTATTCCTAATCTTTGATAATTAGCCCAGCTGCAACTCCTTAGAGGTAAGATCACTTTCTACACCATCTTTATTTCCTAATATTCTATCCCACTACACAGGGTGACACTGATCCCCCTCCTCCTGCTGATGTGAGTGGCTCCAGTGGTGTGAACAGCCCAACCAGGACCTGGTGACACAGCCAAGAGTCCCCTTCCAAATAAAACCACCCCTTGGTGTCATTAGGCTACATGCAGAGCCCTCCCCATCACCAGGGCCTGGGGAGGGGACAGGATGCCACCCTAGCAGTGCTCACAGAAGGACCAGAAAACCACTCCGAGCCAGGCATGCAGGGGAAGGAGTTAATGCCTCAGCCCAAGCTGCTGCTGTGGCTCTGCCTGAGGGCACCTTCAGCCACAGCACATTTCTCTTTGTGCAGTAATGCTTTCCAAAGGAGTTTGCTGGCTGGCTGCATCAGGGAGGAATGCTGGGGAAAAAGCTGAGAGAGCAGAGGTGTTCTCCACACCACACCCTGCTGCTCCTACCCCTGCTCATCAAGGCTGCCCCGGGATTGCCCCTCACCAGATATTTCCCTTTCCCAAGCCATTATTTGGGTTTCCATGAGCTAATAGCCAGACTCAAAGGTCACCGCTCGGGCCAGCCAGAGCCGTCACGCACAGGTGAGTCACACCTGGCAAACCCGCCCTGGCCGGGGCAGGAGCAGCACTGAAACATCTCCAGCGCCAGGACAGGAGCGATGCCTCCCCCTTGCACAGCCTGGCACAGGGCTGCTTGCATGAGGTGAGCCCCTGCCCATGCCAGAACCCCCAGCCCGTGCCACAGCCAGCTGAGCTGGTGGCAGGTAAAGCAGCTGAGCTCTACAGTGTGCTCTCACCCAGTGACCAGGCAGCAATGGCACCTGTGCAGCCACTTGCTCTGTGGCCCTCCTACTGGGCCAATTGCCAAAAATCTGTCACAGACATCTTTCATGAAAAATCCTTTCCTTAGGAGTTTTCCTCCTGAGAAGCTGGGAGGCCTCAGGAACAAAATGTAAACAATGATTATCTGCTGCTGTGGAATGCAACAGG
>JAXCLO010000051.1:9441133-9452680 GCA_035583995.1 Arremon aurantiirostris
AAATCAAGCCTTCTGAAACATGGAGTCAGATCCTCATCTCTTCCCTCACCCTCAGACCCCTGTGAACACGGTCACACCCAGGTACATCCCAGGGAACCCCCAAGGACTCCTTTGAGTCCTGAGACTCCCCTTGAGACCCCCAGGACTCACTTGAGACCCCCCTCTCTGCGCATCTCCTCGGTGCTGTAGTTGGTGTGACACCCGGCGCCGTTCCAGTTGCCGGTCATGGGTTTGGGGTCCAGAGTGGCCACAACCCCAAAGTCCTCGCAGACACGGTGCAGGATGAACCGAGCCATCCACAGGTGATCCCCCATCTCAATGCCTTCACATGGGCCCACCTGGAATTCCCACTGGAAGGGGGAGCAGATGCACAGGTAAGGATGGGCAGGTGGGTGCCTCCACAGCCACCACATCCCTGCCACCCCCAGCCTGGACTGTTACCCAAACAATCAGCAACAAGCAATTGAAGCAAGCAACAAAACAACTTTGACATGCAAAAAAATCGGAAGAAACTGCTCATCACTATGTAGAGCAAATCAGAAGGGTTTTTAATCAAAACAGAGATAAATAAACACATCTGACTGAGGCTGGAGCTGCTGGGAGCAGGACCCCAGCCCACACTGCAAACAGGACAGGGGATTAACCAGGAGCCTGTTAGACCTTCCCAGGGCTGCTCCCTGCCTGGCTGGAGCCAGGGTTGCACCACCCACGGTTACGAAGCACAGGGTGACGTCTTTGTGGCTGCTGGCATGGCAGAGCCTGAGCCCAGGATGTGGAAGGCAGCCAAGGAGGACCCTGAAGAATTTGGGGCAAACAGTGGGGTGGGTAAAAGTCCTGCCTCGGCTCCACTGCTGATAAGCCCCTGCTTATCACTGCCGCATCAGCAGCAGGACAGTCAGGGCTGCAGGTCCCAGTCAGTCTGGCCACCTGCCTAATGCAATCAGGGGCTCCTTGCTGCTCACTCCTAGATAAACCCAAATCCTCCCAACTGCTCCCCAAGGCCATGTCCCACCCCAGCTTCCCAGTTCCAGAACAGGGCTCAGACCCCATCACTCCCATGGTGCTCCTGCAGCCCATCCCAGCTCCCATCCCCACATCCCTGCTCCCACAGGGAGTTCCCAGCTCTGCTCTGGCAGCCAGAGCTCAGGCTGAGCTGTGCAAGGAGCTGCGGTGAGTTAGGAGAAAATCAAATGCACATTTCCATTCCAGCAGTGCAACTGCTCCCCCCTTAGCAAAACCAATGTGAGGAGTCACTGGATTCAGAGTTCCAGAGGAGTTGGGAGTTGCTGGGTCATTCCAGCCCCACAACATCTGATCCATCCCTGGGAATGGGCTGCCTGGGGCCATGCACACCTACCTGGGAGGGCATCACCTCGGCGTTGGTGCCACAGATCTTCACCCCCGCATAGAGACAAGCCTTGTAGTGGGACTCCACGATATCACGCCCGTACACCTTATCAGCTCCAACCCCGCAGTAATAAGGGCCTGGAAAGAACAAGGAGTCAACACCCAAGGAAAACATCAAGGAGCAACAACAGCTCTGTAACATAATCCCACTCTCCCAGGTACCTGCTGCTATGGACAGGGGATTTATGGGAATTAAAATGATGTTTCTCTCCACAGGACATCAAGCCACCGACCCCAGCTCCAGGATTAGCAGTGTGAGCAGTTCATCTGTGCAACCTCAGCCTTATCTGGGCAGTTCAATAATACTTGTAGCACATCAGCCGGGAGGTGGCCTCGAGATAAGCAAAGTTTGGTCTGCCCCGGGGCACCTCCCTCACCCTCTGAGCACATCAAGCTTCCGAGATTGTTCTGACAACAGCTGGCATTGTTCACAGCTAGAAAATCCAATTCGCTGGGCTTTGATATCCTCCTCATTCAGGCAGGTAAGGCAAAGATCTTCTCCCGCCTGGGGGAAGGGAGATGTTGCAAGCAGCCGCTCCACACAAAAATCAGCTTGGGAAGCCTCTGGCTCTGTCCCAGGAGGCAGCAGAGGAGCCGGCTCGCTGCGGCAGGAGGGCACAACGCGCCATGCCAAGCCCTTTCCTCAACAGCCAAGGGGAGGAGGTTTTTCCAGCCCAGTTCTCCAGCCCTTGCCAAACAAGTCGTGCAGCTGAGCTGTTTGTGCAAGCAGGGCCCGGCGGGAGCGGCTCACGTGAGCCACGGGCACCAGGTGCTCTGGGCAGACAGCCCCTACCTGGGCCATCCCTGATAGCAGAGCTGCACTGGGCTGGGGATGGGCTCACTGCCCCCTCCTGCACCCCACAGCAGCAGGGTGGGGGCTGAGGGGGGATTTTGGGCTGGATTTTTGGCTCTTACCCTGCGGGCCGGGGAAGCCGTTGTCGGGCCAGCCGTAGGGGTGCCCGTTGATGCCCAGCAGGGTGTACTCCTGCTCCATCCCGAACCAGGGGTGGCTGTCCTTCACCAGGTCCATCACTTTCTTGCACGTGTGCCTCAGGTTGGTCTCTGGGGGCAGAGAGGTCCGGGTTAGAGCCGCGCTGTGAGGCAGCACCCACCACACTCTGCTCCATCCCACCCTGAGGCTCCACCACTGCCAAGGGCTTCCCACAGAAGCCTTAAGGAAATCATGATGAATCCCCCTTCCTGCTCACCAAATTCCTCCTCACAGTTACTCCATCACTAGAGCATAAGGCCACAGGTCAAGAGGATTTAATTACCCTGTTCCCCAAACCACTGCTGATGGTCCATCCTCCTCCTCCTCTTACTCACTGAGAGATGAGGAACATTACCCCAACCCCATCCTACAGGCATTCAGCAGACTTGGGAACTTCCATCACTCCCTCACCCCCATCCTCCTTCTACCAGCCTCATCTGAATTATCCTTATCTTCCTGCAGCTCCATGGTTTTGGTCAGCATCCAGACTGGCTGGCCCTGCCTCAGCCTTTCGAGGTGCTCAAGGCAACTGGGGTTTTGCCAGGAAAACACAGATTGCAGAGAACTGTCCAGACACGAACGAGCCAGGCAAGGGGAATGAGAGCTTGAACCAAGACATCAGCGAGAAAGGCTGAAAAGCTGCTGTGGCAGGGACAGGCAGGCTCCAGGCTGCACATTCTGCCCTAACTTGCAATAAAAACCCCAGAGCAGCTACAACAGAGCATGGAGCTGGAGGGAAGCAGTGGCAGAGGGGGAGCAAGGCTAAGACAATTTCTTCTCCTGAGCCCACAGAGCCCTTAAGGTCCATGGAAACCATCACGGGGAGGGCTGGAGGGTGCACCCCTCTCACCATCAGCGCTGTGGGCTGAGCTCTGTGCCCCAGGAACCCCAGGATCAGGAGCTCTCTTTACAAACTCCTGCAGCGGAGGAGCTGCCGGGCAGGAATCTCAACCAAGACACTTCCCCCACCCTGTCTGGAGGCTGCTGGAGGAGGAATCAGCCCACAGAGGAATCAGCCCCGTCTTTCACCATCGCTGCCCGCCGCTCTCCCGGCAGAGCTGCATCACCCGCAGATGCCCTCTCCCTCCCCCGCACACCCAGCGGGCTCAGCCCTGCTCCAGCGGCAAATATCCGGTTGTTTGCCTGCAAATAACCCCTCCGGGAGCCCCTCGGCGCGTCCCTGCAAACAGGCTCCTTTTCCTGTGTCTGGGGCTTTATCACAGGGACAAGACGGACTGCAGGCTCCTGCGAGCGCAGCCTCGGCGATAAGAGCCAGAGCCGCCCGTTCTGTTTGCTAAAGGTCACTCCGAGCGAGCACACGCCGTCTCAGCGTCTTCTCCTTCCTTTTCTGCAGCCTCCCACCAGCCAGAAGAGCCACCACAACCCGGGCACGGCAGAACCCCGCACTTGCAGCTCCCGCTCCCCCCGGGCTGGGCGAGCTCGGGCTCAAGAGCCTGGAGACGCCTTTGCTGAGCTCCACGTCTCGCTGCTGCTCTCCTCGCCCCGTGCCACTAAAACAAGTTCCTGCAAGCATCCACCGCCACCACCGCTTGGATTTCGGAGCCTCGGGCCAAGTGTTCGGCGCTCAGCTGCGCCCCAGGGCCGGCGGTCCCGAGCAGGAGCCCTGGGGAGGTGACACCCTAAATAATAAAGGGGTGACCCTCGGGAGCTCGGGGTGCTCACCTGCGGGTTTCCTGTTGTACTTCAGCACTTCGCAGAGCACCAGCTTGTTGGGGTCCAGGCAAAAAGGGTCCCTGAACATGCAGACAGGCACCAGGAACATGTCACTGTTGGAGCCCTCTGCCTGTGCCGTGCTGGAGCCATCGAAATTCCACTCGGGGACATCTGCGGGGCAGGAGGTGGGAGTGAGCTTGGGAATAGGCCCACGTATGGACTGTGCCAAGTGCTGGTGGCTCGGATCCAGGATGGAGCACCCAAGGGGTGCCGAGTTCCATGGGATGTCACCCACAAAGGTTTTCTTGCAGATCCCCGGAGCACATCGGTGCTCCCTGAGCATCAGCGTGCTCACCCCACCCCAGCACCACCAGGCACGGGCAGGATCAGTCTCAGCCACTCCACCTCCCTCTCCCAAACCCCATCCAGATGCTGACACGTCTCCATGCCTGTTTGCCCGGAGGAAAGGGGCGAGGAGCTCATCCTCCCCTTCCCACCCATCCCTAATAGCAGAGATTAGCGGGTTAAGCAAACCGCAGGGACGCAGGTTGGATATTCACCCACCAGACAGCTGCAACAGGTATCACTGGTGCCACACAACCAGGGAGAGACCGTCCCAGCTTCCAGCGCCCGAAGCACCTCACAACTTTTCCCAGGTGATGCTCAGGGCCCTTCACACACCACCCATCACCCGAGGGACGAGCAGCCGCGTTACCTTCGATGCTCTTGGGCTCCTTATCGAGGGTCCTGCTCTTGCAGCGCACTCCCTCGCCGCTGCCGTCGATCCAGACGTAGGTGACCTGTACCCTCCCATCCTGGGGCAGCCTCATATACTGCTCCCGCACCAGCTTGTTCAGCCTGGAGCTGTGCGACACCGACATGGCGACGGCCCTGCGGGGGCGCACAGGTGAGTGCCACACCACCCCCGGCCCATCATCCCCAGGGGTGTGTTACAAACCAACCTCCCAGCCCATAGCGACCCACCTCGGCTCCCCCCTCTGCCTCCCCCGGCGGGACTCGAACCTGCGACCCCGCGCTCACCGGCCCCGGCGCTGCCCGCACCCGCTCCGCCCGCGCTTTAAAGGCGCCCGCGGGCCGAGGGCGGCGCGGAGGCGGCTCCGCCCCGGGGCGGCAGTGCCGGGCCCCGGCCCCCACCTCCGGGACACCCACTGGGGACGTTTAGTATCGTTTTCTTTTATTTTCTTATTAAAAACGACGGCTATCTTACGGCTAAAGCATCGCTTTGTTTCTTTAAAGTTGTGAGTTACTGGCTAAATAACTTATTGTTTATTTAAAGAAACAGGTGTTACTCATTGAAAATTTTATTCAACACCTCCGGTCCCCTCTCTGCGTGCGTCATCCGTTTTGGCCCCTTGTTTGTGCAGGGTTGCCCTCGTACACGCGTGCAGGTGTTTTTCTCCCAGCGCTGCTAAGTCGCTGCCGGGGGAGGAAATGGGGAGGCTGCTGGGTTGTGCTCTCCCAGCACCCCAAAATCTGGCTGAGACCATGTGGATGTGCGATGGAACGGATCTGGGTGCCTGGGTGGTCCTGGGGACAGCAGTGGCAACGAGATCCCCGGGGACAGGGACAGCCAGATTCCCGGGACAGGGGCAGCCCAGTCCGTGGGTACAGGGACAGACAGATTCCCCCTACCATTACCTCTCTCCCCCCATTCTGCCCTGGCCATCCCAGGAACGACCCCTTCCCCCTTCCCACCCGGCTTCAGCCCTCCTGTGGCTGCAGGGCTGGGTTTGCCCTCAAGGCTTTCCTTGGACAGGAAGGGAGGAAAGGCTGAGAGCTGCTGGGAAAACACCGCAATCTCCTACTTCAGCCCTTCCCATCTATAAACCGCCGAGTTAAAGCACAATTTTAAAGCACCAGAGCGTGGTAGATCTCTTTAAACCCCCAAACCACCCGCGCTCAGCACAGGCTCTGCCGTGATTTACAGTCAGCTAAAAATCCTCAGCCAACAGGTGTGAATTTGAGTCGATTATTTCAATATAGCAGCAATTTCCAGCTATTGAGCCGAACGCAGATCCAATTAAGGTGAATTAAACGCATCGCTGCCTTCCCGGTTTTCCATGGATCCTGCGGGAGAGGCTCCCACGTGTCGGGGCAGACAGACCCCAAACGTGCCAGGGCACAACCAGCACAGCCAGAAAGGGCACAGCCAGAAAGGGCACAGCCAACACGGGCACAGCCAACACGGGCACAGCCAACATGGGCACAGCCCGTGCCGGCGCCTCCGGGGTTATCTCAAACACTCCGGGATTTTTTTCTGGGAGGAAGGCAGGATTCCAAACAACCCCCCCAAGCAAACCCGGCGGGGTGAGCGCGCCTCGACTCCCCAGCCTCGGGTTTCAAGCAGTTTTCCGACGTTACGAAAGGAAAAACAGGCTTTAAGGCATGACTGGGCTCTAAAGCAGTTGGGTTTTTGCTAATTCCCCCGGTTCTTAAGACAGCCTCATGTTTGTGGCTGCCTGACTCACCGCCAGGAATGTTTTTTCTGCAAAACACCAAGGCAGCTAAAAAAAACTGCTTCACGGCTGGCTGCCCCCCACAGGACACCTCCTCCCCGGGCACTGACCCAAGACATCCGCGCTGTTTTTCTTCTGAAGGTGTTTTGGTCCCGCAGGCAGATAAAGAATCGGGAAGAAACCTGAAAGCCCTTGGGATTGCGCAAGAACCAGGAAATGAGATTGGCAGCGGCAGAAGCAAAACTCAATGGGCGATTTGGGTGAGCGGGCGGTGACATCAGTGGCAGCGGGCTGCGGGCGGGCCGGACGTCACCCAGCCCACGGCCCGTGGGTGCTGCCCCAGCAGAGCCTGGGCAGGAGCCTGGCACACGGGCATGTGCCCAAGGTCCCGGGGCCACGCAGGTCTGCCCGGTGTCCTTGTCGCCGCCCCGGTGACATTCAGGCTCTCCTGCGACTGCAGCTGGGGGTGCAGCTCGAAAGCAGCCGCCTCCCTCTGCGGGGTATTTTGGGGACACATCCACGAATGTGGCTGCAAAGCTCAGCATTTCCTCATTCTTGTTTGGAAATCGTCCCAGGGCGGGAGGAAATGCACCCCTGGCTGTGCAGCCCTTTCCCGGAGGCGTTGCAACACCGAGCAACAGCGAGCAGCACCGAGCCGGGGAGGCGCCAGCGGCTCCGGGTCCTCGGCTTCTGCCCCATCTCCATCATCTCCATCTCCATCATCTCCATCTCCATCCCGCCTGGGGAGCTGGAGCCCGCGGGACCGGCCTCAGGGCTGGAGAAGCAGCGGCTAATGCTGAGCAGAAAGCTCAGAGATGGACCTGCATCCCTTGGGAAGGACACAGACCCCACCGAGGAGAGCAGAGCTGCATCCTCCAGAGCCAGCAGGAGCAGCAGGGGTGTGCTCAGTGTGATAGGAGGGTTCTGCCGAGACCCTGCACCTTCCTGACTCAGCTGGGTGGAGAGTGGCTCTTTTTGACCCTCTGGGTACCCTCCTGGATGTGCCCACCTGTGCACAAACACCCCGGAGCTTGAGGGAGCTCAAACCCGGGGAGAAATGGAACAAAATTCAGGCTGAGTTAACCCAGTAACCTGGATTGGGAAGCTCCTCTGTGAGCAGCTGGAATCACTGAGCACCAAACACCCAAAAGGGGAAGACAGAACAAACACCAATAATCCCTCACCTGGTCAGAGCCCCCCTGCCCCAGGAGGGCAAACACGGTGGGTTTGTGGTGTTTGGGGACAGCAGGGACAGCAGCAGCCTGCGGGGGCACAGGGGAGGAATCACAGAATTCCTAAAGGTGGAAAAGGGCAGTGAGCCCGGCTGTTACCCAGCACTGCCAAGGCCACCACTGTACCAGGTCCCCAAGTGCCACCCCCGAGGCAGCTCACCAAACACACACAATGATTTCACACCAAAAAGGATTTTGGCAAGCAGGAAAAAGCATTTCTGCCATGTAAGGTTGGGCAGCTGCTTAGTCAGTTTTTCCTGGGATCAAGCCTCACCTCCCCAAGCCTAATTCCAGCCATTTCCATAGCGACAAGCCTGTTACACCAACAGCAGCAGCACCACTCACACCTGGCTCCTGAGCTCTGCAGTAACATTTCCCCCAAGCAGCCCCGGCTCTGCAATCTGCGGGCTCCTGCCCGCTCCCCTCCTCGCCAGGTACAGTAAATATTAACCACCAGCAGCTCCCAGAACCTGCCGCTGGCTCAAGGTCGGAGCCAGGGCAGGAAAGGGAGCAGAAGTGTCCTTGGAGAAGTAAAAGGTCACAGATTAAACCTCCTGAGGACTTTGTGAAGCCCGTCCAGAGCTGCAGCAGAGGGGTTTCCCCACATGGAGCACGGCAGGGAGAGGAGCTGATTCTGCTGGGCTGCTCCAGCCGGACCAAGCATCACCTCTGGTGCCACCTGGGATGTCACCCCGTGCCCACAGGGATGCAGCAGGGCTGCTCCCCTTCCCAGGGTCCTTTTTTGGATCAGTCTGGAGACCCAGCCTAGGGAGACCTGGCCAAGCCCTAAATTCTTCTTCCAGTTTTTATCTCTCTGACTTTGAGAGATACTTACACTGCATTTATCAAATTGAAAAGAACCTTCCCTCAGGGGTGCATAAAATCCTTTCTGCTCCTTGCCTTATAATAAACTAGATTTACCCCTAACCTTCTCTTCTCTATAGCATTTTGCAGACCTACTACATTTAGGTTTTAAACCAAATTTGCAAAGATCCTGCTTTCCAATTTTCTCCAGAAAGCACTCCTAATGCTTTAAGGGAGTCACTTCCTACATTTCCTTCTTTACAGCTTTATCAGCCTGAGCATTTTCCAACCTTGCCAAAATGCACCAGAGATATTTCTTGCTTTGATAGGATAGTAGTAAATCATTAAGACATTTCTCAGATTGAAAATCTTCAGTAACACGATATGTTTTACCAAAAAGGGGTTAAACACGGACTAATTTACTTCTTGGGGTGAATTTTACACCTTCCCCTGGTGCTGCAGCAGAAGGCTGGACCCAGAGGGCTGGGCCTTGGCTATAAGATCCCTCCATACACTTGTCCAAGAAGATCCCTGGGCACAAAGCAGGGATTTTGGGATGGAGAATTCGGGTTTTACTCTAAATCACCCTCCAGGGTTGAGGACGCTGCTCAGAACTGAGGGAATCCCTCCCTGGTTTTTGAACCCCCACAGCACCTCCCAGAGCCTCTGGAGGGAGCATTCCCCCTGCCCGGGATCGGTGTGACCAACCCGGGCTGGTGCTTGTCCTGCCAGACAGCTCGGGGGGGAGATTAGAGGGAAGGCAAAGAGCAGCGTGGGCAGGAGGAGCCCGGCACAAACACCATAAAGGGATTAGAGGGGCTGGGGGGGAATTGTGCTGCGTGCACGGGGCTGGGAGAGGGGGGATTCCTGCAGCTGGGGGACCCCGGGGGGCTGGGGGGGAAGGTGGTGCCCCAGCAGGGCTGGGATGGGGATGGGGATGGGATGGGATGGGGATGGGATGGGATGGGATGGGGATGGGATGGGATGGGGATGGGATGGGATGGGATGGGATAGGGGGTGGCCAAAGTGTGTCAGAGGCACTCTGAGGGGTCCAGCAGAGACCACCCAGTGCCAAAGGGCTGTGCTGGCATCCCCCTGTCCCCAGCACACAGCCACCTTCCCACTTTCCTGCAAAACTGCTGAACTGACAGTTTTCCTGTGCAATTAAAACACATTTAGGCAACAGCAAATCTCCTCAGAGTTGCACCCAAATTGCTTTGCCTTCATTCAAATAGTGCTGCCATACCTTTTTCTGGGCACACATATATAAATACATATATATGTGACATTTAAATACATATATATGGCATATACATATATATTCATGGCACATAAATAGATATATATGTATGCATATAATTACATATAAATATAAATATAAGTACACATATATGACATAAATACATATATATGGCATATAAACACATGTATATGGCATATAAATACACATATACATGATACATAATTACATATATATGACATTTAAATACATATATGATGTATAAATACATATATATGACATTTAAATACATGTATATGGCATATAATTACATATATATATGAATATAAGTACACATATATATGACATACATATATATATGACATATAAATACATATATGGCATATAAATACACATATACATGACATATATATGACAGTTAAATACATATACATATGACAAATACATATACATGACACATAAATACATATATGATGTATAAATACATATATATGGCATATAAATACATATATATATGACCTATAAATACATATATATGGCATATAAATACACATATATATGACCTATAAATACATATATATATGCACATACACATCATTGTTTATGTCATATTTGAATATGCCTGGGAAAGCCACAGTCCCAACCCAAGCAGCACCCAGCACCAACCCTGTAAAGCTGAAACCCTCCCACCCAGGCAGGATTAGGAGCCCTCCTCCCTGCAGGGATTGCCCTGCAGCCTCAGGTCTGGGTGAGCTCCAGAGCAGGCCAGGCTCCCTGCAGCACAGAGCTGCTTTAGGGCTGTTTGCAGAAAGCTCTTACCAATAATTTTCACAGACTCACAGAACTAGTGAGCCTCCTTTTCTCCAGGCTGAACATTTTGGGGGTTATTTTCAGCTTCGGAGGTGTGTGTACATTTGTAAGGGTGAGGCTTTTCTGCTTCAAGGCAGCAGAAAGGGCTCAGCAGAGCTGCCCTGAGCAGCCCACAGGCAGAACAAACCCCAAACAGCTTCCCCCTGACAGGCTTCCAGCTGAATTTACTCTGTAATCCTGTGACACTCACTTCAGGCTGCAGGAAAAGAAACTGGGGGAAATGAGGGGGCACGTGGCACATGCCTGACCCCAGGAAACCAAAGTGCCAGGGACAACCTCCAGCCAAAGAGCTGATTGCCAGGGCAGGAAGGGCAGCACAGGAACACAAACCCACTGGTAGGTGAGCAGCTGGGCTGAATTTCACCCAAACCCCCCCGGGATCACCCACAGCCAGCAGGACAAGCTAGGCACAAAGCTGGGTACAAAGCTGGGCACAAAGCAGGGCACAAAGCTGGGCACAAAGCTGGGCACAAAGCTCCCAGGGGAGCAGGCAGAGGGGCCAGGGCAGCCAAAGGGACCCATTTCCCTGGGATCTCTGCAGAGGAGGCCCCAGCTGGCTCTGACTCATAGGGGGAACTCCCTTCTCATCTCTTCTGACACAGAAATCGTGAGCTGGAGCTCCCCACACTGGGGCAGGAGCTCTGTCCCACCCAGCTCTGGGCTTCAGGGAGAGGACCAGTGACAGAAGGAGAGGAAAGCTGCACCAGGGAAGATTGAGTGTCACAGACATCTTTTATGAAAAATCCTTTCCTTAGGATTTTTCCTCCTGAGAAAATGAGAGGCCTCGGGAACAAAATGTAAACAATGATTATCTGCTGCTGTGGAATGCAACAGGTGCATCTGTGATTGGTC
>JAXCLO010000051.1:9478666-9495610 GCA_035583995.1 Arremon aurantiirostris
TAAGGCAAACTGCCCACTTGACAAAGGTAATCTGCCATACAGATGGTAATGGAAAACATCTTGCCTTGCAATCTGGAACAGTCCCTCTGCTCCCTAGGGCCCATTTCCCTCAGTCTGGGTGTCAATCCAAGCCTTTTTACTCCTCAAGAGGTTTTAACAACCAGAGTTGGAGGTGCCAGTTAATATTTATATTCACTGTAGCCCCAAGGGCACCTGCAGCACCAACAGCCACATCCCTTCAGGCTCCTGGGAAGCATCCAGCATCCCATTCTTCACCTGGAATGTGATGTGGCTGAGTAACAAAGGGCAAACCCACCTTCCTGAGGCTCACCATTGACCCAGAACTCTCACAGCCCCCAAGGTGCATCACAAAAAGGCAGCAACAACTGGTTTGTAACCGTAAATCAGGATTGACCTAAACCTTGCTGCAATTGTTGGCTCTTTAGAAGGAATTCCTGAGTTTCACTGCAAAGACAATGATCTGCATTTCCCTTTTGGGGCCCAAATGCTGCAGGATCCCTCCAGCTACCAGGGCAGACAAGATTTGGAAACACCAAACCTCCCACACAGAGGTCAAACTGAAACATCAGGGCAAGGAGCTCTTGCAAGAGGAGACCAAAATTCCTGTGGGATCCAAGAGGTCCAGTGACGCCCCCAGGCAGAGCCAGGCCACAAAAACCTGCAAGTGCAAGTGCCTCTGCTTAGAGACAGCCCTGGCCAAGGTGCATCGGGGGCCCTGGTGTCCCCTGGTGTCCCCAGATCCCCCAGCAGGGCCCTGTTGGTTGCTGGTCTCTTTCCTGCACCTCCACAGCCAAAGCCTATAGATGTTGTCCTGCTGGGTGTAGGTGAGATGGAAAACTGAATCCCTTCCTTGCCCTTTGGCTGCCCTTCAAGGAACCTGTAAAATCCCTCTGGAATTCTGTGATTAATCAGTGGACACTGAGCAGAGACCACAGTGCTGGTTTGGAGAAGGTGGGCTGGGAACAAACCTGTGATCCACTGGAGCAGGTGTTTTGTTGTTTGTGGCACCCAGGATTGGTTTCACAAGTCCCTGGTGACACCTTGACCACGGTGTGAGCTCAGGGGAATAAAGTACTGCAGCCACAGCCCTGTCTCTGCTCTCTCAGCACACCAGGGACAGAGAGGAGAGTGGACACAACCTGCCAGAGCAGCTCTGAGCCTGCAGAGCAGAGAGGAAAATGCAGAGCAGAGAGGAAAATGGAGTTTCTGAGTTAAAAAGAACAAGGGGCTCTGCAGAATGTGTCAGCTCCTTCCACAGGCTCACATGAGTCAATAATTAACAGAAGAAAGAACAGATGCTATGAGACACGTTTCTTCTGAGGGTATTTACTTGCTTCTACCTACAACTGTGCCTGAAAAAGTGGTAATATGAAACTGCATTCCTAATCACTGGGTTGTTTGGGATCAGATTGGTAATGATTCATTACCAGGGTTTTGTACACATTTCACTTCTTTGTTCTGTTAACCCTCATCAGGCAACTCAGCTTTGGCACAGCAAACTGATGCTGGCCTGAGGGAAAAAAATTAATATTAAAACTACAATAACAATTGTCTCCTGAGTCCTGGACTGGTTTTTATGACAATAGCACAAGAACCAGCATGGTTTATTCTGGCTCAAGCTGGAGGGCTGGTTACAGGAATTACAAATATCACAGGAATATCTGAGGGTGGGCAGGCCCTGGCACAGGGTGCCCAGAGCAGCTGTGGCTGCCCCTGGATCCCTGGCAGTGCCCAAGGCCAGGCTGGGCAGGGCTGGGAGCACCTGGGACAGTGGGAGGTGTCCCTGCCATGGCAGGGGTGGGATGGGATGGGATGGGATGGGATTTAAGGTCCTTTCCAACCCAAACCCTGCTGATTCTTTCTCCCTTTCGTGCCACAGAATGACATCCACAGAAGCTGTTGAAGAAGGACAGATCCCAGTTCTCACTCCTGGGCTGCTCTCTCCAGCACAGCAGATGTGAGGCTGTGAGATGTGAGCATCTCCCAGGGATGATTTTCCCCTTCCCTGGGCCCAGGCCCTGCTGAGGAGGAGAAGCAGAGCTCAGACTCAGCCCAAGGCAGCTCTGGCAGCCCAGCTGAGACACCTCTGCCCCTTGTGCAACTGCTTTGCTAGAAAAGGAAGCAGGTTTCACTGCCTCCAGGTGTTCAGCCTCGTCCTTCTCCTCAAACTCCCCTGGCAGGTCCAGCAGGCTGAAATCCACCCACTCAGATGGTTCAGCTGCTTTGGTGAATTCTCCTTCAGCTGCACTGACCTTGTTATCTTTGCTGTGGGCTCCCTGTGCTGCTGGACTCTCCTCAATTTGCTGATGGTCATTTCTGCACCACAGAGGGCAAGAACAGGGAAGGGCTTGGGAAAGAGCAGGGAATGCAGAGGATGCCCATGAACTGTGTGATGTGTCTCAGCACTGAGTGGCCAGGGTGGAGCTGCCCTCAATCCAGGTTTTACACCCACCTGAAGCTCTGAGGTGCTGATTTTCCCTTTGTTTTTAATGCTGAGCCTGGCCCTGGTGGAAGGGGAGTGCTGGCAAGAACACCCAGAGCATGCCTGGGGTTCAGAGCCATGGGGAAGGAGCTCAGTCCTTGTTAACAAAACAGCCTGGAGGGGAAATTAAGGTGAGAAAGGCAAGTGGAGAGAGCAGGAGGTCACAGAAGGATCTGCCAGAGCTGCAAGGACAAAAAGTGCAGAAATACTTCATCCTCCTGCAAAGCTGCTCCATCAAGACTCCCATGCATGGACACAGCTGGAGGAACAGTGGCACTTGTGTGCCAGGACAGGTCACACTGCTGTACAAAAGGGCACAGAGAGTTCTGACATCTGTGTGCCACCCATCAAAACTGGAATAAAGGCTGGAGAGCCCCATGTGCTCTGCCTCTGCCCCCAGAGAGACTCAAACACCAGGTCCAGCTCCTGAGACAGCCCCAGCCTGAGGAGAACTCAAACATTTAGAGCAGATAGAAACACCTTTAATGCACCTGCAGGCAAAATCAGGGATGTTCTCCACCCTCAAATGGCTGAATTATACTGAAAAAGTAATTAAATAACTAAGAAACAATTACCTCTCTCCCAGCTGAAACCAGGACAGGAGTTAAGAAGATTTTTCATGTCACTTCATTTTCTGGGCTAGATGCAGCTCTTCCAAAGTTGAAGACAGACATTCATCCAAGGAGCTCGACAAGGGGAACTTCTCCTCCTTTACGGGGGAAGTCACAAACCAAATTCCCCACCATGTACAACTCACCAGAATTAACCTAAAGGAGACTGCAAAGCCTGAATCTTGCAGCAGCTCTGCCAGAAAAGTCCCTCTCTCAGTTTTCTGCTGTGCAGCATCTGCTCCAGCCTTTATCAGCCACTCCTTTCAATGTCCATCCTCCCTCCAGCCACCTGCACCATTCCCATTCATTGTTCCCAAGCATTTTCCAGCGGGTGCAGTGCCCACAGCACCAGGACAGGGTGTTCTGCCCGGAGCAGATGCTCTGGAGCATTCAGAGGTGTGGGGATGCCTGACAATGGCTTCAGTTGTTATCCTGTAAATCACAGCCCAGCTGGGCCTGAAGAGCCTCACTGAGTTCCTCTGATCCCTCAGGAAAACCCACAGACCTGAACTGTTTGTGAAAACTCTCTCTGCAGTCAGGCTCAGTGGGTTTGGAGAGAATTCATGGTTAGTTCATGCCACAGGGATCCCACCCGTGCTGCAAGGACAAACTGTCCCCTGTGAGTGTGAGCAGGGAGCGATTCCAGCTCCCCGTGTGCCGGTCTGGGAGGATCTCAGGGCAGGCAAGGCTGCACCACCCTCTAGTGCACACCCACAGCAGTGCCTGTGCTCAAAGGATGGGAAAAATTCCTAATCCAGCCCGGCTGAGCCTCCCGGAGCTGGGCTGGCACAGCCCTGAAACAGCAGCTGGGAGCAAAGGGAGAGAGCTCCTCTGAGAGAGAACCCCAGGGCAGAACCAAGGGCTGGGCTGGCCTTGGCACGGGGAAAAGCCACTGCCCTGCACCCAGCACTGAGCACATGCAGCACCCTGCACCCAGAGCCCTGGCAGCCCAGATCCCTGGGACCCCACACCCTCAGATCCCTGGAATCCCAGACCCTACACATCTAGCAATCTGCAACCCATATCCCTGTATTCCTTGGAATTCCAGACCTAGCACATCCAGCACTCCATACTCCTGGAACCCTGGTAGCCCAGATCCCTGCACCCCACACCCTCAGATCCCTGGAATCCCAGACCCCACACCCTCAGATCCCTGGCCCTCCAGACTCTGCACATCCAACACCCTGCATCCCACACCCCGGGACCCCTGGAGTCCCCGACCTTGCACATCCAGCACCCTGCACCTCATCCCCTCTATCCCAGGAATCCCAGACCCAGCACATCAAGCACCCTGCATCCCATACCCTGTATCCTTGGAATTCCAGACTCTGTACATCCAGCAATGTGCATCCCTGGGATCCCTGTAACCTGAATCCCTGACACCCCAGCACCCTGCACCCCACACCCCTAGATGCCTGGCAGCTCAGATCCCTGGAATCCCAGATCCTGCACTCCATATTCCTGTACCCCTGGAATTCCAGACTCTGCACATCCAGAACCCCACACCCCTGGATCCCTGGCAGCCCAGATCCCCAGAATCCCAGATCCTGCACCCCATATCCCTGTATCCCCATAACTCTAGACTCTGCACACCAAGCACCTTGCACCTCATACCCTGTATCCTTGGAATTCCAGATTCTGCACATCCAGCACCCTGCACCCCACACTCCTGGACCCCTGAAATCCCAGATCCTGAACCCCATATTCCTGTACCCCAGGAATTTCAGACTCTGCACATCCAGCACCTTGCACCCCAAATCCCTGGAATCCCAGGCCCTGGACTCCATATCCCTGTATCCCTGGAATGCCTGATCCTGCACCCCACACCCCTGTATCCCCAGAATTCCAGACCCTGCACATCCAGCACCCTGCACTCCATACCCCACACTCCTGGATCCCCAGCAGCCCAGATCCCTAGAATCCCAGGTCCTGCACCCCACACCCCTGGATCCCTGGAATCCCAGATCCTGAACCCAATATCCCTGTATCCCTGGAATTTCAGACCCTGCACCCCATATTCTTGTACCCGTGGAATCCCAGCCCCTGCACTCCACACCCCTGTATCCCTGGAATCCCAGTCCCTGCACCCCATATTCCTGTATCCCTGGAATCTAAGACCCTGCACCCTCAGATCCCTGGAATCCCAGACCCCACACCCTCAGATCTCTAGAATCTCAGACCCCATACCCCCTGTACCCCTGGAATCCCAGACCCTGCACCCCACACCCCTGTACCCCTGGAATCCCAAATCCTGCACCCCATATTCCTGTATCCCTGGAATCCCAGTCCCTGCAGCCCAGTGCAGCCAGCTCAGCTCCTGCCATGCAGGGTTCACCTGCACAACAGGGCTCTGTGTCATTCCTGGCACAGGAGTGAAACCTTTCTCATCTCAAAACATGGAAGATTTTCACTACCAAAACGGGCAAGCAGGAGGAGATGTTCACTACTAAAATTGTTTTCTGGAATTGTGTCTCCTTGAGTAGCACCAGGCTGGCAGCCACTCTCTCTCAGCTGCCCAGCTCTCCCCTCCTCAGCCAAACTTGCCACCAGCACTGGGAATGGCCAATTCATATTCTGGGCTTCAATTTCCTCACGGATGTAAAAAATTGGGAAAAAAATCACCATTGTGTGTGACAGTTCTCCAGGCACAGGCCTTTGTACCAAGCAGTAAAAAAATAATCATCCTGGATGACAAATTCCTGCTGCAAGAGAGCACCACATCAGGCTTGGGATATGGGGAACCTGAAGTGACCAAGAGAATCCCCAAAACAACCCTAAAATAACCTCAAAGCCTGAGCAGAGCGTGGGCCTGAGCAGGTTCATGGCCAAGGTTTGGCAGCAGGGTGGGATGTTATTTGGTCTAAGTTACCAGAACAGTTTAAACTGTTTGAAACCAAAACTCTGCAGGAAATTGTTACACAGGTGCTGTTTCCAACAAATCCAGTATCAGGAAATTGTTACACAGGTGCTGCTCCCAACAAATCCAGTATCAGGAAATTGTTACACAGGTGCTGCTCCCAACAAATCCAGTATCAGAACTGCTGAGAAGCTCCCAAAGGCAGCCCTGACCTGGGAGCTGCAGTGGAGACAAGAGAACACAGGAAATGTGGGGTACAGGACACAGGTTTGTGTGTGCCCCTGTGTCAAACACAAACACCTCCCACCTTTCCTGTTCCTGCACCAAAGGAGAAATAAAGCAGCAAGGTGGTGAAGGGAGGCTGTCACTGCCCTCACACAGCATTTCTGAGCTCAGGAGGAAGAAAACCACACAGAGGGGGAGGGAGCAGCACTGGGGAGGGAGTTCCACCCCTCCACTTAGCTACTGTGTTTGTTTGGGTGTTTTGGACACAGCTTCAGGAAACAGAGGAGTCTCCTGAGCGTGACTTGGCACTCAGAGCTCGAGTCCCAGGAAACAAGAGCTAATGGGGGAAAGAAGGAAGGAGGTTTAGGTTGGGTATGAGGATAAGGTTCTTTCCTCAGAGGGTGGTTGGGCACTGAACAGGGCCCTGCACACTCCAGCTGAGTCAGAAGCAAAAGCAGAAGTGGAACAGAAACAGTGACACAAGGGAGCCATGAAGGACAGGCCTGCCAGCCTGGAGGAGAGAAGCTCTGGGTGACCCAAGTGCAACCTTCCAGGGCCTGAAGGGAGCCTTCAAGGAAAGGGGAGAGACTCTTTACAACGGCCTGGAGTGCCAGGACACAGGGAATGGCTCCCACTGCCAGAGGGCAGGGCTGGATGGGACATTGGGAATTGGGAATTGTTCCCTGTGAGGGTGGGCAGGCCCTGGCACAGGGTGCCCAGAGCAGCTGTGGCTGCCCCTGGATCCCTGGCAGTGCCCAAGGCCAGGCTGGACAGGGCTGGGAGCACCTGGGACAGTGGGAGCTGTCCCTGCCATGGCAGGGGTGGCACTGGATGATCTGAAATGTCCCTTCCAACCCAGGACATTTAAATTTCTATGATTCTATTTTTTCACAAACTGAATATCACTGCACCTACACTCAAGCCCTACTGTCACTGAGGAACATCCCAGCCTTGCTCTTTGTAACTGGTTCCAGGACTCACTTCAAGCTACTCCTTTGGAGAAAAGCTGGAAGGAAAGAGGAGAGACTGGTTCAATTTCTGCCTCTTTGTGGAAGCCCATCTGAGAGGAGGCTGTTGACTGCTGCCTGGGTTGGTGGCAGCACCGAACACTTCTGAGAGTGCAGCACAAGAGTTGGAACCTCAAACAGGAACTGCTTTCAGTGGAGCTCATCTCCTCTGAGTCTTCCTCCTCTTGAGCATCTTGTCCAGAGACCCCAAGGGGCAGACCAAGGCCAAAGGAAGCCATGATCAGCCCCAAGAGCCCACAGCACCTGCTCAGCCACACCAGGGCTCCACACTCACTGAGCAGAGCTTAAAAACACAGGATGCTAAGCTTAAAAATATGCATTTTCTTTTTTTCTTTTAAAAATGTACAGTCAGATTTCAAGTGGATCTACAAGAAGACACTCAGCTATCTTTAAGAAAAGTAAACCTTGCAATGCACTGCATACAGTTTTCTAACCAGCCAGAGCCACTGAGTTGGGTGAACTGCAGCAAATCCTGAAGGAGCTTCAGTGGCTTTGTTTTTGTCTCCACCCCGTGGGCACAGACACTCAGAAGGCAGCAGAGGCTCAGCTCCTCTGCCCTCAGGCCTGCCCTGCAGCCCAGCTCAGCGTGAGGCTGGGGTGGGCACGGTGGGCAGGGGCAGCTCCATGGAGGGAGTCTCAGTCACTTCAGCCGGGCTGGGCTTGCGCAGCTCCAGCTTCTCACTGAGCTGGTTGTAAAGCTCCTTCACAGCTTCCCCACTCTGCAGGAAAGAACCAGGGACAGGGAAACAGCACAGTCACACTCCATTCTAGCCAGAGCACCAAGTGGGCTTCACCCTGTGTGTTTAACACAAACCAACACAGGAGGAGGAAGTCACAAGGTAATTAATTAGGCCACAGCTTGGTAGCCTTGGAAAGCAGAGCTTGTGTTCCATTAAACAGTGTCTGGCAAGGCAGCTGCTTTCACTTGCAATCAGAATTCCCTTTCTCCTGCTTCCCTTCCTACCTGCTTGGTGGGCTCCAAAGCCTTCTGGAGAGACTCCAACTTGGCTGGGGCCACTTTGTGATGCAGATGCAGCAGCAGCCTGAGCACATGTCTGTGCACGTTCTCCTTCCTGCAAGAGCCAATTGAAAGCACAGTAACCAAGACAAACAAACATCTTGAGAACAAGGAAGCCAGAGCAACAGAATAATTCACCCCACCACAGACTTGGTTATAATTATCCAAAAACCCTGAGAATTGGAGCTTCTGGAAGGGCTTAACATAGTGTAAGCACTAACACTGCCTTAGACCTTCAAGGATTCAAGGAGTGGATTACCTGCACAACCACGAGGAGGGAGGGGGAGATTTTAAGCACAGTGTGTGTGGAGGAAGCAGCAGAAGCAGCAGCAGATGCTGCTGTGCTCCAGCAGGAATTTCAGCCACTTTTAGGGAAGCTTCCTGGAGGCTGAACTTGTCTGCAGGCCACCAGCTAAACCAGAGGTATCAGATTTTTGCACACTGCTGATACTGCAAAGAGTTGAAGTTCACTCTACATAGCCAGAATTACTGCAAAACCTGAAGAATATTCTCCTTTGCAACTCCACCTTAGGGATAATGAATAGCAGTTTAGATAATAATTCACAGTTGGCTGCTAAAAGCTTCATCCCAAAACATTCACCTTTCCTTAAAGGAAAACAGCATCAGGCTGATATTTCCACTGCTTGTGAAGAATTTGGTGAACTACTAAACTACTGTTCAAAGCAGTAAAACTCTGTCAGGCATTCTGTAAACTCCCTCCCTCCAGTGAGAAAAATCTGCTTTACCTGGAGCAGGCAGTGAGGAAGAAGCCATCAAAGAGACTGGTGCAGAACTCCTCAAGTGCAAACTCATCACTGAGCAGGGTGAGGTTACCAGTGAGCAGGTGCAGGAAAATGTCACTGAAGGCCAAGTCACTGAATGTCTCAACTATAAAACATGGAAAGGAAAGAGACACAGACTGACAAGGATGTGCCAACACCTGTCCACACAGCTCCTGCTGAAATCCCTGCAGTGAGGTTTCATCATGGAATGGTTTGGGTGGAAAGGACCTTAAAACTCATCCAGTGCTACCCCTTGCCATGGGGACACCCCCCACTGTCCCAGGCTGCTCCCAGCCCTGCCCAGCCTGGCCTTGGGCACTGCCAGGGATCCAGGGGCAGCCACAGCTGCTCTGGGCACCCTGTGCCAGGGCCTGCCCACCCTCACAGGGAACAATGCCTCCCCAATGTCTAATGTAAGCCTACTTCCTTTCAGTCATTTTTTTTCTCATTTCCTTTGGTAACAGGCAGCCCAAGCAGGTGGCTTTGATCCTTCAGACATAAAAGATTAGGTGCAGATTGCTCCAGAGCTCTCCTCCAACTCATCCCAGAGGAGTCAGTGAACAAGATAATACTGGTGAAAAAATTAAGGCTGTGTTCAGTCCTATTTTGTTACCAATTTTTCCACCACACAAAGCCAAGTCCCAGCAACTTCTGGCCACCTGCAATCACTGTGGGCAGCAGCAGAATTGAGGCACTTGCTCTGCTATTTTTCAGATTCATTCCAAACAGTTCTCAACTGATCTCATTGTTAATGGAGGCCTTGATGTAAGGAACCACTGACCTCAGCACTGCCCCTAAACTCTCACATCAGCAGAAAATTGCAGAACCCAAACACTCCTGCAGGGACTCACAACTAAGTCACCAGAAGAGCCAAAGGCAGAAGAACACCATGTCCCTGGTCTGACATCCCTGTCACTCCAGGTTTAGTGGCCTCCTGGGTGTCCCATACAAGGCAAACAGAAGATGAGACAAAAACTTACCTAGTGCTGGCAGGAGCCTCAGAAAAGCATTCTTGTTCCTCTGTTTAGTGATGTGAAGGATGTAATACAGCCCAATCTCACAAGCTATCCTGTTCTCCTGCAGGAACCTATTATGGCACAAGCAAAGTTTATTCATCAATAAAGCAAATTTTTTAAATTTTTAACAGGTTTAAAGTACTTGTGGGATGGTTATCAAGCAGGTACAGAGTGGTAAGCTCAAACCCACTGAAGAGCAGCTATTCAGTGAGTGAGCAGATGGATCATCCCTGTGCTCACTACCACACTCCAGAAAAACTGAACATTCAGCAAACAGCTGCATTTAACTGTCAACATTTATAATGTATTCCTGATTAAAGTGCTGTTCAAAATGGCCTTTAGAAGAAGTCCAAATACTCAAAAATTCTACAAAATCCAATAATGTTTCAGTCTCCCAAAAGTCAAACATAACACTGTGATAGAGGAGAGCACAACTACCAGGACCCAGTATCCAGATTCTGGCACACAGACAAGAACTGTGCTAGAAATCAGAAGATCTGAACAGAAAAGAGCACACAGAGGTGTTAATTATCTTCCTGATGTCCCTGGGGTGACAGGTTATCAACAGACAGAGTGTGAGTGTCAAAAATGCCAACTTTATGATTTCCAATAGTGCTCTTTGACATGAGCACTCATCCAGCTGCACCCAAACATCACCCCAAACTCAGCATCCCCTGCCTGGGAAGCTGAACAGAAACACCAAATATATTTCATATTCATATTAATATTCATATATATCTCATATTCAATGAGATAATGGGAGAATGGTCCATTATAGGAAATATTACTTTATGTAGATAAATTGTATTTGAGGGAGCACAAGGGAAACCTGTTTTGCTAAAGTTCAAACTCGATGAATTAGCACTGAATGTCACCCCAGGAAGCCCTGCCTTCAGCACAGGCAGTTTTCCCTGCCAGGTCTGGCTGGCTCCTGCTGCTTTGGAGCCAGAGCCTGCAGTGGGTGGGGCCAGGCACGTACTTGGTGAAAGCCTCGGGAATGGCGCTGGGGTAGGGGATTGGTCCCTTCTCCTCCGAGGGCAGCTTCTGATCCACTGTGAAGGTGTGGTCATCCACCACAAAGGACATCAGCAGGGGCAGGAACCTGGTGATCAGCTCGGCTTCCTTGGAGGGAGGGAAGAGAACAAAGCCATTATCAGTCACTTCATGCCACCCCATGGTCCTGAAGTGCTGTGACAAAAGCAACACAGTGCGAGGAGCCTCATCCTACAGTCAGGAAAATCAGCTGACAGACATCCAGTTGCAGTCAAAATTCCTGAATAATTCACTTCCACACAGTTCCATGGGAATTAGGAAAACTCTGCTTCATCTCACTATAGGAACACTCCTGCTCAAACCCTTTCTTTGGACAATTGTGTTGCATTTCTCCTGAGAGGCTCTACCAGCACTGCTGCAGGCATGGGATGTGTTCAGGATGACATCAAAATGCTGATGTCAACAATCACTGACTCCCAGCATGGCCCAGGCTTATTTGTGGTAACCCAAGCACAAATAAATCAGATTTTAAAGACTGATACAGAACTCCCTTTGGAAAGAAACTGAGCATTTTCCCTTATAGGTTCATGAGAGCACAAATGACAGCATTATCTTCAGAATGACTGGCCACTCCCAGTGTTATGCACATCCTCCCTGGGTGAATTTAGACATCCTAGCAGCCACGAGTGGATGCATTTTAGAGACTTCAAATGTGCCCCCAGGTGTTTATAAAACATTTACTGCTTTATAGTTCAGAACAGAAACAGCAAATTGCTCCTGAGGAACAGCCCTGCTGTGCAACACCAGGGTTGGCCCTCCTGCCCTCAGCTGAGCTACACCAGGGATTCCTGTAACACTGGGAAAGGATTTCCAAAGCATGGAAAGATTACAGCTCAATGTGGCACTACGTTAAACTGCTGTAACACAGAGCTGGAAGGGGAAAAGAACATTTTTCTTGTCAATGAAAAGTTTCTGAACTGCTACCAGAGTTTGAGACAGTCCTGGAAATCCTGCTTTCCTCACGCAAGATGTGTTCTACAAACCCATCAGTTGTGTGCAAGACTCCAGGAAAAATCCTGGAGAGAGAGCAATGAGCAACCAGTGGAGTATTTAACAGAGGTACAGGCTGATTTTAGAACAGTAAGGACCAGGTATCCATTGAAATAAAAAGGTAATGGAAGCTCCCAGCATGTCCACAACAGCTGCTCTGTGACCACTGTTTTTCCCAAGAAAGCTCTGATGAGACATTTGGAGAACAAATGTTTGATCAGGAATGCAATAAAATAATAAACAAGTCTAAATTTGATTAATTGTGTTAAATTCTTAACATCAAAAGGGCTCACCATTTTTGGTTCCTTGAAGACTTGGCTGTCAATCATGTCCCAGGCCCCCTGTCCCAAAGACAGCATCCTAAGGAGCAGCAGCAGATCTGGGCTTTCCTCCAATGTTAAGGAGAGAAATAAAACAGCTATTTTAATTTTCACATGAGATATTTATTTGGAAGAAGTGGTTTATATTCAAAGCTGTTCTGGATTAGCAGCTTTGTCCAAGACTGCTAAAGGCATTCAGTAAGTTAATTGAAAACTGATCCTCAAATGGGCATCAAATAACTGCCACACCTCAGGGTTTGGGGAGGGTTTGTAAATTTATAATGCACCAGGAAGTTTGCAGTCATCTGAGAACATCTTTTTAAAATGTGTCCAGCCCAATTAGTGCACTAGAATATAACGTGTGAGAGGACAAACCAAGTCACCTCAGCAGAAGAAAGGAGGAGAAAGGGTGTGTAAGAATGGATTGTTTGTGTCCTGAAACCCAAACGACTTTCAGTCTTAAACTGTCACAAGGAAGTTGCTCCATGCAAGAACATTTAACAGCTCAGGGATAAAACAGCAAGAGGCTCCCATTGCTCAGACACCTGTCAGGGTGCCCTTCTTTAACCCTTCAGCACCTCCTGCAGACTCCACTTGCAGGAGCTGTGTTTTATCTCAGCCACCAGACCAGAGCTGTGCAAACAAACCCATGGCAGGAGGAAGGTGCTGCTGCCAGACAGACTGATGGAGAGACAAAGCAGGGAGGCACAGATTCTACACATTATTCTGTATTTGTACAGCTGCCAGGCAGAATGAGCCATGCAAAGAATTCATGGCCAATCTGGAGAGTTCCAAAATGTCCAAAGAGCTCCTGCAGAGCTCTGCAATTAGACAGGAATCATGTTTCCCTTGTTCCAACTGCCACATTTGGGAACTTAATGAGCCTTGGATGGTGCCAGTCCTTCCCTGATGGCTGTCAGTCAGCCCAGAGCACAGCCCAGGTTAGCTACACAAGCTGCAATGCTTACCCTGGGTAAGGTGTCCTGCCCAACCAGGTCCTGCAGGTGCCTTATGGTGCTCAAGGCTAAGGTGTTAATGGCAAAGGGATCACACAGGATCATTGATAAGTCCCTGAGAAGAAATAAAAACCAAACACTTGCCACACATAACCAACAACCCCATTGTACAGGTCCAAACCCAGCTGTGTGCACCTGCTGAACCTTGTCCTGCCTTGTAAAGAAATAACATTCATGGTGGTTTCAATAGGAAAGAGCAGAAATAACAACTGCTGAAAGTCTTCTGCACTGAGATCAAGCACAAAATCCCCCACAGCCAGCTGAAGGTCTGCTGGGAGACAGCCCACAGGTACTGGGGCTCTGGTGGCCCCAGCTCTTTGAGCAGGCAGGTTTTAACCATCTCCAGAGTGCTGAGGACAGAAAGGTCTCAGAGGCTTTTGAAAAACAACAAGTAAAAGTGAATTCTTAAATAGTTTAAAATACCAATGGACAAAATCTGAAAGTACCAGCTAAATAAAATACTGTGAGGACAACCTTCCAGAAATGTAAGTGTACCAGATCACAGCAAGGTTTTCATTTGAAGTTAATAAAGTACTTCAACTGACAAACATCACCAACCCACTTTCTCTGGATTTAAAGCCAGACAAGTCATTCATAAAAAGTCATTCTGACTCCTTAAGAAAGGCTCCTGAATTTTGTTATGAGGCCACAGGGGAGACTCAAGGGTGGCAAGTGAAGCAGTGGAAGCTCTGCCACGAGGCCATGCTTGGCTGTGCCCCAGCACACTGAGGGATGTTTGGGATGTGACAGCACAGAGGGGCTGCCGGAGGTTTGCTGGCTTTAGGGAAGAATTAACACCTGTCAGATGTTATGAGTGCCAGGAAGCCAATTTCAGGTTCCCAATGAACAGCCCAAGTGCCTTACCCCAACACTTGTTCTTGTCCTTTCTTCACCCCATCCAGGAATCCTTGCAATTCCCGAGCTCTCTTGTTGTCCACGAACTTCTCCCGAATGCAGGCGTCGAGGCACCAGGTGAACTGCAAAATGGAGGGAGCTTTAGGAACTCATTAAACAGCAATAAAACACATGATGACAGAGAAAACAGGCTCAGAATGACCTCAAAATATCTGCAATTGAGATGCTTCCTTAGTGCACCCAGGCACAGTACCACAGTGGTGACAAACACAGAGGTCAGAAAGGCCAACACCCCTAAAGCAGGTTGGGAATGCCCAGGGAAGTTAACCTGGGGTCACTTTCTCACTTCCAGGGAAAGCATTCCCTGACAATTAAGGAGCAGGCATTTATTAAATCCACCACTGCCCTGCACACCTGTGGATTTACACAAGTAGGAGACTGAGAAAGAAGCAGCATCACTTAGAAACAAACATGTGGTTTATTTTGGCCATTGCAATAGCACTCCCACTCTCTAAATAAAGGAATATTGACAGTGGAGGTGTTCCTGCTTTAGAGCTGTATTACTGAACTATTTTTTAAGCAGAATAAATGTAAAATTTAACAACTACTTCAGAGAAAAGGCCTTGTTCCAGGTCAGAGTGATGCTACCATGAAAAAGGGGCCAGTAACAAGATCCTCCTGTGACATTACCACATCTGTCCCCTCCCAATATTTGAATAGTTTCATGTTTTCATTCATGTTTCTTGTTTTCATTCAATATCTAAAGTATTTACTGTTACACACACAGTTTACTGACAGATCCACACGATTACAGATTACAGATCCACAGAGCAAATCCACAGGATTAGCAAATCTATAGGAGGGAAGCCTGGAGTAAGAATCTGGGGCCAGCTGATTTTTTTATTATTTTTGCAGCATCCACATAGAATAGATGTCAGATTAGACATTGCTTTTAACACTGCCAAAGCACCCTAAATCTGAATGATGCATGGATTATGAAATGAAAGCAAACTGCTGGTTAACCAAGAGGAAGTTTTCATCTGAAGGTTTGAGGAATATAAGAGGACATTTAGGTTCAAGGTCTGAACTCTCTTTACAGAAAGGACTCATTTTCTCAGGGCTTTTTCCAGCAAATTCTCCACAAATACCCCCATGTGACAGGTACCTTGTGGCAGGGATCAACAGTGCAGATCTCACTGATCTCCAGGTCGTGCAGGGACATGAGGAGCTCAGCCCTGAGCGTGCAGTAGTGGACATTCCTGGTGCGCAGGAAGAGCGTCCTGAGGAACTGCAGCACCATGTCATAGAGCTTCACGTTCTTGCCAATCATCTGGGTCAGCTTCTGCACCACCTGAGCTCAGGGGAAATGAGGGCTCAGCACCACGAGGTGCTCTCATTCTACACACACACACAAATGTGAATTAATTATCTGATGTGATTTACCAAGATTGAAACACCTGCAGGGACTGTTTACACCAAGATTTCCAAGAGCATTTGTTCGAGACATTCACCAAATCTTCAACAACCATAACCTGGTTTTGTCTCAACCACTAGTTTCTTTTTTCTACCTTTCTGATTCTCCCCCATCCCCTTGGGGGGGTGACCAAGAGGAGGTGTGGTGCTGAGTGTCCTGCTCTGCAGTGCAAACCTGGAGTAAATTGCACCAGGGCACTTACACCAAATGATTCTGAAAGCAAAACAGGCCTAAACAACCCCTCATGTAATAAATGTGCTGCCCTCTCTAAAATTAAAGCTTGATACTGCCTTAATTTAATTCAACTTTTCTGGCTGCCAATTAACTACAACTTTCTACATCTTTTAAAATAAAAAAAAAAGCAACTTCAGTTAAGCTATGTCCACCAAAAAAGTTCCCAAGAAAGCAAATTTAACATATCAGCATACTCAAACTAATGTGATAAGAGATGTTCAGCCTTAAGAACAGCTGAAGTGAATTAAAATCAGACTGACCAACAGAGAAAAAAATCTGCCCTTTCTTTTTTTGAAGTGCATAAACAGTTAGAACATTCATCTTTTATTACACAACAACTAAAATAATTCCTGCTGTTTTCATCAAGATGCGTAGGAGAAAATGGCCTGGTGTTTCTTGCAAAGAGTTTGTTCAGCTAAATAACTTCAGCAGTGAAGGTGGGCAGAAGAAAGCAGCCCAGGTTATGTGATGGTTGACTGAAAGCTGATAAACTCCCCTCACACACACTGTGAGGGTTTCCTTGTCCTTACCTCTCCTTGACGTCTCGTTTTGGGAGATGGACTGAAGAAATTTTGCAAGAAGGAAATGTCATTGCTGAAGAGAATGTTCTCCTTCTCCAGGATGTATTGCTTCAGCAGGGGTGACACCTCATCCCCAAAGAGAGCCTGGTTGTCCTGCCAGATCTGTCTCTTCACCTCCACAGCACAGGCCTTGTACAGGTCCTTATCAGCCATCACCAGCTTCAGCTTCTTCTCAGGGACCTGCAATGCCCAGAGCAGTTACACAGTGAGCAGCTCCTCACCAGCCTGTCCCTGTAACCATCCAAATCATGGAATCACAGATCCTCTGAGCTGGGAGGAACCCACCAGGATCATCATTCCAGCTCCTGTCCCTGCCCAGCCCCCCCAGCAGCCCCACCCTGGGCACCCCTGGCAGCGCTGCCCAAAGGCTCCTGGAGCTCT
>JAXCLO010000051.1:9505818-9544422 GCA_035583995.1 Arremon aurantiirostris
TGGGAGTGGGAGTGTCTCCTCATCCAGGTGAGTGTTTGTCTGCTGTCTGTGCTCCTTCACATGAGGGTGAGTGTGAGTGTCTGCTGTCTGTGCTCCTCCAGGTGAGTGGGAGTGGGAGTGTCTGCTCATCCAGGTGAATGGGAGTGTGAGTGTGTCTGCTGTCTGTGCTCCTCCACGTGAGGGTGAGTGGGAGGGTAAGTGTGAGTGTGAGTGTCTGCTCTCTCTGCTCATCCAGTGCCTGCTCAGGGCCACAACACCACCAAATGGCAGCTGCACAAAGTGTGGGCAAAGTGTTGATCACTTTAAAGTCAATCCCTCTTTAACAGAGGCTGTTTCCATATATTAGAAAAACCCAATGCATTTGTAAAACTTTCTCTCCCTCCAAGCAGACACACAGGCACCAGTTCAAGGGTTTCCTACCTACAGGTTCTGTTTGGCTCCTACTTAACACACACAAGCAACAAATTGCTCTTCAGAGGTGTCAACATCACCTTCAGGGTGAGGAGAGGCAAGGCTTGCCTTGGCTCCCAGGAACTGCTCCTCCATCCTAGAATGGGAACACCCAGGAACCAACTGGGACCTTCCATTTGGGGTATTTCCTTTGCTGACTTTAACCCTGAAGCATCTTTAAAAGAGCAATATTTCATTTGAAAACATGCCAGTGCTTTTGTTCTTCCAAACTTTATTTCACTTGGGAAATGGAGGGGAGGAAAAGAATGGTATAGGATGGTACAAACTCAAGAATCACCATAGTCCTCATCAAAACTGTGGTTTTCAGGAGTTAACTGCTCCCTGCCCATTCACTTTCCTCCCTATAAACCCCAATTGCCCTTATTTAAGACCTGAATGTCACACATTGGACACCAATTTCACCACAGTTATAGGGCTAAATAGCTAGAGATAAGAACCACTGATTCTTGTGGGGCTGAACCATCTGGAAGGCAGATCAGAACAGCCTCCTTCTTGCAACTAGAAAGAGCACAGGATGCATGGAATTGTATTTGTGCTCTAAGGGAGGGTGGTAGGGCTGGGACTCATCACCTCTCAGCAGCTCCAGTCACTGACCCTGAGCCCAGCTGGGACCTGCCTGGGCCTTGTGGTTGATTCAAGATTTGCCATAAGATTTGGCAAAGCTTTCACAGCCCCCCTGCTTGATCTCAGCACTGTGGTGCTTGGGGAAGGCTGTTCCTAACCATGTTACATTCTGTCTTCCAGTGTGAAGCCCTGGGAGGCCAATGTCCTCTCTTGCTCCTTGTTTTATTCTGCCTCCAGGATCAGAGAGGTGCTAAAACCGTGTCCAATCCCTGCTGGCCCCTCACCTACTCCCAGGAGGTGCAGTGGCAGTCGGTGCATGCTGGGCCTTGTGCTGCCAGTGGTGACACAGGGGACATCCCTGGCCCCAAGGAGGTCTTCAACATCACAGGCTCCAGCAACCCCACAGCCTGCATGAGCCTCGTGCAGAGCCTGCTCAACTCTTCCTCCTCCTCCTGCAGCTTCTTCAGCAGTGGTCTCAAGCCCCTTCAGAGCAGGCTTCTGGTGAGTTCTCATTTACACTGGGTAAGCAACTGGTATGAGGAACCCATGAAATGGGACCAGTTTGACCATTAATCAATACAGTGGGAACATCCAGACCATGACACTCCTCCCTCTCCCCCTCATTGCCACACAGCTGTTCAAACATGGACCACTGGCCTTCCACAGGGGCTGTGGGGGAGTTTTTTCCATCTATGTCTCCTCAATGTCTCCTGCTGAGACCAACTCTAGGGCTCCATGGAGCCAGCAGGGATGATGGGACAGCCAGGAGCTGAGTGCTGAGCAGGAGCCAGCAGGGATGGGACAGTCAGGAGCTGAGTGCTGAGCAGGAGCCAGCAAGGATGGGACAGTCAGGAGTGAGTGCTGAGCAGGAGCCAGCAGGGATGGGACAGTCAGGAGTGAGTGCTGAGCAGGAGCCAGCAGGGATGGGACAGTCAGCTGAGTGCTGAGCAGGAGCCAGCAGGGATGGGACAGTCAGCTGAGTGCTGAGCAGGAACCAGCAGGGATGGGACAGTCAGGAGTGTGTGCTGAGCAGCTTTTCCCACGCCAGGTCTGTGGTAAAGCTGGAGATCCTCTGCCCCTCTCTTACAAACTTCTGGTCATGCTGCACCACAAGCACCCTTCTAGCTGAGAACCTGGGCTTAGTGGCCAAAGTCACTGGATTGTTAAGCCAGGAGTAGCTCAAGATCCTAGGACAAGCTGAGGGCATTTCCAGGGAGGATGACTATGGAAATTTCCCCAGCTCCCTGCTCCTGATGGACATGGTGCCAAGGAGCATTGGGATCATCTCCCAGTCCTCACTGGTGAGGTTACACCATGAATATTGTGCTCAGTTTTGGGCCCCTTGCGGCAAGAGGGACATTGAGGGGCTGGAGCCCCAGGAGAGGCTGAGGGAGCTGGGAAAGGGCTCAGCCTGGAGCAAAGGAGGCCCAGGGGGACATTGTGGCTCTGCACAGCTCCTGCCAGGAGGGGACAGCCAGGGGGGTCGGGGTGTGCTCCAGGGAACAGGGACAGGAGGAGAGGGAACGGCCCCAGGTTGCGTTAGAAGAAGTTTAGACTGGATGTTAGGGAAAATTCCTTCACCAAAAGGGTTGCCAAGCCCTGGCACGGGCTGCCCAGGGCAGTGGTGGAATCACCATCCCTGGAGGGATTTAAAAGCTGTGTAGGATGTAGCACTTGGGACATTGTTTAGTGGTGGGCTTGGCAGTGCTGGGTTAATGGCTGAACTTGATTTTAGACATCTTCTGCAACCAATATGATTTTTTGATTCTGTGACCAGTCTACTTATCCAGGCAGGGCCAGGAAGGCTGCTGGATGCACACTGGGAACAGAGCTGTTTCCATCTCCACACAGCACCAGCTCTGCTCATGTCCCTTGAGCCCTTCCAAGGCACTGGAACCAACCCTGCACCCCAAGGGCACCCTGGCAATGCCCAGCCACTGCCCCTCACCTCCCTAGGGGCACTTCCTGGTGTGCAGGGCAAGGACACGGGGCACAGTCCCACCTGATGATATTTCTGCTGCTGTTGTAGGTGGTTTCTGAGGCCATGGACTTCCTGAGAGGAACTGCTCCTTCTCCTGACTTGGGCCAGGCTGTCCAGAGGCTGTGTGGGATGTCTATCAAAGAGGTAACTGTGGAGTAACTCTGTGTGCAGGGAAGGGGGAAGCAAGGAATAGTTTGCTGCAAAAGCCTTCAGGGCTCAGACTGTCAGGGCTGTAACTTACTGGCTCCCTCAGGGAAAATTTTGGATTTGTCTGGATTTTGTGGGTTTGGGTTTTTTGTGGGGCTTTTCTTTGTTTGGGTTTTTTTGTTTTTGTTTTTTGGGGGGTTTTTTTGTTTGTTTGTTTGTTTTTGGTTTTTTTGGGTTTTTTTTGCTTTGAAGAAACAAGCTCCACTTATTTTCCCTCCTCTCAAATCCCAGCTGCTGCTGGTAATACCTGGACCTAATAAAATGAAAAGCCACAAATACCTTTTACAGTATTTTAAGGAGTAAACAGGAAAGTTGTCTACTCACTCCTGCACATCACCTTGGTCTTTCTGTTATCCTTCTGTTCTTAAGTGCAAGGGACATGTCCACTCAGACTCCAGGGTTGCTCCCATTTCATCTGGGCCCATGGAACCCAAGCCAGAGGGAGTTTGTCACTTCTTTCCCTGAGTTGGTGGTTATGAGGTCACCCTCATTTGCATTTACACTGATGGAGCATCCACAGCAACATTCAAATGGGGCAATTTCTCCAGGGTTTGTTAATGAGCCATAAGCAATCCCCTAAAGCATTCTCTTCTGGAAGGAGGAGAAAGATCCCAATGTTCCAGTTGGGAGAAAGGCTGCAGCATCAGCTCAGCCTAATTAGAGAGCAGGGAATCAATCCTACCAAGCAATTCACCAGCAGGGCAACCTGGCTGTCAGTCCTGCTGCTCTTGGATATGGCTTAGTCAGACAGGAGCAAAGGAACAGATGACATGGATTTCTACCCCACAGCCCAGTGAGTGCAGGAAATGTAGTTTCAGTCTGCACAGGACACAAACCCCTCCTCCAGTCCCACAGTCAGTTTTAGAAAAGGAAAGGAGAGGCTGTAGCAGGCCTGAAATTCAGCTATTGAGTATTTACTTCTTTTCTTTTTCTTCCCCATCTTTTTTTTTTTTGTTCTGGAAATGGCACCAGCTGATTAGGGAGTCCCAAGCAAGCCTGGATACACTTGTTGATTACTGCACTGTGTCTGCCTTCATCTTCCATCTCAGTACAAGAGGATACACACTTGACTTTGAGCAGCCTGCCTGGACTGCATTCCAGAAGGTCAGTCCCTACAGCCCAGTGCTCCCAGTGACCAGGAGGGCTGCTCCCAGCACAGCCAGCCTGCTCCCACACTGACAGGTCCTAACCAGCTAGGCTTCTCCAGCAGGACAGTTTTGTAAAATGGATTCACAGTTGTGATAAACAAGAAAACCAGTGACAACGAGCCAGGGATTAGACTTGTCCTCTCTGAAAACCACATGGGTCAAAAATCTTCTCTGGATCAGCACCATCTTTAGAAATCTGTGTTGACAGGGAAGGAAGTCCAGCTTGATCTTCACTTAATGCTAAGGACAAGCTGCTGGTAACATTTGCTTCCCTACCTTTTTGCAATCACCTTTATACTCATGAGGGTTGATAAATATCTTATCATCATAGAATCCTAGACTGGTTTTGGACTGGAAGGAAACTTAAAGCTCTTCCCATTCCGCCCCCTGCCATGGGCAGGGACACCTTCCACTATCCCAGGTTGCTCCAAGCCCCAGTGTCCAACCTGGTCTTGAACACTTTCAGAGATCCACAGCTTCTCTGGGCACCCTGTGCCAGGGCCTCATCACCCTCCCAGAGAAGAATTTCTTCCTAATATCAAATAATCTAACCTAATCTCTAATAAGATCTGAAATTGCTCCATGATCTGGAGGCCCTAAGGACAGTGGGATTTGATTCAGATCATTCCCTTCACAAAAGAAAAGAAAGCCTGTTCCCAGACCTCTTCACAACTGACAATCACAGCCATGGTCCCTGAGCAGGGCCAAGTAATGACCATCAGAAAAGGCAAGGTAATGAGGTAGGTCCAGGACCCCCAGGGAGCCCAGCCTGGAAAGACAGAGACAAGCAACCTAAACCATAGGTGTGAGGTTCAGCCAGGGCCAGAGAGACAACTATCCACAATGCAGACTTGAGATCCACTAGAACATCACTAAGCAGAGAACAGCACTCCCCTAGAGCAGAGCTCAGGAGAGAGGGGGCTGCCCAGGCCAGAGTGGAGTGCCCATGCCCAAGGGCAGAGGTGTGGGTGGAAGTGCCATTAAGGCCTGTTGGGGTTCTCAGGGCACTCAGAGTGGGAGAGCTCCTCACTGCAAGCCAAATCCTTGCATCAGTCTCAGACAATACATCCAAAGCCTTGGGCCCATGCACACAAACACAGCTGGCGTCCAGGCCACCTCCTTCTCTTCTGACCTCTCCTTTTTATTTCAACAGATGGGTGACAGATCATCTGGCTGGACTCTGGGCTACCTGCTGAGCCTGACCAGCAGCATCCCCCAGGACAGCCCAAGCTTCCTCAAGGGCATTGAGCCGGGGGTCTGGTCCTTGCTCCTGATCCTCTTCGTGGTGCTGCTCGTGGGCTCCTTCCTGCGCATCTCCTACCGAGTGATGGCCAAGGAGAGCAGCTCCAGCCACAGGAACAGCAGCGTGTTCGATGACTGATGGCTCTCTGTGACTCAGCACTTGTCACAGCACAGTTAACAGGGTCCAGACACAAATCACACTGGAGGATGCAAGTGATTTTCCTGCAGGGCTCCCAGCAACTTGCTGGTACTTGCACTGCTGTACTCTGAGACAATGGAGGCTGCTCCACAGGAAGTCTGTGATTCCTGGTGAATGGCAAGCTACTCATTCTCCAAACAAGAACAGCCTGCATGGCTCTTCCTTGGGCTACAGCTGGGATTACTCATGTCACACCTGAAAATGATGCCTCTGAGCAGGCAGGCCCTGAGCTGTTGTGAAGCTCATGCTGTATAATCCTGTCAAATCAGAAGAGGTGGTGTCTGAAAAATGTGCTCTGTCCCCTTCTGTGGCCTCTTGAGAGATGATACCTGCAGTATTGCCATTAGTGAGGACTGGAAGGGCATTAAAACACAGAATATAAGAGCCAACTGCTTCCATGTTCTAGGGAAAATGCAGGTATTTTCTGCCTGATCTGTCTGTGCTTTCATGTCAGTGATGATGGCCATGTGTGCCTTCCAATGAACGCTCCTTGCTGACCAGGAATCCTTCAAAACCAACCCTTCTTAGTCTTGGCCTCTACAAAATGTGCAGAGGATCAAAGGAGAAACAAAGGGCACAGACACACAGCTGAGGTTTTGCCTCTCAGCTGAGTCACGGCCACACAGGGTTAAATTGCCAATTTAAACTCTTTAGCAAGGACTCAAATGAACACATTTAATTTCACATTTGCTGGGCTCATGCTGGGCTGAGGCTCACCTGTTTGTTCATTTGCACTGACCTGCTTCTCTTGCTGACTCTGGAAGTGTCTCAGCTGACACTGCCCTTCAGACCAGAGCAGACTCAGGAACAGAAGCTTTCCTAATTGTCACTTTCATATTTCACCATGACCAGAGGTACTTTATGATCTAATAATCAGGATTCCCCTGGGACCTGCAGTCATTCCAGCTCCTCTGGTCTGTCCTGCACGCCTGAAAGATGAGGTGCTGTACAAATTCTGAGTTACTGTGAAGAAAAGGGATCGATTCACAAGCACTGTCCTTTGACTGAGGCATTTAGAGCTCTCTTCTCAACTGCTTCAGAGCCTTAAAACACACAGACTGTTAAGAGCCTCAGGGATGAGTGTCTCCAAGGCTTTTCAGACCACTTTAAACAGAAATGTAAATGCTCACAGATGCCGTGGTGAGCCTTGCAGGATTTTTAAAGCTACCATGTCACCTAAATCCTTTCAAATCTGATTATTGGTCCGTTGTGCTCCCAACTGATAATATAGGACACACACACCCCATAATATTGGGGTATTCATGCATTTCCAGACCAATTAATGAAGGTTTGGAACCTGCCAGTCAAGTTTAGAGGGCTGTGGAAACAGACTTGAGCTTCATATTCATTTCTTTGAGTTGCACGTTAGATATTTTTAATTATATCATGTCATTAAAGATGTTTGAATAGACTGTCTGTGTTATTCTTGGCAAGAGATCAAAGCAGGGGGGTTATTGTGAACACAGAGTGTTTCAGGGAGCAGCATGGGGGTGCTGCTGCTGCCTCTTCTCGAGAGCTGTTTTGCTGTGTACTTTTGGGGTACACAATGAGAACCCCTGAAGGCACTTTGCAGTGAAAGAAAAAGATTTCAGATAACCTGACTGCTGGGATTTAGTTGATGAGACACATGCCTACACCTTTTGATGTGTTCTTTGCTCAAACCATCTGAAGAAGGTAGGAGGCATCCAGGCAAGGTGGTAGAGAAAAAATAAAGAGGTTATCATGGAGTCAGCAATATCAGGGAAATTCCTGAGACTTCATTCATCCTGCACCTGGAAATGCAATCCTTTAACAGTGACCTGACAGTATAGGGGTGAGCTCTGAGATTCCTGGCTCAGATTTGGAACATGCTGAGGAAAAATCCCAGCACTGTCAGAAACAGAAAGAAGGCAGTGAGATGCCAGGAACTCCTGGACTCCAGGTGCTCTGGCCTGTCAGTCACTGCACCTTCTGGAACTGGAATAGATCACAGGGTCCAAGAGAAAAGGATGTCAGCCAGACCTTCCCCAAGCTCTTGTTTAGAAGCTTTGGGACTTCCACACAGATAACAAGTGAGTAATTAGGCAATGAGCTCAGCGTGGCCTCCTGACACTTCACTTTTGCCTTGCACATGCCACTGAATTAAATCCCAGCCCCTTGAGCCACCCTGACAATGAAGAAAACCACAACCACTTCTTTTTCTGACAGATAAAAACATTTATAAATGTTTTTACTGGATGATAAGATAGATTGAGATTTTTAAACTGGTGTTTTGGTAATAAAAAAGGCATAAAATAACAAAATGGGTCCCCATGAGAAGAAAGGAGACTAATCCTGGTAACATATTCCTTCCTCCCAGCTCTCTGTAGAGCAGCTTGTCCATGTCAGCCCCACAACACCTTTGCAGAATAAATCTCCAGACTGCCTGGACAGGCAAAATCTACTTAAAAGGAGATTCTAGATGAACTCACTCACTTTGAAACAGAGATGCTTGCAGGTCTTTAGTTACAATTCAACTGTGGAAATGATAAATAATGAGGATTTTCTAACTATCTGTAAATTCTATATTTTATATACAGGGCCCTCGCTTCGCACTCAGGCTGAACCATGGCAGATAATAAAGTCTGCTCATGTGCAACTGCAGTTCTGCTGCTGTCAGCAAATACCAATAGGAAGGAAATAAAAGTATTAGATTAAAAAATTGACACCAGAAAGGACTTTGTCTGTTTTGGTTTCAGACACACAACAGGGTGACTGATCTGCCCCTGGCTATTAGGGCTGTCATTCAGGCATCCCAAAGCACCATGTACATCTCAACCAGTACATCCCATCTGAGTTGTCCCAATCAATTCCCATGAATATTGAGGGAAATAGTTTGCTGCCTGCAGTTCCCCTCTGCAGCACCCACAGGGCCTGAGTTGTTTCTTTCTTTCCATTCTGACATACCCAGGCTCCCTGTGGTAGGACAGACCCAAGCTGAGGCCTTGGAATCCACAGCTCTTGTGGAGCAAACCCAGCAGAAGATGAGAGGAATGCCTTTCATGGATGGCTGGATTTAGTAAATTTTCATGTTGCTCTTCTAGCCTGCCTCTGATCCTGTATCTGAGTGTCTTTCCAGAGAAGCAGGCAGCCATATGATGTTTATATCCTACCTCATGGACTGTCACTCCTACTTCAAGAGCTAATTCTGAACACACTGAAGAAAAACAGGTCTGCAGGAATACTGGGATCAGAAAACCTGCAATTTTTACCACAGCTTTCTTAATATAAAAGTCCTCTCACAATGCCATCAAACCCAGGCAAGTCCCAGTGATTTGGTGTTTTTAAGTGCAGACATCAGTGCACACTGAGGTGCCCAGGTTCCCCGATGTGAGACACTCACAGCCCTCCTGCAGGGGGATGCTGTCAGATCCCTGTTCAGGTCACACAAGCACAGAACAGGAGCTGCTGCAGCAGCAGTGTGCAATGCCAGGGATCAGGCACGAGAGGGAGGCTGGCACAGCACCCCTTAAAGCCTGAGGAAATCTCTGACACAGCCAGCAGCTGCTCCCTCCACAAATGACATCAGTCGGCAAGGAGGCTTCTCTGGGAACACCTCGGGGATGCAGGGGAAAGACACTGCAGTATGAAACTCTCTGTGTGGGGTGTGAAAGCCACTCTGAGCAGGGATTTAAGAAGCCATGGCACTGGGAGAAGCCCCCTATGCAGGGAGACAGGCACTAGCATGGAGTATGGAAGAAGCCTCTTTTGGAAACAAGAGAAATAATAATCCCTACCAGGAAGAGAAACACCCTGAGAATGAAGAGGAGGTTTGAGAGAGACAGAGGAATGACAAAATCAACTTTTGTGTGAAGGAAAGCTTATTTTTGTTCACAGCAGGGGTGTCACCATATGTGCACCTCATGACCAAATTAGTCACCACTTCTTGGTGCAAAGTCTCAGGAGAAACAGATCCTCCACGTGGAAGAAGGCAACAGCTATCAGGCTTATCAGTGGACAAGGAACAGCAGCAGAGCCGTGGAACCTTCATGGGAACAATGTTCAAAGTTCACAGGTTTCAAACATGAAGGAGATGTAAATTGCCAATTAACGCCAAACATTACACAAAGTAAAAGCTGGTTTAGCATTACCTTGTCTCACAGTATGACAGAAAATGTGAAACAGTCCTGGAGTGAAAGCTCTGAAGGGACAGACTCAGAATGGAGTTACTCAGTGGGAATTATCAAACCAAATGCAAGGAGCTCTTCCACACCAATCATAGCTAAACCACAAAACTCACCAGGACAGGAGGCTGTTTATGCCATAAGTTTACATGGCTGCAAAAGGTGATTAGATAAATTCATAATAACCCATTTGGGCTATTAAACAAAAAGTTACTTGCTTGTGGCTAAAGAATTGCCCCAACCACCTGCCATATCCACATCTGTTTGCCCTGTTCCCTTTTGGTAACTGCAGCAGAGCATTAGAGACAAGATACTGGCCTGGGTGGGTCTGTGGCTTGATCCCATTCAGTTATTCTGATTTCCCTTAGGCACAAATCCCACAGCTGCACCTCTCACTCACTGGTCTCTGGAAGCAGCCTCTCACCTCCATAACTTCAATAGCACAGGAGCAGTAATTGCTGGAAAACAAGACTGTTTATCTTTAGAAGTAACAATCAGATGAGAATAAGAAACCACCTGCACATACCCACGTCTCACTTCAGTGTTTCCATAAACCTGGAACAACCCCAACACCAACACCCCTCTGGTTCTGGAGCAGCTCCCACTCACACTCATCCTCCAGAATCCCTCCCTTAACTCAGGGCTTCAGCTTTTTACCTACAGAAACAGGATTAGTTCTGTGATTCCTGCCAGCCCCAGGTAGAGGCTCAGTTCAGATCCTGTTTCACACACAGGCTGCAATCTCACTGGTTAAGCACCGAGAGAGGAATGACAGTTGTGTGTGCCTGCCTGCTGAGGGGAGGGATCAGCTCTGTACACAGAGAACACTTCAGTAAAAGGGAAAGGTAATATGCAAAAGTGAAAAGAAAGTCGCTGTCCAAACCAGTTGTGTTTACAGTAAAATCTGTTTCCAAGCAAAGGGCAATACAGGTAGCTACAAAACCAAAACACTCGCAATAATAAGTTTTTAAAAACCTAATACTTAATTCAGCAAAACAGAAATGTGATTTCCAACTTGTTTTAACTTCTCTGTGTCTCTCTTTGGGTTATACCCAGGGTCTTTGGCCATGTAACACTGCCCTGATGTTTTCTAGGACCCCTCTTACAGCATTAATTTATGCAACACTTACAAATGGGATCTGCCCCTAAAGGAGGTGAGACCTCCCTGTCACTTGCAGCAGAGTTTGAGGAGAGCTTTCAGAGTAATCAAATACCAGCCGAGACAGATGTCTGCAATGAAAACACAACGTGGGAGCCACAAACACCCCACCTCAGTGCTGCTCCTTTCTCTGCCCTCCCAGCATTCCCTACTCTGGCAAGCGGCAAACTCTCCACTAAACCAAGAAATTCACTTCAGCATTGGCTCAGGCAGGACCATGGAATTTGCAGCTTTTTGTCCCAGAATTTGCCTCACACTCAGTATTCCATGTTCCCACCCTGGGAGGAATGCTCCATGTGAGGCAGGATTCTGGCACAGACCTTTTGTGGCACTTGCCAGCTCACCCCCTGGCACACACTAATTAATGCTGGCCTGCCACAGCCTTAGAAACACCAGGGCTGACATGGTCAGCAGCTCCAGCAGCTCTCCATGGAGATTCCTCACTGTGCTCCTTCTCAGAGAAAAGTACTGGCATTTTACTTCAATTTAAAAAATGGAAAAATATTTTAGATAGAATTGTCCTTTCCTGTGGATGTGCAGGTAGCTAAGAACAGAAATATTCACTGACTGGGCTAAAATTGGCAAAAATTAACGTTGCACAAATAATTTGAAATGCCTCCTCCTTAGACATTCAGGTGGCTGAATCTCCTGGGGAAACTTCTAGAAGCTCAGAGAGCACAGCTGAGCTGCTCCATAGGGTCCTAGCCCTGCTCCACTGGGTTCTGCAGACAGGTATGGGAGCCTTAACCGAGCAGAGCATTTCCACTCTCACACTCCCTCTGGGAATGCTGGGGGTGGCAACAATTGCTCACTGCACACATTACAGAGCAGCTTCCCAAACATGAAAGGCAGTGCAGGCTGGAGTAGAGGCTGTGGGAAGCACAAAGGCTCAGGATTGCTCACACAGTGAGGACATGGATGGCACTAATGCACAGGCCTTTGCTTTCTGGCCCTGGCTGAAAACCCCCAAAGCTGTGCCTGCATTAAATACAGCAGCACATGTGGCAGAACACCTCCCCCAAGCCCTGCAGTGGCTCCCCCACTCCATCTCAGGGCAGGTTTTCCAGGGTTTGCCAAGCACACATGCCTCTGAACGCTGTGCTGAGCACACCTGAAGAGAATTGATGCAGAATGTGCCTCCCCAGACAGCACCACACAGGCAGCACACTCCACATTCCCTGGTTTAATCAGAAAGAAGCCTGGATTCTTTTTGTACATTACTCTGAAGGGAGGCATCACATCCAGCAGGAAAAGCTGTCTTGACTGATTAGCACAGCCTTGTGTGAAACCTTGAGCAAGGCTTCTCTAAATTCATCCTGGCTGCCTTTAGTGCCTAAATGATGCTGCAGTTTTTGGAATTGGTCACCTCAGACACCATCACAGACAACAGAAAGGTGAAGTCAGAGGACTGCTCTGAGCTGGAGTGGGCTGAGCAATCCCTTTCCACTGATTCCTGTGTGAACACTATTTAATCAATGCCTGTAATTAGCAAGATAAATCTGAACTCTAATGGCTCTGCATTACTCAGCTATCTGAAGCAAAGGGAGCTGCATGAACCTCCTGCATTCTGGCTGTGGATGTGAGGGATGAGCTGTGTGTGTCTCACAGACGCCTCAGAGGCAGACACAGGCCTGTCCCAGGACCCTCTCAGTCACTCCTGATGCCCTGGGGCTGCTCCAAGTGTTCCTGGACTCCTTCCAGCACCTCTGCAGGAATATGTTGTTTATATGCCAAATATATCGACCATCATAATCTTTGTATTAAGCCGACTACCAGAGGCCATTCAGCCTCCAGCCAAAGCCTTCACGGGGCTTCTATATCCTGCCACCTCCTCCTCACCTGACCCAGGCACAGGATTGGATTATTGTTATCCAGGCACAGATTCCAGGATGTGTTCGAGCTGCTTGTGTGTCACACAGAGCTGGCCTGTGTCAGCAGAATCGAGGTCATGGCTGTGTTTGCCTCAGCCCACCCCACAGCAAGGCAGCAGGACCAGACTCCCTGCCTTGGCAGCTCCATTAGGAGCCTCTTTCAAGTTTTTGTTCCAGTATGAAACAAGAAGAGATGCTGGGACTTGTAGACCAAGCCGGCATCACAATGAATACATACAACCACAAAAAGATTCTGCTGAAACAATAATCAAATATGCTTAATAAAACTGTGACCAATGGATGCACTGCCTGGGCAAGAATGTGCTCACAAAGCTGGGAGGTAGAATAAGGGACAAGGAAAGGCGAGGGTGGTATTTATCCAGCACGGGGTGTCTGGCTGCCTCATGACAGGGCTGCAGCACCCACACACAGGCCAGGATGGAGGTGCCCATGTGGGGAAGCCTTGACAATGTCTACCTCAGATCCCTTCACAGGCAGGAGGCCCTCACTGGGGCTGTCCCCTCACAGCATAGGGGCCTCTACAGAGCTGTCACTGCAGGGCTCAGAGCAGCCCTAAGCCCTCACAGCCCCTCACAGCAGCCAGAGCCCCCAAACCTCCACATTCCCCTCACAACTGCCAGGACACCCCTCTGCCCTCACAGCCCTCTCACTGCTCCCCATGCTCCCACAGCCCCTCAAGCCCTCACAATTCCCTCACACGCCTTAGGGCGCCCCCAGGCCCTCACAGATCCCCAAGCCCTCACAGATCCCCGAGCCCCCACACCCTTCTCAGAGCAGCCAGACCCCTGAGTCTTTAGGGTCCCCCGAGCCCTCACAGGAGCCAGGCTGAGCCCTCAGAGCCCCTCTCAGCCTCCCGCTGCCCTCACACCGCCCGCCCCAGCCCCTTCCCGCCACCCGCGCGCCAGAAAGTGCTGGAATGTCGCTGCAGCCCGCGCGTGCGCACGCGGGGTCCTTCCCCCACCCGCCGCGGCGCTGCGGCGGCGGCTGGAGCGGGACGGGGAGACGGGCGAGGAAGGAAGGAGGGAGACCTGGCTGGAGGAGCGGGGGTGAGGGGCGGGGGGAAAGCGCTAGGGAGCCGCGGGGAACCCGCCCTGTCCCGCAGTGAGGAGGAGCCGCGCCTCCGCTGCGCAAAGCGCGCACTCGGCTCCGTGAATGGGCGGCTGCGGCGGCCACCGCCCAGAGCCCGATGCGGAGTCACTGCGACGGTTACCAGGGCACTTCGTTCTCCGCCAATCAAACGGCGTTAGCTCATCCCCCACGGGCGGCAGCCAATCGGCTTCGACATCAATCATTCAATTGAGCCAATCAAAAACGCCGTGAGCGAGCTGAGGCGGGCACTCGCGGCTCCCGGTTGCCTAACTGTAAAGCCAACAGACAGGTGGGCGGGGCGAATAGGAGCCGTCTGTTTGAGTGACAGCGGCGCAGCCAATTAGATTCTCTCATTTGTAGAGCCTCGCTATAGACATCCAATCGTTGCTGCGAGTGCCCGCCTGGGCGGGGAGAAGAAGGCTGCGCGCGCATTCCGCTGCTATATAAGGGCTGGCGGTTGCCTCACGCAGCCAGAGTCGGTTGGGGAAAATCTGGGGTTGTAGTGAACGCTCGGAGCTGCCGCCATCATGAGAGAGATTGTGCACCTGCAGGCCGGGCAATGCGGAAACCAGATCGGAGCCAAGGTCCGGGCGGGGAAAGAGGGCGCGGGGGCGGGAGGGGAGCGTGCCTGGTCCGGCGTGGCCGCCGCTGACGCGCTTCTCTTCGGCAGTTCTGGGAGGTGATCAGCGACGAACATGGTATCGATCCCACCGGCACCTACCACGGGGACAGCGACCTGCAGTTAGAGCGCATCAATGTCTACTACAATGAGGCCACAGGTAGGGCCCGGACCCGCCCCACCGTGCTCCCCCCGGCCCCCCCGGCGCGGCAGTCATGGCTCTCCCTGTGTTGCAGGCGGCAAGTACGTGCCCCGCGCCGTGCTGGTGGACCTGGAGCCCGGTACCATGGACTCGGTGCGCTCCGGGCCTTTCGGGCAGATATTCAGGCCAGACAACTTCGTGTTCGGTGAGTGCGCGGGGGCGGGAGGAACCGCGGGGTGGGGCGGGCAGGGCACTGCGGGGCTGCCCCGCCGCACATGCTCTGAGGGACCGGCCCGGACGGGGCTAATCCTGGCGTGGAATACCGGGATTGCGGCTGGGAGCAGCTCCCAGGTGGCACCAGAGGTCGTTGCTTTTCGGTTTTTCGTTACCGCCACCGGGAGAAATGGAGTGGCTGCTGTATCATTGATAATTAATGTTTGCCTGTGTCTGGCGAGCCACTGCAGAGGTGCCTGTGTGAAACCACAGCCCTGCGCTCGATAAGATGAAAGCTTTCATCGAGCCTGATGCTCTTAGGCTTTGCTTGCAAGCAATAAGCAGGAAGCAGTGACCGTAATCTAATACGAAAATGGCTCTTTTCCAGGTCAGAGCGGAGCAGGAAACAACTGGGCAAAGGGCCATTATACGGAAGGTGCTGAATTAGTCGATTCGGTGTTAGATGTTGTAAGGAAGGAGGCAGAAAGCTGTGATTGTCTCCAGGGCTTTCAGCTTACTCACTCCCTGGGTGGTGGCACAGGCTCTGGCATGGGTACCCTTCTCATCAGCAAAATCCGTGAGGAGTACCCAGACCGAATTATGAATACTTTCAGTGTGGTGCCCTCCCCTAAAGTGTCAGATACTGTAGTAGAGCCCTACAACGCCACGCTGTCGGTGCACCAGCTGGTGGAAAACACGGACGAGACGTACTGTATCGATAACGAGGCGCTGTACGACATTTGCTTCAGAACACTGAAGTTAACGACCCCCACCTACGGTGATCTGAACCACCTCGTGTCAGCCACCATGAGCGGTGTCACCACCTGCCTGCGGTTCCCGGGCCAGCTCAACGCTGACCTGCGGAAGCTGGCGGTGAACATGGTTCCCTTCCCACGTCTGCACTTTTTCATGCCCGGTTTTGCCCCGCTCACCAGCCGTGGCAGCCAGCAGTACCGGGCTCTAACGGTGCCAGAGCTCACCCAGCAGATGTTCGATGCCAAGAACATGATGGCGGCGTGTGACCCTCGTCACGGCCGCTATCTGACGGTGGCCGCTGTCTTTAGGGGCCGCATGTCCATGAAAGAGGTGGATGAGCAGATGCTGAACGTTCAGAACAAAAATAGCAGCTATTTTGTTGAATGGATCCCTAATAACGTTAAGACAGCAGTCTGTGACATTCCACCTCGCGGCCTCAAAATGTCTGCCACCTTCATTGGCAACAGCACGGCCATCCAGGAGCTGTTCAAACGCATTTCTGAGCAGTTCACTGCGATGTTCCGCAGAAAGGCTTTCCTGCACTGGTACACGGGCGAGGGCATGGACGAGATGGAGTTCACAGAGGCTGAGAGCAACATGAATGACCTGGTGTCTGAGTACCAGCAGTACCAGGACGCCACAGCTGAGGAGGAGGGAGAGTTCGAGGAGGAGGCTGAGGAGGAGGCAGAGTAAAGCTATGCAGTTGAACACCTGTAAATTTTGTTTAAAGTTGTATGAACTCTCTCATTCAAAAAGTTCTGTTTGTGTTGTGTTATTATTGCTGTTTCCGAGTCACTCCCAATGCTGTACAGGCACCATTAAAGCAGTTTTCACAGTGCAAGTCCCCGTCTCCTCTGTTCCCAGCGGTACGACTCCCGCGTGCCGTCCCCATAGGTGAGCCCACAGATGTCCTGCAGATCTGGAACACAAAACCAATAAAACATGGGGCTTAGCACTAGCATTGTCACCCTGTCCATGTCCCCCCCCTTCTGTCCCTGCCCTCAGCCAGGTGCCTCTGCTGTGTCACTGCCATGGTGTCATTCTGGTGCGGGGACTAAAGGTGTTCCCTGGTGTTCTCTTACACTCAGGTGCTGCTGGAGGGGGGCACATTTAACAGGGAGGGTGGGATTAACTCCAGGCTGTGTCTAAATTTAGGTACCTGCCTGTGGCCTGGTGCAGCTGGGCCTGGCAGGAGCTGAGCAGGGGTCACAGGAGCTTTGAGCTGCCTGGGCACAAAATGGTGCCACAGAGCTGCACCCAGCACTGGGTGTTTGGTGTTCCTGCAGCAGCTCAGGTGCTCCACTGCAGCTCCTCAGCCCTGCAACCCCAGCAGGGAGCCTTGGCCTGGCCAAGGGTGCTGGGTGCACACAGCCCTACTGCAGTGATTTCAGAAATCACAGCAGAGGTCTGGATCATCAAGTGTTTGTGCAGCCTCTGCTCTTTGGGTGAGCTGAACACCTGATCAATGTCTGGGACTGATTTGTCCCATGAAAACTAACAGCAGGTTTTTACAATGGAACCAATTCACATTTGGTGTCACTTCAACTGACAAAGCTGTCACTGAAGAGCTGGACAGGAGGGAGCAGGCTCCTTCCCTGCTGAAAAAATTCAGTGTTCTAAATTATAACTGCTTTTGTTTAAAGGTTTTCTGCCTTAATTAATTTTCTCCACCCAGAGCTGGACTGGTTGGAGCAGTTAAAACTGTGCTGACTGGTGGCTCCAGAGCAGGGAAGTGGGAATGTCTGCAGAGCAGGGCCCAGTGTCACACCTGCACTCAACATTCTGCTCTCTGGGCTCAGCCTCCCCATCAGCCACAGCCCAGCCCTGCCTGCAGAGTTGTTTTCCCACTCTGCTTTCAATCCTGCCACATTTCATCTCTCATTTTCCCCTCTGCACTGCAGCAAGGACGAGCAGTGAGTCCAGTTCTCAGCTGAGCTCCATGATTTCCCACCCACATTACTGAGCTGTGACCAAACACAGCAAAATTTATTGAGATTTTTTTAACCTGGTACATTAATGCTTCCAGGTGCATGGACACACCTTCCCCTTACACACAAAACTCCTCCAGAGCTCTCCTTTTAGGCAGCCCAGGACAGGGCTCAGGCAGGGACCTGTCCTGGTGGCAGATACCATTTCCCTGCACTTTCTGTGCTTTCTCAACCCCTCCACACCATCCACCTTCTCCTTTTTATCAGACTTCAAGGTTTTTAGAGCAAACCCCTTTCCTGGCACGTGACAGGTGGGATGTCACTGAGCCTGGGTGGGGAATGGTGGCTGGAAATGTGAAGCCTGGGAGGGGCTGGCAGTGGGAATGCTGGGCTCTCCTGCAGCCAGGGCGTGGCAGGGTTCCAGCAGCTCAGCACAGACCAGAAAAAACCCACGTGGAACACCTCAGTGATTGTTCACTGCTATGAAACTCCAGCCAGTAACAGCGCCACTTAACCCAGTAATTAACATTCGTGACTTTTATTTTCACTCAGCTGATGAACTTACGTGGTACAAAGCCCATGTAGTTGGGGATGAGTCCAGCACGGGTGTAAATTTTGGTGTCTGGCCAGTGTGTCAGGGGGAATCTCCTGCCCAACGTGTAAGGTGGATTTCTCTCCAAAAGCTGGAAAACAAAACAAAAAAGACCCCACAACAGCATGGAATGGTTTATTTTAAAGCACACTATTTTTACCAAAGTCATGTGCTTTGACTCTGCATTATATAAAATATTTAAGCCAACATAAAGCAATTCTCCTTCCAGTCCTGCTTTTCTCTAATTAAGAGCTACATTGCATTGTCCCTTTTTCCACTCCATAAATTTTTCTCCTGGCAGGTGTTGGCAGCAGTCCCTGCCTGCTCATCCCCCGTGCCCACAGCATGGCCCAGGTGCTGTCCTTGGGATTCTGATCCTGATTTATTCCCTTGGGGATCATCCCCAAGTCCCAAAGCTCCTGCTCTGCTGTCCCTGGTGTTCCTGTGCTGTGGCCGTGTTTGGGCTTCACCCCCTTTGTGTTTGCATGAGTCCCACCAACAGGAACAGCCTGGAACTCCCAGGCCAGGAGGAACAGGAAGGCTTAGGGAGCATTAACTGAAGGAAGAGTGCAAATCATCTCCTGCCCTGTGAGGCTGGCCAGCAGCATGGGTGTCACAGCTGGGTGTCACAGAAGCCCTAAAGGTGTCCCTGGAGCTGTGTTTGGGGTGTGGAGCAGGGATGTGGGTCACGGACCCAGCACACCGAGCCCTTTGTGCTGGGATGGAGCCCAGGCTGCGGCTCCTCGGGGGGTTTCTGCCGTGCAGGCAGTGAGCAGCGATCCATGGCACATCTGTAACCGAGGACAACGAAGATTTAGGGCAGCAGATTAGTGGCTTGAAGTCAGAAGCCATCTTAGCTAGAATTGTGGTGTGATTCTCCTCCCTTCAGCGCTTCTGCCGAGCCCCGCAGCCCGGAGCGCTGCATCCCGCACGGACGGACGGACGGACCCTCCCGGGCTGATCCAGGGCATGGCAGGCGTGTCCGAGGGCACCGGGGCAGGAAGGGTGGCACACAGCACACTCAGGGATAAATGCTCGGGTTTTGTTCCGTTTGCTCCATTTCAAGCACGGCAGCAGGGAAGCAGCCAGCAGCAGCGCAGGGAATGCAGCTCATGCAGAGCTCGGCGCTGCCCTGCGCTCCCCGCTCAGTTCTGCCCAGATGATTCCTCCGAGCTGGGCATCCTCAGCCCGGGACGCTTTTCCTACATCAGCCCCAAGTGCTCGGGGATGGAGGGGATGGAGGCACGGCCGTGGGACCCGGGGAGCAGCAGGGGCTTGGGGGGCTCAGCCTGGGGTTAATGCACGTAATGCTGGACCTGAGAGGCTGCTGAATCCTGGGAATGACACTGCACCCCGGGAATGACGCTGCATCTAGGGATCCCTCTGCACCCCGGGGATCCCTCTGCATCCCAGGGATCTCACTGCATCCCAGGGGTCTCTCTGCATCCCGGGGATTCCTCTGCGCCCCGGGAATGACACTGCATCCCGGGGATCCCTCTGCACCCCGGGAATCCTTCTGCATCCCAGGGATCTCACTGCATCCCAGGGGTCTCTCTGCATCCCGGGGATCCCTCTGCACCCCGGGAATGACACTGCATCATGGGGATCCCTCTGCAACCCCGCAATCACACTGCATCACAGGAATCCCAGGGATGACACTGCACCCCGAGAATCCCTCTGCACCCTGGGATCTCACTGCATCCAAGGATCTCACTGCACCCTGGGAATGACACTGCACCAATAACAGCACTACTTAACCCAGAATCACACTGCACCCTGGGGATCTCAGTGCACCCCAGGATCTCACTGCATCCAAGGATCTCATGCACTCCAGAGATCCCTCTGCACCCCGGGGATCCCTCTGCATCCTGGGAATGACACTGCACCCCAGGGATCCTCCCTCTGCACCCTAGGGATCTCAGTGCACCCTGAGGATCACACTGCACCCCAGAGATCCTTCTGCACCCCAGGGATCTCTCTGCACCCCGGGAATCACACTGCACCCCAGGGATCCTCCCTCTGCACCTCAGGCATCTCAGTGCACCCTGAGGATCACACTGCACCCCAGAGGTCCCTCTGCATCCCAGGGATCTCACTGCATCCAAGGATCTCATGCACCCCAGAGATCCCTCTGCACCCCAGGGATCTCAGTGCACCCTGAGGATCACACTGCACCCCAGAGGTCCCTCTGCATCCCAGGTTCTGGGGGCAGGGAGGGCTGTGTAGCTCTGAATGCAAACCATCAGCTGCTGCGGGAGGGATCTCCCTCTCCGTGCCCGAGGATTGTGTGTCACTGTATGGGAGCTCTTACAGCAAGGGGACAACAGCCTTGCAGGAGGGATATTTCTGCATCCTTCCCAAAAGGAGGAGGAAGAAGGTCGAGATCCCTTTAGGACAAATTGTGCTAGGAAAGGAAAAAGCTTTACAACCAAATAAATGACATATCACAGGAAGTCGCCAGCACTGCCAACCAGACAGAGGAGATGTATTCTATAAAGGAAGTGCAGGTAGTTGCATCCTGTATTTCTGCACCCAGAGCAACATTTTTAACAGCTACTCTTGACCCAGCCCTCACTATATTTCCTTAATCCTTTTATGAGCTCATTTACCATCCCTTAATGTCCCAAGGAAACAAGTTACAGAATTTAATTGCTGGTGGTTTTTTTCAATGTTAACTAACAGCATTTGATTTTGCTTGTGCTTGTACCCCAGTTCTAATCTTACTCTGAAAATTCAGCACCAGCATTATGCACATCCTCATTTCAATAATCTAGTCCAATAATCCAGTTCTAAAATCCTGAAAATTCAGCACCAGCATTATGCACATCCTCATTTCAATATCTATAATTTACCTGGCGACGGTCAAATTCCTGCATGGCTTTCTTCACACCCAGCAGGTAGGTCATGCCAACGTTGTCCAGGGAGCAGGGGATGTAGCCAGTGTACCCTTTGGGAGGAGGCAAAACAGAAGATTTTCTGCTTGAGAACATACAGAGATCATTTAAAGATCAACCACCCTGAGAGTAGATGAAACTGGGATGAATATAAAACCTTAAAGCATAGGAAGGAAAAATGAATCTGCTTAAATTGTAAAATTAACTCTTACATGTGAGGTATGTTCTCTGAAAGAGATTTTTTGCCTTATGATTCCCAAGGAGAACACAATGACCTGAACTCATTTTTGTTGGTCTGCGCATGGTATGGAAGAAGAATTTCATTTTCTTAGTCCTTTTTTTTTTTTTTTACCTCTACATCTCTTCCATGTCTTCTCCCAATTTAATACACATTCAGGGGCTAACAATGGCATGTCCAAACTTCTTTCCTCATCTCCTCTGCCCATCCAACAAATTCCCACAAGAGAAACTTTATAAAGTCTAAAACTACACAAAACCCAGCAAGGTAGAACCTAAAAGCAGCCCAAACTCCCACTTTCCAAAGGAATGTTTTGGAAAGGAAATTTGTCTTCTGCACCCTAAAGCCTGGACAGTGTCTCATTTTAATTGGAACATTGTGATCCCTGTAGTGCAGAGTGAAGGATCCCACCTGCTGCAGGGGGATCTGTGAGGGGGATCAGCCCATCACCCATCACAGCCCTCCTGCTGCACAGGAATGTTCTCCCAGAGCAGGGGGAAGATGTAGAACACCCTTTGTGGGACACATTTTATGCCTTTATGGTGGGGCCACATCCCTGTATGTGTGGATTTGGTGGTTCAGGAAAACATCTCATTTCTAGGAGATGGAAAACCACCCCAGCAGGGTGGGGCAGAGCCGAAGGACAGCTCTCCTCACCACCTGCAGGGAAATGAGGTGGTTCCTGAATCCCTTCCACTGCCCACGGGCAAAGTGGGACAGCATCCCAAAGGGTGACAACATCTACAGAGTGACAGCACCCCAAAGGGTGACAGCATTCCCAGGGTGATAGCATCCCAAAGGGTGACAGCATCCCAAAGGGTGACAGCATCTCAAAGGGCGACAGCATCCCAAATAAACGCCCTTGCAGGGAGAGCAGCTGGGATATTTTCCATCCCAAACAAGCTGGAGCCACCAGGCAATGCCACTGAGGTTTTCCCCGGGCAGAAGGGTCACACCATGTCCCCAGGGTGCTGCAGGTGCCCTGGCAGTGCTTTACCTAAGGTGACTTTCTGTCGGATGGCATTGGGCACTGGCAGCACTGGCAAGGTGTAATCTGCTGCTGCAACCCCTCCTGGCAGTGCCACACCTCCGGTTTCCAGCTGCTCAAAACAAAAAGAGAAACCAAATCAAACACCAGTAAAACCTGCTTCTGCCCTTGGCTGCACTGCTGAAATCACTGCCAGGGCTGGGAATGGCAGCTCCCATTTCCAGTTCTTCCCAGCTTCACCCCGAGAGCCTCCCCAGCCATTTCTGGGAAAGCCAAATTATGAGAGGAGCAAGTAGCAGACCTAGAAGGGCTTTGTAAAAATCCCTGTGGAGAACAGGGGGAGCTTTGGGCACTGAGCTCCTGGGTAAATCTGTTTCTGAGGGCAAGGAGCAGGAATGCCCCTTCTTGGGATTTACATCCAAGCCAGCTTTTGACTCCATACGTCAAACCTCTAATCTCTGCCTTCAGAGGCTTTGCAGAAATCCTGGGATTTCTGCAGGAACGTGACAGAGGCTGTCACTGGCCCCAGAGAAAAGAAATGGTTTATTAAAAATAATAAATAAAATAAAAATTAAAACAAAAACAAACAGAACCCCCAAAAAACAACCAAAAAAAAAAAAAAAAACCAAACCCAAAAAAAAAAAAAAAACAAACCACCAAAACAGAAAAACTCTCCAACCAAACAAAAAGAGCACCATGAAACATGTTGGTCTGGAGGGATATTTGGCTGTGCTGTGCTCAACAGCCCCCAGCTCAACAGGCAAATCCCAGTAATGGTGTTCAAATGAGAGGCAGTGATGGTGGGAAATTCAGGTGGGGGCAGAAACCAAAGGTGCTGGGACTGGTCTGGTTTTGGGAGGAGGAGGAGGAGGAGGAGGAGGAGGAGGAAGGCAGCATCCAAGGACACCCTAAGGAAGCACAAGCCTGGCTGCCCAGCACAGCATAACACAACTTTAGGGACTGGGATTGAAGCCAAACCCACCCAAAGGAGAAATTAGGCCTTTTTGATTGGGAAGTGTAATTAATGATCAAAACTATTTCCTGAAGATGGAGTAGATTGGCTGCTGCTGGAAACATTTTTGTGTCTGATCTTTCTCCACACAAACTCTTAACTTTGTGCCCTTGCCATTTGCTGGATTAACCCCTTTTTTGACCCAGAGATGTAGCAACTGAGTGGCATTTTAAAAACTTTTATTCTATTTTCAGTCTCACGTGAAGGGTGAGACAATACAGATGTTATAATTCACGCCATCACAATCAGAAGCTTTAAAGCATTTACAGCATAGTGTAAAAAGCTAATTAAAGCTAATATTATTAAAGCTAATAAGCCAAAAAACACTTATAGTATTTATGTACACTTATATGTACTTTAGTTAAATATTTTAATACACATATACACCTATATGTATTGTAATTAACAAATAGTTAGATTCTAATTGTAACAGCATCAATTATAACAACCGTATTATCTCACCCTTCACATGAGACTGAAAATAGAATAAAAGCTTTTAAAAGACCTCTGAGTTACCCCATCTCTGGGTCAGAAAAGGGCATAATGTGGGTCAGAAAAGGGCATAATGTGGGTCAGAAAAGGGCTTAATGTGGGTCAGAAAAGAGCATTTTGTGGGTCAGAAAAGAGCATTTTGTGGGTCAGAAAAGGGCATGATCCAACAGGCACTCCCAGCCATGTGCAATCCCCTGCTCACCCCTCACCCCCAGCCCCACTCACCGTTTTTGTCCCTTCACATTGGCACTGGCAGGGCCCTGTCCCTTTGCCCAGCAGCCGTGCCAGGGGTGCCATGGCCAGCTCCCTGTTCAGCCGCTCAGCTGCGGGGTGCAGGGCCAGCCCTGGGGGCTGCCAGCCCTGCTGGGCACCCGGGGGGCTCTGCCAGCCCTGCTGGGCACCGGGCAGGGCCAGGGGGCTCTGCCAGCCCTGCTGGGCACTGGGCATGGCCGGGGGGCACGGCCCAGCCTGGGCACCCACGGGGGGCTGCACCGGCTCCTCCAGCACCGTGGGCACGGGCTGAGGCCCCAGGGGGATCTCGGGAGGGCTCGTGATGGTCTGGTAGGTGATATAACCTGAGGGACAGACACGGAGTTAGAGGATGAGGCATTCCCGTTATCCCTGTGCCATGGGATGGAGCCTGGAGGTCGGCGGTGTAGAACCAGAACAGATCGATGTGATAGAGACCACAAGGATCCACTCCATGCACATCCCAGAATATCTACAAACGATGAACTCTATTTAAATTATATGTAAATAACTAAAACCAAAGGGAAGCTGCAATACCTAAAGAATGTACTGCAGGAAACAATGAGATATGGAATTTCTGCTTTGTACAGGCTTCCATATTATTCCTACAGTGATTTTGGATGCATCATTATTCCTTGTAGCCATCTTGGTTCTCCAATTTCCAAATCCTGGGAGCAGTATACTTATGCCTGCTGAGTTCTTTTTTCACAAGTTTTGTTTCCATTTTTCCTCTGATCCTCATCAGCCCCATCAATAATCCAGCCTGCACAGAAATCCAGCACAAATCCCAGTTAAATAACATTTACTCCAGCTGTCACTGAAACAGTAAAATATCACCAGCCAAGTTAAAAGGGGGAAAAACCTTCAATCCTTAACTCCACGTGGCTGTGGCAGCCCACCCCAAACAGAGCCCCCTCTAAGGAATTCTTGCTCTGGCACCGTTGCTGCTCATCGAGGAAAGCATCTGCTGTAACACTGGCTGGAAAAACATTATCTCACATCCAAATATCTCCACTGTGAACCAGGGACAGAGCCCTGTCATTTGAGATTCTGCAGGGACAGCTGAGCTGGGCAACTTTTGTCTGATTTTCCCTTAAAAATCGCCGCAGACGTGGCTCCCCAGCCCCGTGTGACCCCCTGGCTCAGGCACTTTCTCTGTGCCAGCAGTGAAACTCATTTTTCCCCTTCTCTGTAGTTCCAGAGGAGAATCCTCCACCCCACAGCCTTCTTGGAAAGCTGTTCCTGTGTCAGCTTGGTCTTTTTAAAACAAACCAAATTCCTTCCATTTTTGTGCTCACAGGCCATTTTTTCCCAGGTCATTACAGCCTTCCTGTGAGCTCCCCTTGGGAGCACATCTGCATCCCAGGGCTGAGCCTGGGGAATGAATGAGGAGCTCCCTTCCAGCAGAGGCTCCATCTGCAGACAGCCCATTCCTCTGCAGTGCTGGAATATTCTTAGAGGTTTTGTCCAAGCTGAATGATTCCATGATTTCTGAAAATCTACAGAAATCAGCAAAATCTGCCCTTTTCTGCATGAGTATAAATTTCTGGTGGGCATTTAGGTGTGTAAACTGCCCATAATTACATAATAATGTGTGAGTGTGTGTGTGTATATATATGTATAAAATATAAGGTATGTATATATGTATATATATATATATATTATATTAGATATATTATATTATCTATTATGCATTATATTATATATTATACATTATATTATATACAACACTATATTATCTATTATCTATTATATATTATATATTCTGTATACAACTTTGAGAAATATATATAATATGCTCTATGCAACTGAATTATCAAGTATCCAGGCCGGCACCAAAATAAAGAACAATCCTTGATTAAAATGATTTTTCAATCCAATGTGCAAATTTTAAACCAGGTTTCTCTTTTTACTTCATTATTAAGAAGAATCTACTCTCTTTCTCCCAAAACCAAAGGAAAAGGAAACTGAGGTTGTTCTGTACTTGAGAAATCCATGTGAGCTCCTTTTTATCCCCCTGGGGTTTGCAAACTGATTAATTCTGAAAGGCTGCACAGTGGAGCACAAAATGAAAAGCCAGGAGAGCACAGTGCTTCTGTTTTGAGGAAATATCCACATTTTCACCTCAGGTTCCAGTTGTAGCATGGATGATGGATAATTCAGCACATCCCTGGCTGATCTCATGGGATCACAGAATATCCTGAGCTGGAGGGACCCACAGGGATCACCTGGAGCTCTGGCAGCCTCGAGGCCGTGCCCATTCCCTGGGCAGCCTGGGCAGTGCCAGCACCCTCTGGGGGCAGAACCTTGCCCTGAGCTCAGCCTGAGTCTGTCTGACACAGATTCACACCCTTCCCTCATAGAGTGATGTGTTCATGGAGCCAGGGAAGGGCCAGCTGGGAGGAGATGTGTTCAGAGAGGAATATCACCCAAAATTCCCAGGCAATCTGGTTTTATCCTTATGAACATCTTTGCCCCTGAGGAGGAGGGGAGGTTTGTCCTTTCATGGCGCTCAGAGACATTTGGGTAAGTCTTGCTTTCTAAACCATCCAACAGAAGAGTGATTTCATCTTTTATCCTGGAAGACAGACCTGAAAGTTCAAGATTAATCTTCCTCCTTCCTCCTCTGCCACCACCTCCCCAACAGCAGAACCCAAGGGAAGCAGAAACCCAGAACACAGAGGGCTGGGGCATAGGATTTTGGTGTTAGGGGGGGAAAATCTGTGCTAATGAGAATTCTTTGACTGTGATCTTCTCTTTTTTGCCACAAGCCTCGGGTTCCAGGGTACTGAGAGATAACAAAGAGCCCTGAAAAGGTCCCAGCTGAGCACTCTGTGTGTCACTGATAGCTCCAGGATGGGAAGCAGGGAAGCCCTGAGCCTCACACAAGTGCTTGGGTTATCTGTACACACACACAGACACGTAATCTCTTTTTATCTGATCTGAGAAGAAAAGGGAATCCCTCCTGGGTTGTCCTCTTCAGGCTTTTATCTCTCCTATTTTAGTTTGGGGGTTTTTTTGTTTGTGTTTTTTTTACAAAGTCTCGGGCAACAACTCTGCTCACTTTTCTCATTAATTCCCCACGCTTCTGCCTGCAGCTCTTCAGAGCAGGAGGGCAAAAGGATGAAAAAGAGATGACAGCTTGAAAAAATGGGAATATGCCAGATCCTCTGTTTGTGTAAATCTGAATTTTGCAGTTGATTCCAGTAAAGTGGGGTCTATTTACACCAACATTAAACCCATTAATTTCTGTAGGAGTCCCTGGAATTTAAACCCTGCTTGTGATTCCCCCGATTTCACGTAAGCTTGCTACTATTTCACAACGTTCAAAAAATGGGGGTGAGGGGATTAAATCTCCTGATAAAGCACTCCGCTGATGCTGTAGGGAAAATATTCTGCTTTCTGAGTCATTTGCCCTGAGCTGACTTTCTTTTTGAATGGTTCAGGGGGTTTCCTTCTTTAGCCATAAATCCGATGCAAATTCTTTTTGTGTGTGTGTGTGTGTGTGTGCGCCTGTGGATGACAGCGTGAGTGTGTGAGTGTGTGCGCGCCAGAGAGAGAGAGAGGCTGTTCCTTTAAAGCAAAACTGAAAAAAAAAATGCCTTCAGGCGTCCTATTACAGTGGAACGAGCCAAGGATCAGGATTTGCAGCTCAGCTATATAAACCCAGCAGAATCTGGCTGCTCTGACCAGTTTGCCTTGCTGTCAAAGCTCGCTGCCTTGCGCTCGCACACGGCACCGGACAACACAACTTCGCCGAGTTTTGACAGGACGGCAACAAGAGTCAGGAGAGCCCAGCTGGCTTTGAACAGAGTATTTATTTCATGGAGGCTGCTCACAGCGGGATCTAAGCTCTGGCAGAGTCTCTAAGGTAAGTCTGCTTCCTCCCTGAATTAAAAAGTCGCTCTCACACACGAGTTTGCGGTGACCCCGTGCTCCAGCATTGCCCTGGTGACTCTGGCTGCCAGGTCAATGGGCAGGGATGCTGGTAGGGAATCATTTGGGATTGGAGCATGCCTGTCCCAAAATCTGTCTGCATTGTCCTGTGCAGGAATGTCAGAAATGTCCCAATGGGCAGGGATGCTGTTAGGGAATCATTTGGGATTGGAGCATGCCTGCCCCAAAATCTGTCTGCATTGTCCGGCACAATTATGTCAGAAATGCCTCAATGACATCCACCCAACCCAATGAATGAATGGAGCAGGAGCTGGCTGGGTGCTGGACATCCTCACAGAGCCCAGATTGACAGGCAGGGCAGGAAAGCAGATTTGGGATTTCCTCTTGGCTCCTGGAGTGCTGTAAATGTTTCCCCCAGCCTCACCTCCCAAACCAGACTAAATCCACTTGCAGGTTTTAAACCTCCCGAGCACAACCATTCTTGTGCTCCTGTCTGTGACCTGATGAGAGCTGGGCACTTCCCACTGGTCATTTGCTGTCCCCACACTTTTTTTCTTTACTCTTTTTCTTTGTCACCTTCCTCCCTGCCCCCACTGGTCTCCAATTTCTTTTAAAAGTCCTGTAATATTAGCCTGCAGTGGGGAGCAAAGCACAAAGGAAGATTCAACTGGTATTTTATTACCCCTGCATTGCTGGGTGGGTTCTGGGAGCGGGAGGGTGAAATTCTCCATCCTCATGGAAAAACAGAGGCACTTGCTCCGTGTCTCAGCTCCTTGCTCCCTGGTGCACTGAGATTTTCTGCATGACTGTGTCTGCACTTACCAGCGAGGCTCAAATTGGCTTAAAAAGGAGAAGCTGGCTGGGAGAAGTTGAACACACTTAGATTCATTTAGGAGCTAAACTCACTCACTCAGGACTTTGTGTTACATCACCTTTGCAGAGTTTTTCCTGCCTGATTTTCTGTCTGGCTACCAGGACAGAGAAGTTTTTGGCAGTTAATCTAAACTTCTGAAAAGTCAGTCTCATACTATGGAAAGGAATGTTCGGATTGAAATGATGGTGATGTGTTGTGCTGCATAGTGGAAATCTAAAATTAAAAAGCAAACTAAAAACATTTATAGAAGTTTTTCTTCATGACAAAACAGAAAACAATGAGGTGGATGTGATTCTATGGTCTGGGTAAAACCTTGCTGTCCAGCTCTTGGGTTTGGTTTTCTCTCCTGGTTAAATTTTTTAAGACCATAATAAATATTGGGAATTCTTTTTACATACTTTCTGATTAATGTTCCATGTGAGGGCTGTTTTACTGTGCTAGGTTTGTGCATTTGCCTTTTAAAGCTGTGAAATCATGAAATGGTTTGGGTTGGATGGGACCTGGGAGATCGTCCAGCTCCAGCCATGGGCAGGGACACCTTCCACTGGACCAGGTTGCTCAGTTTAGGTGCTGGAGTCCAAAAATGAGGTGGACAATTGGGATTAGGAGCCATCCTTTGAATCCTAGGGAAACTTGCAGAAATGTGATGGCTTTTGGGTTGTTGGGAACTCAGGGGCAAATCGAATGTGGAGAAGTTTGGCCAGATGAAAGTGTTTAGCCAAGAGAAGATAACTGGTCTGTCTGCAGCCCAGCTTCCCTGGCAGGGAATTTGGGGAGCAGCTGGAAGAGCTGTCAGGGTGCTCCCAGTGCAGGTCCTGCCCCGTGCTCGGGGAAGGATTTGCCCCTGAACTGAGCAGTGAGATGGGACAGGAGTGACAAGGGCTGTGCCTCCCATCACTGACACAGTCACACTCTCCCAAACACCAAACCTGCATTCACCTCCCATATTTTTTGCTCATTAATTTTATCCTCTGGCTGCTTTCAGCCCAGAGAAATTTCTTTGCAAGTCCCAGCCCTTAATCCTGTCACTAGAGTTACTTTATCAGTGTTTCCAGAGCCCTGGAAGAGCCAAAGGATCTGCTGCAAAGCCCCCAGCCTGCAGATGAGAATGTCAGGTCTCATCTGGAGGGAAAGCAGAAATTCTGCTACAGAAATCACTGATGGTGGTCATGGGCACATGGAAAAGACAAACAACCAGACCCAAATCTCCTGTTGAAATAGTGATGCTTAATGGTGTTAGAACTTGCTGGGAAAATCCCTAAGTACAGACTAAAATGTGCTCCACAGATTCTCAGTAACTGTTAGCTGGAGACTTTTTGAAAGCCATCCTCTTTTATTACCCCAGCTCTTTAAAAGTGAATCGTTTCTCCTCAGTATTCACTCAAACTTATCATGTTGCTCGAACATCATTTTTAAAGGTGTTTGACATTCAGCTTTTTTTTCATATTAGTGCTTTTTATAAAATACCTAAAAAAAGCCAAAGACTATTCATGGGTGAAGACGTTCTGACTTGCTATAAAGAGACTGTCAAAGTTTGTTCTTGAGCATTGTCTCACTTCTTTGATAAGAAAATGAGATTAAATGGTAGGGTCTGTGCCTTTTGGGACTCTCATCCTTTTCAAGAGTCAGGCAGAACTAAAAAGCAGAAGTGTCTGTGAAACAGTGATGCTGCTTTGGAGCCAGAGCTTTAACCCTTTCATCCCTCCTGGCAAAACCATTTGGAAAACCAGCTTGGCCAGTCCTGTGCTGCTTTCCTGGTACAACACCACAGTGCCTCTGCCTACCCAGCCCTGTAGGATGTGCCTAAAGGTTTAAGTGCTGCTGATGGCATTTAATTGTCCTGGGTTGAACAGTGGGTGTCTGGTGAAAGTGGATGTGAGGGAGAAAGAGTTTCCATGCAGCCCTGCATCACTTAGAGAGCCCTGGTATCCCTGGAGGAATATTACCTTTGGAAGGAAGATTAATGCAGAGGGTGGTGGCTTGGTTGTCAGCTACGCATCCACCTGTCCTACCTCTGTGCCATGAGAAATCCAGGGTGCTTAAATAATTACTCTCACTTGAAGCCCGTGACTTGATAAATTCCTCCTTGGCCTCGCGCCATCACAGTCTGCTAAGCTGAAGGGCCACTGACAGTTTTAAGGTCTAGTGGCTCATAAAACTCCAGCTTAGGAGTGGATGATTTACATCCCTGGAAAGTTCGAAATCTCAGCTTTCCAATAATAAAAGGAATTTGTTTTGAACTGTGTCCGTTTGAGATGCAGGGCTTTGAAGCTGGGCTCTGATTTACCAATGTGTGCTTTCTCAGACTTAATTGCTGGTGTGAGTTTAGCACACCCTGCTCAAAGACTGAGCTCTGATCTAACCCTGTGGTTATAAACTGCAGACGTCTGAAACTACTGTAAAATGTAATAGCTGCTCTTAGTGGTTTTCAGGAAGCTGCTGATGTCATATTGCTGAAAAAATCATTGTTGCTGAAGTGGGAAACTAAGGAAGACAGCAATCTAAGTGAAATAAGTTAATGTTTTGTCACCTACCAGGCTCAGAAATCTTCAGAACTGCAAGCAATTATAGGATTAGTAACTAATGAGTTCTGGACAGGAAACACCGTAACCTGAGGTCATGAGCTCAGAATTAGGAATGTGTACAGATCGCTTATGAGTTTTTAAGATGTAATTTAGTTCATTAAACTACTTGTATTAAAGAAGACTTGTCCATGGATTTGGATGGTTGATGTTGTAATAATTGCTCCAGCATTTTAGAGCCTCACTGTATTAGGAATGAAGAGGTTTAATAAATTATGCTCTCTGCCACAAAGAACCTGCAATTCCTATTATTAGCTATTCTCTAAAAAATTCTTTGTATAGTGAAGAGAAAAAGGAAGTAAGAAAGCAGTTCTTTGAGGAAGGGGACTGCTGGAAAGCAGGGAAATTAAGAACCCTGAGGGACAATCTTGAGTGGTCGCAGTTTCCACCGAGCTCAGGGTTTCCACAAGTGTGAAACCTCGGTGCTCGCTGTCCACTCGTGTGTCTGACCCTCTGGCCAGCCAGAGCTGGAGCTAAAAGCCTTCCACATGTGGGAAAAGTTAGAGGCTGGGCATGGTTCCAGCCCCTGAAATCCCTGAGTGCATGATGTAACCTCACGGTGCGGAATGGGCAGATTGGAGGAGTCGTCAGTGGGATCCTGCCTGAAAAGAGGCGGCTCTGGAGCCTGCAGGAAGTGTCTGGGCACCGAAAAGAGGAATAGATGGGGATTCTTCTGCTAAAAGGGCAAAGTTTAGTGTCACTAAATGATTTAGTGTCACTTTTTAGCATTGAATGAATTATAGATGTGCCCTTATAACTAGAACTGTCCTTAATGTAAGATTTTCCTGGGTTTCTAAATGCATAATTTCTTTCTCCTATATGCTGCTTGTGCTGTTGCTGACCAAATAACATCAAAAAACCTCCACCTATAGATTCAAAGAGCATATCCAGGTGTAGAATTTGAATAATACTTATTAATATAAATCATACCTGCCAACACAACCCCTCCTAAACAAATGTGGAGTCAATAGCAAATAACTCCCCATTTATGTCCTTGTTTGGCTTAGCCAATCACCCAAGACAAATCCATCCTGAGCTGATCTTGTCGCAAGAAATTTCTCTGAGCTCCCATCCTTAATTGTCTGCAGTTTCAATTAAACCAAGGTGGGCTAGTGCCAAGTTTCCAGCACTTCCAAGGGGAGAGCCCCGGTGCCCGAATAGGCAGTGGCATTTTGTATTCTTTGGGGAGCGGAGGGCAGCGTTGCCAAGTTTGCATTCAGTCATCCATCACATATTAGCCCACTGGAGGTCCATTCTTCCCAAGCAATGGGGGAGCTCTGCTTCCTACTTTGAAAGATTACTCCCACAGAAAGGCCTTTCCCCAAACCCAGCAGAGAAAGGAAGCTTTTCTTCGATTCATACAAGCGCTCCCTTTCCAAACTCCCCACAAAAATGATATTGTTTCATGCTCAGAAAAAACATATTCTCTTCAGCAATTGAGGAGAAAGTGCAGGGTGGTAGGACAGAAACCTTAAATACAGATTTTTCCTAAAGTGCTTGCTTCAATCCTGGGCTCAACAAAGGTTTATTGTAGTGGCTGTCTCTTCCCATGGCAGGCTGGAGCATTGACTATGTGTGGATAGATATTGGCCAGGAGCCTCCCAGGAGGCTGAAACTGAGCGCCTGGGGAAATTCCATTATAATGATTTTGGCTTTAACTCATGCACCAGAACTTGCTAAGCTCATAAGCCTAAAATTGCAAATGCTAATTTTGTCATGGAGTTAGGATATTTACCTGAATATTAATCTAAACAGTCTTGATTCTTCTTTAAATTTATCTTCTTTTCCACCATGCTGGCAGCACAAAGCTGAAAGGGAACATAAATTTCTTCTTATACATGAAAATCAAACTGTGAGATCCTTTCCCTGTGTGCCCAGCAGAACTGGCTAAAGAGTTATTTCCACCATTAAGGAAAGGCTGGAAAGGGGCTAAAAAAAGCTTTATTTCCAAGACATAAGTTCACTTTCCCTTGCCAAGAAATCAAAAGACCTGGAAAGAGGCAGATTTTGTTGGTCAATTTGGGGTTTTTGTCAGGCACAGGGTGCAGGTGAGAGAGGTTGTGGGCTGAGGGCTCTGGGGAAAGTGGTTCTGTGCCTCTTTGCTGTGATGAAAAGCCTTTATTTGGACAGGAAAGGGTCACTCTCAGTGTGTGCTGAGCACTTCAGCACCAGCCCTTGGTGGTTATCTCCCTCCTCAGGATTTCATCTTGTCAGGAGCTGTTTGTTGGCCTCTCAAAATGAGCTCAGTGCCCACTCTGCACTGGCTCTTTGTCTCTCCTGGTTCCTTTGCAAGGCCTGCCTCTTTTGGGCCTGCTGAATCCTCCTAAATAGCTTCTCTGTGCTGTGGGACAAAGGTCTATGCCAAGAAAGATATAAAGGTAGCTTGTGATCTGCAGGCAGCCCATTCCTCTTGGCCAGAGCCAGTGTAATGCATATTTTCCCTTTGCTTGTGGCTTGTACTTCCCTCCTGCATTGCTTGTAGCGCAGTAATTCAGGGCTGACTCCCGATGAATGCTGCACACTGTGGGCCACAAGGCACTGGAGAACAGGATACATATGAAGGGAAAGTTCTCAGATCATTTTTCTTACTGAAGGATTTTGGCCATCTAAACAGTTTCCAGGAAAAAAAAGAAAAACAAAACAAAAACCCTCTGGCATTTCCCATGCTGAGGGCTTCTTATGAATGTCCTATCTATTTTTCCAGTTTGGTGGCCAAGTGGAGTGTTTAGAGGAGGATATACCACCTACAAGCCAGGGAATTTATATTTCCACTGCCAAGTGTTAATTATGATGTTGGCTTAGCCACTTTACAGGTTAGCAAGTCAATCACAGGGAGCCAGCACTCCAAGTGCTGCAGCTCCAGGCTTGATGGAAAGCCTGCAGCACCCAGAGAGTGCCATTCTCAAACACATCAGCATTATTTGTTCCTTCATTTGTCATTCTCTGGCTGTTACCTCACATATTATTTGCCTTAGCAAGAGCAAAATAAATTGTAAAGTTACCAAAATCCACAGAGAAAGACACCAGAAAATTGGAGAAAAATCTGCAACTGACCCAAATGCATGGGTCCAGCTCATTCTCTTGCATCAACTGAAGGTCCATGCATTGGGATTTGCCAGGGTTGCTGTCAGAAACAAGGAAATTCAGTTTATTACCACCAGCCATGTGGCAGGGACACCTTTTGGTTGTTCTGATCCCTGACCTTGAACAATTGCAGGGATGGGGACTCCCCAGCCTCTCTGTGTTATTTATGCCCTATATACCCTGTAATCCTGTACACTAATATCCCAGTAATAAACTGAACAAATTTAACTAAAATTTAATTAAAAATTGAATTTAACTAAATTTTAAGCTAAATTTGAATTTAACTAAAACTTGAATTAATTAATTCAACTAAAATTAAATTAATTAACTAAAAATTGAGTTTTTGGTGTCAAGCTCCAACTGGGAGAGAGTTTTCCTGCTGACAGGAACAATATTAAATTCCCTTTGGTGTGGGCTGTTGGATGTTGATAGAACACCCATTGCCTTGATGATATCTTTGTGCAGAGGGTGCCTTGGGCTGCTCCAGTTTGCTCTGTGCTCATATAGGTCGTGGAGCAGCACAAGGCCAAACCCAGGCTGCCAGAGGGGAAATTAAAACCCACGGAGCATTTTCCATGCCCTTCTTTGCCTGCATTGTCCCCTCCAGCCTGCCCAGCTGAGGGGATGGATGGGTTTCTCCTGGGCAGACTTCAGGGGCTGCCAGCCAAATTCTCATGTGACACAATGGCATTGATTTCACTGGGGATCTGGTGCTGGATAATTGAGCTCCATGTCCCTCCTTTCACCATACCACAGCTCAAATTGCTGCCAGCCAAGGCTTCAGCACGGGCAGGGCTCAAGTCACTGTGGGTTAAGGGAACGAGGTCAGAGCTGGTGGAGGTCTCTCAAGCCTCCCATTAATGTGGCAGTGGCCAATTTGTCGACATTTGGGGCAGCAGTGCAGATTTTTGTCGGAGTTCAGTCACTAATCACTGCTCAGGGCTGTGTTTATGGCTGTAATTTCCATCACATTACATAAGTGCCTCTGCTTTACATCAGAGCACTGCAAAACATCCCCAGACTGGACTTTTCAGAAGCAGCCTCCTCTCTTTTTCCAAACTCCTCGCACTCAATTTGTCTCATATCTTGTGCCTCTCATTTATATTTCATTTTGCCTTGCCAAGCCATGGTTGATTTCATTCCATCTTCTCTTCACGAAGCGTTTTGCTCTGCTCTGAGTTTGCTACCCTTCCCTGGCTTGCCAAAGATGCAAATTCTTGATGCTACCACATGTGACAGAACTAGGCCAGGCAGATCTGCAGCCTGGGGGCGATTACTGGAAGTCGGATTTCAAGGAACTCCTTCTGTGGTCTTGTGAGTTAGAAAAATGTGCACATTCCTGTGTGTTTGAGGTGCTAGTACCAAGGACAGAGGAGCTCCAGCAGGGAGGAAAAGCTGCCCAGGGAAACTTGTAATTGCTTTAAAAGCAAGGAGCTGCCTGGTGAAGGGTTACCCATCTGTTCCCTCAGCTTCTTTTAAAGCCATGCCTGAAGTCTGCTAATGACAGGAATGATAATTCTGGTCCCCAGGAACAGTAGAAGGCTTTTATGGCTGAGTCCTGAGTAATTTTTAGTGCTTGAATAAGTATATGGTTAAATCAAAGTAAAATTATAAAGCACATGCAAATATTCATAATGGATTCTGAAAGTACCCTGCTGCCTGCTGACCAATATCATCTGCAGCAATCCATACAATTAAATACTTTCCATTATTCCAGACCAATATAAATGTAAATTGTTCGTGCTCTTACTTACAGCAAAGCTGTTAAAAGAGAAGAATTCCACCTCTCTCACTTCTGTACATGACATTCCTTCAGCTAAAATGATTTTAAATATGGAAAAGTGTGGGGTTGGGTGTGTGGAGCAGAGTTTTGGCTCATCTCTTTTTCCTGACCTCCAGGAGAAATTTGAAAAACAGCTTCCTCAGAGGTGCTGTACAAAGCAGTGCTGTCTCAGTGCTTATTCACTGTGTATTTGTTTAATGTCAGTAGTTTATGATTCTTGTAAATGATCCTTATTTCTATTGCACAGATTTCACCAATACTTTTGGTTAATATATTAATTTGGCATCTGGTTTTTTATATTAAACCAGATATTATTTCATCTATTGTTATTACATTTATCAAATGTATTGATGGCTTATTTCCTACCTCTCATTATCAGTAAAAAAGATGATGTTTCATACCTAAATCATGAACTTGTGAGACAAATCACACTGGCCAAGTTCCCATCTCCAGGACTTGGCTGCTCCTTTGTTCTCAGCAACTCCTGCTTGGCACGAAAGGAGTGGGAAGAAAATTCAGATGTTTTGAAACTCTGCTCTTCCCATCTCATCCCAAAACCACCTAGAACTTTGTGAAATGGGATCTGGAAAATTTATAGGTGGTTTTGGAAGCAAGAGAGTGGAGAAGGGCCTGGAAACGGAGCAGAGCTGTGTGTGTGGAAGGAACACGAGTTGCTGTGATTCATGCGAGCGAGCACACCAACCCCATGCTCTGAAACTGCATCAGCAAAGCCCTCAAAGTATTTCAAAGCGAAGCCTCCAGAAAATAATGAGCTCCTGACAAAGTGTAACTTGGCAGAGAAACTTTCCAAAGACAAGTTTAGAAAACTGTAGATCTTTTCCAGCCCCGCGTCTTTGCTGCGAGCGGGGAAAAGCCAAGAGCCCGAGCGAATGCTTTTGCTATTAGCAAAGGCTTTATTAAAAGGTACAGGACGTACTTGAGAGGCAGCAGTGGTTTCTGCTGGAGGTTATGCACAGGAGCTGCTTTTGCTGTGAAAGGGTTTTGGTTTTTTAATATTTGAAAAGGCACTATTTGAGGTTTCTGTGTCTGTGGCAGCTCTGCCATGGCCTGCATTCAATTCCCTGTTCAGCAGTTCTGGGATGGGTAAAACTCACTCCCCAAAGTTTTACCCATCAGAGAGGGATGGGTAAAAGTCACTCCTGTGCTGGAAATGCAAACAGGGGGTTCAGGCAGAAGCCAGGTGTTTCTGCAACCCTGGTTTTGAAGATCAGCTTGTAACTTCATATAAGGGAAAAGGAAACTGCAGCACACTCTCCTTTTATAAATGTGGTCTTGATGTGGTTCTGGCTTATTTACCCAGCTATGAAATTAGTAGTATACACATTGCATAGAACAATGTAGGATTAATTAATTCTTTATATTTGTAAATCAGTCTTAGAGTGGAAAACACTTTCAGCAGAAGTGCCAAGAATTGCTGCTGTGAACTCTAACCCACACGCAAAGGAATGAGAAAGATATTCCCTTTTCAGTATCTGCACTTAGAATATGTGTCTGCCCATGGTGATTAAAACCCAGGCAGAAGGAAGGTGTGACCCATCCACTCTGCTTTCCACGAGTCCCTTGGATGTGACCCATTTCCACAGCTCTGATTCTCTTTTTAGAACAGCACCAAGTTTTTTGAATCCATTGTTGCCTTTGCTGCTCCCATCTCTGTTTGCCCTGCTGCTTCTAACCCACAGTTTTTGTCCAGTCTGTATCTGCCATGGGCTTTTTCTTCGCCCTCTGACAGGTACAGCAAGGACAGAGGTTTCTTTGCAGATGTGAGAAAAAAGTATTTAGCAGGTGGCTTTTTTCCCCCTCTCTCTTGAGTTTGTAGCAAATTGCTCCACTTGGCTGATTGTGTGCCCCCTGCCAGGAGCCTGAATGCAGCTCCAGAGCACCCCACTGCCCTGCTTGTATTGTTTCTCTTTTCTGAGCTCCCGTTTCCAGAATTGATGCTCAAGTGTCCGAGCCTTTAACAAAAAACCAAGCTCCAAGGGCAGACTGAATTCCCTCTTAACTTGTGCCTCATCCCAGTCCCTGTGAGTTAGACCAGCTGGGTTTGGTGTGAGTTCTCCCATGGTTACCGCTTGTAATGCTGCTTCTCTTTTCTTTTTTTTTTTTTTTTTTTTTAGTTTTTATGCAACACATTTTAGTGATCTGCTCT
>JAXCLO010000051.1:9551098-9565469 GCA_035583995.1 Arremon aurantiirostris
TGAGTGATGGAAAATGATGGAGAAGCACCAGGACCCTCACAAGGAGGAGCCCCCAGCACCTCCCATCACACAGCCAGCCTGCACTTCCTTCTGAACCACAGCTGGTCTCTGTGAAACATCACTGTGAGCACACTGCACTGCATCTGGCCTGCCTGAGCTCTCCTCCATCACACAGCCAAGCCTCTGCCCAGGGGCTTTTCTGAGCCATTCAGGAACCCTGCTGATCACTTACTGGGTCTGCACAGCAGCACAAACAAGTCTGGTTTGTGAGGGAGGAGGAGAAGGGGCCTGACAGATCCATTGTGAAATGCAAACCAGCCTTGGCAGGGTCAGATCTGAGGTACAAAGCAGCAAAGCTCTTTGTGCCAGTCCATGCTCTGGGTTCATGTTCCACATGGGTGGTCCCACAGGTGTTGCCTTCAATGAGAGGAAATTTTGAGGGTTCCTTGGGCTGGGGTGCTGGGCACAGCCCTCCTCAGAGAGGAGCTGCCCTGGTGACTCGGCTGTGACCTCATTCCTGCCCCAGGAGCTGTCACTGCACTCACTGACATAGCTCAGGTGTCTGCTCAGCTCAGGCTGGCTGCTTTGCTTCCTCTGCTTGTCCACAAGGATTGTCCAGGCTGGGAAAGATCCCTCCTGGGTCTGAGAAGGGCAATATCACACTGCCACTCGTGAAAACTTTGCAAGAACCTCTTAGGGGTTCTTGGAGCTCTGAATTTCATCTTTCCCTTGTTGCTTTTCTGCACTGAAGCCCCAGCCTGGGCATGTTTGTGTTTTATTCTTTTCTCCGTGGATTTGTTTCTCCCCTTGCAGCAGCAATGTGAGTGTCAGTTGGCAATTACTATTTTTGGTGTTATTTGAGATCATACAGGCCTGGGGAGCAGCAGAACTGTCCCTGTCCCAGTGTTCCTGACACTGTCAAGGGGAAATAAATTCATTAAGTGACCAGAACAGACTTCACCAGGAACTCTGTGTCACCAGGTGTTCTACCTGTTGCTGACACATCTTCAGCTTTTATTTTTTTTCAAAATCTTGTGACTTTTCACTGCAATCCCATGATTAATAGTCTGATAACAATAGTGACAGAGTTAGTTTGACTCATGTTGGGAAGATAAACACTAAAGTGCTGAAGCGACCTGAGAAGGCAAAGTGAGCACAGGGATCTGTGTGAGGATGACTGGTCTGGCAGGAGTTTCCTTTGTGCTGTAAATCTGGAATTAATTCCATTAGAGAGACCAGTTTGGTGACTTGGTGTGCACTTCATTTTTCTCTTGGTGGCGCAGCTGAGTTCAGCTGTCATCCAGGTCTGGAACCAGGGGCAGGAATGGGACCTGAGCTGTGTGTAGTGCTTCATTCAAGTGCTTTTAAGGTTCAAGACTGAGAGGGGGGTGTATTTGTCCTTGTACTCAGGTTGTTTTCACTTTTTCTTAAGAATTGTTTTACCTTAAGTTTTGGGTTGGCATTTGTGAGACTGTTTTAGGTGCCAGGTTTTATCCTGAGTGACCCTGGTGGGCACAGGTCCCAGGACAGCACAGCTGAGCTCATGTGCATCATCTGCTTTTTATGTGACTTTAATATGCTGGTTTGTCACTTGTTCTTTTCAGTCTCATAAAGTCCTTTGCATTCCATTCTCATCCTTGTTGTTCTGAATAACACAGAATGATTAAATAAAGTGTTCATCTCTGTTTGATCCTGGTTTAGGGCTGTTTAGGAATGCACTGAACTGACAGCAACACAAAACTCCCCTACTGATCCCTTTCCACTGAATGTTTCTGTTTGCAAAGTGAATTAAAAGTCAAAGAAAAACACAATCAAGTTGGTTGAGATGTTTTCATGGGGACTTTTTTCCACCTGTGGGAAACTAATTTCACTTTCCTTTTTCTTGCCAGGCTGTAGTGACAGGAGCTGGGACCCCCATCCTGCAGTTTGTGGAGGACAGGATCCATTCCACCATGGTAAAGTGGAGCTGCAGTCAGCAGCTGGCTGAGGGCTGGGGGTGCATCCAGAGCAGCTTCTCCTGAGCTCCACGAGCTCTGCTGAGCCTCTGCCAAACTCTAAGTGTTAGTTTCTTTGCTGTCACTGTGCATGAGGCAGGAATTAATTGCTGTTATTAAAATCACAGCAGGGTTTGGGCTGAAAGGGACCCTAAACCCACCCAGCTCCAAACCTGCCATGACAGGGACACCTCCCACTGTCCCAGGCTGCTCCTAGCCCTGTCCAGCCTGACCTTGGGCACTGCCAGGGATCCAGGGGCAGCCACAGCTGCTCTGGGCACCAATCCTACCCTCAGAGGGAAGGATTTCCCAATATCCCATCCATCCCTCCCCTCCTCCATCTTGAGGCCATTCCCCTGTGTCCTGTCCCTCCATGCCCTCACACACCCCCTGTACATTGAGTTGATCAGCTCCCAGATCTTTGGGAAGAAAAGCATGGAATATTTTCCATCTGATCATAGGACTGGTCACTGGTGCAGTTTAAACTTCCTGCATATGAGATGTTTGAATTATAAATTCAGTATTTATGAGCATGCTTGGCTTTTAGACATCTCACTGAGCTGCGTGTTCTTCAGCCCTTCAAAAAGTATGTAGTAACTTCTGAAGTTGAAAATTATTAAATTTTCTCCCTAAATTCCCCCCCAGCTGACTGGAATTGCAATTGGAGCTGCAGCCATGCTGCTACTTGAAGTAGTTGTTGTCTTTGTCATGTATAGGATAATGGGACTATCAAGTTTAAGTGCTTACCATGTAAGTTTTAAACCAAATTCTTCCATCAATCTTGAGTCTTTTTGTAATTTTCTGTGGTAGTTGTTTGCTGCAGAGGTGTGGTTCTTGCAGGACAGCAGCTTTAAAGGATGGAGAACTTGTGTGGGTTCCCTTCCCCAGGTGTGAGCCCAGAGCTGTCACAGGCAGCACCTGCAGGTTTTATTTCTCTGGGGTGTGAGCAGTTGTGAATTCTGCAGAGGAATTCAACCCTGCTGTGGTTTCACTGTCACAGATGGAGAGATGATTGAATCAGAGGTTTCCTTGGGGAGATTCAAACTGCCCAAGCCCTCACTGTGTTCAGAGAGCCCTTTATCTCCTCTGGGGCTGAGGTGGCGCCTCAGGGCAGCCCTGCCTGGGCCTGGCTTGGCCAGGGCTGGGCAATGAGGGATCCCAGGGTGGTTAAATCCCAAACCTGCCCACAGGAGCTGTTCTGGAGGCAGCAAAGTGCCCAGGCTGTGCTCAGGTGTTCTCCCAGCTGTGCAGGGGTTTCTGATGTGCTGCTTCTGTTGCAGAACAACTCCAGCCCCACGTGCCTCAGTACAGGTTCCGCAAGAGGGACAAAGTGATGTTCTACGGGAGGAAGATCATGAGGAAGGTGAGGGCACCTGCTGAAATCCAGTGTAAAGCTGAGAGGTGTGAAGTTTGCAACACTTCACTGGCTGGGCCTGGCCCAGGGCCTCCAGCCTGTAAGTGTCTCTGGGATGTTGTGGCTGTTTCAGCTCTCCTGCAGCACTGACTGCATTGCTGGTGCAGCAGCAGCAGCTTCTCTTTCTGGCCAGACCTTTCCTCTTTGAAAAATATTTGCAGCCAGTGAAGGCAGGAATAAATCAATGAATATCTAACTCCTGTATGGAATTGATTAAATGTGCCATAATCCCAGACTGCTTTGAGTTGGAAAGGACCTTAAAGATCATCCCAGATTGCTCCAAGCCCCATCCAACCTGGCCCTGGGGACACTTCCAGGGATGGGGCACCCACAGATTCTCTGGGCCACCTGTTGAATATTTGAGGGTTGCTCTTACCTGTTAAGGTGCCTAATTTCCCTCAAACTTAGATCTGACAAGATCAAAATGCTGCTTTGGCTCCTGCCCTTGGTGCCTAAACTGAGAGATCTGGTTATTTTCAGCCTAAACTGTATTTGAGTATGCCCAAATACCTGAGCTCTGACCAGGGGCACATGGCTCTGCTCAGAGGCACAGTGACAGACCAAGAGGCTTTCAAAGGCACAAGATGCAAGGGAAGGGCCCACCAGGCACAAGGAAAAAGTTCTTCATGGGCACAGAACAGCTCTGGGACAGGGTCAGGGATGGCATTTCCAACCCTGGAAATTTTCAAAGCCCAGAGAACCCCAAGGGAACTTTGAAATCAGCTCAGCTTTAAGTGCTCAGGTTGGTAAGGGACCTTTAAAGGCTCCTTCCAGCCTAAAGCATCAGATTTTAACACTGGGATGAAGAAGCTGTTGATTGAAATGCAGGTCCCACCAGCACAAGGGGATTTGGGCCAGCACCTTTCCAGCATTTCCAGAAACTCCCTTCCAAACTCTTCATTTAATGGCCTGTGGCTGCTCCCTCCAGCCCCAGGGGTCACATCCTCCCCAAGGAGCCACTGAACAACCTCACCACAGTGTCAGCTCTCAGGGCACACACCTGGGTACAAAAAAAGAAGTGGAAATTCACTTTTGTCAAGGTTATCATTAGAATTTATTGATATGAGACAAACTTTGTATGTCACCATGTCAATGGAGGAACAGCATGTCCAGATGTCACAGAGCCCATGCAGGGACTGTCCCTGCCCTGGGGGCACAGGAGACCACACACACCCAGCTGGGTGGCACTGGGGACATTCCTGGGGCAGGGAATGCTCCAGAATCCCTTGGACATCTTGGTGTTTTGGCAGAGTGCAGCACCCAGCAGGGAAGGGCAGCTCACCCCAAGAAAACCTAATAAAAAGAAAACCTAAGAGGGGGTGAGCTTGCAGGAATCCCTGCAGGGAGATGAGAGCTCTTGGGCCCTCTGGCTCCTCAGCTGGGTGGGGACACATCCCCAGCAGGACAGCCCAGGCATGGCTGGAGCCTTGCCAAGGGGCAGCACAGCCATGCCACGCTCCAGCCTGGCATCTGCCCATTCAGAAGCCCATCTGCCCTTCAGGGTTTTTCTTTTAGCACAACCATCCCTGTGTTGTAACCACTCAGACATTCCCCTCTCACAGCACAGCCAGCCTGTCATCCATGCTTGTGGCTATGATGAAAATTATCTTTAGAATCTTTACTGGAAATACATTTTATGCTGGATTCTACTTAAAAAAAAAAAAAAAAAGGCAAGTGCTGAGCTTTCATCTTCTCCCAGCTTATGAAATATTTGGTTTGGTCCTAAGTTTCTTGCTAAATGATTAGAGAGGGAATAGCAGAGTATTCCCCAGGCACCTGGTAAATCCACAATGGATTTATTGTAGAAACACACTAAACTCTCTAACTCGCTCCAAATGGATTTCAGAGCCCAGAATGAGCTGTTTGTGACAGGACACACAAAAAGCAACCCCAAGTTCAATGAGTGACTGAGGAAAAGGACAGGGGAGGTGACAGGGCAGTGACAGCCTGGCCATGGCCCCACCTGCTGCACACCTGGCTCCAGCACACACAGGTGGGAGCTGGGTGCTCCTCCTGGCCCTCCTGGGAGCTGTGACAAGGGACAGAGAGGGCTCTGCTCTCAGCCATCCACCCCCAGCCCATCTCAGTTCCCTCTCACACGTAACAGCATTGATCTAGAGATCTCATATTGATGGGTAATTATACAGGATTAATTGCACATCAGTCCATTGTGGCTACAAGTTCATTAGGTTAATAACTCTACATAGTGACAGTAGTACAGTATCAGCTACTTCTCAATACAAACTCCCTACCCTAACCTTAATTTGTAGGTCAGAGGAAGACCTTCTAACACAGTGACCTCCCAATAACCTTTAACATTCATTTTAAAATCATTTTTTCTAGAAAACAAAACAAAAAAAAAAATCCAGTGTGGGGAAAACGCACATATATAACCAAAGCAGTGCTTAACAACCACAGGAAAACAGAACATCATCTTGGACTCTTGTTTCAGCATCTTCTGTGGACCCTGGAGTGTCACTCCCAAAGGGATCCTCAATGCTCCGTCAGTTCCCAAGTCCATTAAACCATTTCCCAGCTCCAGATGTTTCTGGCCTCTCACCATTGTCTGTAGCAAGAGCACACAGAAACACTTGCTCATGTGCACAAGACTTCCATCAGATTCCATGGGAGAGCTCTGGAAGGCTGCAGCCTTTCCTTCCAGAAGCCTGTTCTCCAGTGGCAGCACTCTCACCCTCTCTTCCAGCCAGGAGAGAGCTCCAAGTCCCTCCAAGTTCTACTCATTCCTTCTGCCCAAAGCTCTATGGGTATCCAATAAAACCCCTCTCACAGTATTCCCAGGAAATGATTCAGAAGAGGAGATGATTTTTCAAACCAAATGAGATCCTCTGGTCCTGTGTGTCAGACCATGGCCAAGAGAATGAGCAGCTGCCATGGACGTCCCAACTGCAGCAGCCAGGGAGGGGAGCCTGACTGAGAGGGACAGGCAAAGAGACCCCAAAGTCACTCTGTGCTGAGCTTGCCTCTTCCTGGAGTCAAATGTTTGATTCCATTTGTTCTAGCAGGAACTGGTGGATCATGTCAAAAGTGGGACGATCTTTGATGTCCCTGCTCCAGCATTTCAGCATCAGGTCGAACACAGGGTTAGGGCACAGAGGAGTCTGGGACAGATAGATCTGAAAGGAAGAGTCACAGTGTTCAGTGGGCTTCTCACAAAATAAATGAACCTTTATCAAGTAACACCAAAGGACAGTTTCATTCCAGGCTTACAAGACACAGCCACCATGCAGAGTTTGGAATCCCTCCAGCTCCAGGCTGGAGTCTGGACAGAGCCTCTCAAACAGCACCACGGACACTTTGCCAACTTGTCTGATGAGCTGCTCACAAAACAGGCCTTTGTCCCCCAGGAAACATGAATGCTTCTGAGGCATTTGTCCTCCAAGAGACAGCAAAACACAAACCAAAACCAAATTTACCACAATAAAATCCAAGCACTTGCAACTCACCGTAGACAGCCCATGAGGCTCTCTAAGCATCGTGACAGCTTGGTAGCAGAGACAGAAAAAACACCTTTTAGAGCTTATCTACAGCACAGCTTGGCAGAACCATTTTATTTCTCCCTCTCATTTCTTAGGCTCTTGGCTAATCATTAGTATTTGGGAGATGGTGAATAAACCCCATATCATTTGTCCCCTTAATTTTCTGGTGCTAAAGGTGAATTTTGGGGAGATCTGTTCTCCACAGCTTCAGGTACTGAGGAGATGGAGTGTCCTGCACCATCACTGGTATCTATTGAGGGCAGCAGCAGTGGGGACAAAATGACAAAAAAGTCCTTCAGCAGCTGGAGATGGCCAAAGGCTTCTTGGCTTCTTGGAGATACTTCAGGGAGAATCCAATCCCTGGGAACCACCAACTGCTCCTTCCCACCACAAATCCCTCCTGCTCCCTCATCCTGCAGAGGCAATGCTGGTGGGACAGTGCTGGCAGAGCAAAGGAGCAACAGGACTGTGTGGGACAGCCTGGAAAAGCTGAAGGCAGGGCAGGGTGAAGTGGTTTAGAACAGGAAATAAGGAGGACAGGACCAAGGGGTTCTTCCAGTGGGACTCCAAGAGAGGAAAACTGGTGCAGTGAGCCCAGAAAAGGGAGAGGAGAGACAGGTGAGGACTGAGTAGGACACAAGTGAGAGCCAGAGTGGAACAAGGACAGAGGTGAGAAGCTGAACAAAACACAGGGCACAGGTGAGAAGAAGCAGAGACTGCTGCAGCTGAGGTGAGGGCAGCAGGGAGGAACATCCAGCAGGAAAGGAGAGGCTGAGGGAAGGAGGGAAGAGCTGTTTGTGCTGTTTGTTCTGTTTGTTCTGCTGTTGCTCACCTGCCTGCCCTGGCTGCGGAAGAACTCGCCCGTGTTCTCGATGACCTGCTCGTCTGTCAGCAGGCTGTAGGGCTGCTCCTTGCACAGCACAAACATCTCCCACAGGGTCACCCCAAAGGCCCACACGTCACTGGCTGTGGTGAACTTGCCCTGTGGACAGAATCACAGAAAAATGAGGTTGGAAGAGACCTCTAAAATCATTGATTTCAACCTATGCCCTAACACCTCAACTACAGCACCAAGTGCCATGTCCAGTCTTTTTCTAAACACATCCAGAGATGGTGATTCTACCACCTCCCTGGGAAAAGCATTCCAGTGCTTTATTATCCTTTCAGTGAAAAATTTCTTCCTAATATCCAACCTGTACCTTCACTGACATAGCTGGAGACTGTGTCCTCTGGTTCTGTCAGTGCTGCCTGGTGGGAGAGACCAACCCCACCTGTCTGCAACCTCCCTTCAGAATTGTAGAGAGCAATAAGGTCACCTCTGAGCCTCCTGTTCTCCAGGCTGAGCACCCCCAGCTCCCTCAGGGGTTCCTCACACGGTGTGTGTTCCCAGCCCCTCTCCAGCCTCACAGCCCCCTCTGGAAGTGCTCCAGGTCCTCAAGGTCCTTCCCAAACTGAGGGGTCAGAACTGGACACATCACTCAGGGTTTGGCCTCACCAGCACTGAGTATAGGGCAAGGATAACACTCCTGCTCCTGCTGGCCACAGAGGATGTGCTCAGCCCAGCAAAACCCATTTTGTAAAACCCTCCTGGCCTGCACCCTCTGCACCCCAACACCTGGGGAGATGCTCCGAGCAGAGGCAGCACAGCAGCTGAGCTGCCCCAGCCACCCCCAACAGGGAAAACAGGGCTTTGTAGGGCAGCAGCAGCACCTGGGGGCCCCACAAGCCCCAAGCAGGTGCAGCTTTCATAGGGGCAAAGCTCTGCAACAGGGAGCAGTCCCAGAGAAGGACAGGGACTCCTGTCCCTGCTGAGATAATCTGTTTGTAGCAGGATAAAATAACTTGAGGGAGGGGGATAGTCACTGCTACCTCCACCCAAAACAGCAGAGCTCACAGAAAAGCCTTTGAAAGGGAAGCAAAGCCCTCAGGGTGAAAGCAGAGCCAGAGCAGACTCCAGACTCTTAGAGAAAGGCCCAAGATAATTTTAATTTTTGCACATGTAAGAAGCCAGTGACAATATTCTTGCTGTCCCTGTTTTCTGTCTCCAAAAAATGTGCCCAAACTGGCTGTGTTTGGAACAATGTGTTTCTGGAGAAGTAAAAAGAAGATTGCTCAGAAAATAACACAAAACACTTGAGGGGCTGGAGGGCCTGTTTGGGCAGAAAACATCCCAGCCCCACTTCAGCCAGGCTTATCTGGCAGCCCCTGCAGTCTGTCGAGGTTTGGAGGATGTTCACACAGGGAGGTGGCAGTGATTTATGCTTTAGATGCAGGAAAAGAGGGTGGATTTCAGAGAGCTTGGGCCTGCAGCCTGTAGAGCAGAGGTAATTACAATTTTTCTGTGTAGTTGTTGTAAGAAAGTAACTCACCAACTACTACAAGGAAAAAAAAAAGTTAAATATTCTCCAGACTGGATGTGTTTGGGATGTGGAACAATCTCCTGAGGGGTGACAGCAAGACCCTTAAATGTGAAAAAAAAAACAAAAAAAACCCACATCCTCAAACCAGACACTTGAAACCCAGGAAGTTTTGGCCCTGCCCCTCTCAGCTTCCCAGCTGGGGGGATAAGCAGAGCAAGGCAACTTCCTCAAAATTCCAGCCGGAATGCCAGGCACTCATGCCCAGATGAGGCCTGAGGGGTGTGATGCCATCCAGAGAGACATGGACAAGCTCAAGGCAGTGGCCCACAGGAACCTCAGGAGGTTCCAGCAGTGCTGGAGCTGCCCCTGGGTCAGGAGGACCCCCAGGCCCAACCCAGGCTGGGCTGAGCAGCTGGAGCAGCCCTGAGAGGGACCTGGGGGTGCTGGGGGTGAGAGCTGGAGCTGCCCCAGCCCTGAGCCCCCCTGAGCCCTGGGCTGAGCCCAGCGTGGGCAGCAGGGCAGGGGGGATTGTGCCCCTGTGCCTGTGCTCAGGTGAGACCCCACCTGCAGAGCTGCCCCAGCCCTGGCCCAGCACAGGGAGGAGCTGGAGCTGCTGCAGAGATCCAGAGGAGGCTCCAGAGCTGCTCTCAGGGCTGGGGCCAGGCTGGGAGAGCTGGAGGTGCTCACCTGGAGAAGAGAAGCTCCAGGGAGAGCTCAGAGCCCCTTGCAGGGCCTCAAAAAAAAGGAGGGAGAGGGACTTTTTATATGGAAAATGACTGAGAGTGGGGCTAGGTAGGATATAGGGAATTAGGAATTCTCCCCTGGCAGGGTGGGCAGGCCCTGGCACAGGATGCCCAGAGCAGCTGTGGCTGCCCCTGGATCCAAGGCCAGGCTGGACAAGGCTTGGAGCACCCTGGGACAGTGGGAGGTGTCCCTGCCCTGGCAGGGGTGGGATGGGATGATCTCTAAGGTTCCTTCAGCCCAAACCAGTCTGGGACTCATCCTGTGACTAAGCCAGACCTGATGTGTGCCCCTGCTCTCACAGCTCTGTGGTGGGAGCTCCTGGCTCAGTGACCTTGGCCGTGGTTTGCTGGGCTCCTCCTGACATCAGCACACTGGGGGAGGGGGCTTGGTTTGCCCCTGCAGAGGGAGCAAACACTGTGGTGATGGCTGTGCATGAGGAAAACACACTCTCAGTGCTTTCTGCTCTTTCCTTGCCTTGGTTTGTGCTGTGGAGCAGGGAAGAACCGGAGGCTGAAGCAGGCCAAGGAGGAGGCCCAGGCCGAGATCGAGCAGTACCGCCTGCAGAGGGAGAAGGAGTTCAAGGCCAAGGAGGCAGCGGTTGGTGTTCTCCATCACTGTCTTATTTCCAGCCCCTTTGCCTTGCCCTGGGGCTGCCCTGCCCTGGCAGCACCCTCAGGGTGGAGTGAGTTACAGCAGGAGCACTTCCCCAAGTGCCTTCCTGTGAGGCACAGCCACGTGTCTCAGAAAATCCCGTGGAAGTGGCTCAGGACAGGGTGTGTTGGTCTCAGCTGTCAGGGAAAGAGTTTAATGAGCTCCTGAGTGACAGCCTCCCAAAAGCTGCTGTGTGCAGCAGTGTCCAAAAGAGACTGAGCTCATTGCTCCTGTCACAGGCTCATTTCCTATGGTGCTGACATGGCAGAGACCACTTGCTGTGTCCCTGGTCACCAGAAGGGAAGGCTGAGATTTTTATAAAGATTCCCCAAGGCTAGGAGCAATGGGATGGTGGGAATTGTGCTTGGAGTGACTCCTGGGTGTTACTTTTCTTGCACTCTCTAGTGCAGTTGTGCCCAGGGGTTCCAGCAGTCTGTACAGCAGGACCTGTATTTTGGGCACTCCTTAGAAACTCATGGGATAAATGGCAGGGAGTTGGAACAAGATAATCTTTAAGGTCCCTTCCAACCCAAACCATTTGATGATTCTGTAAAAGAGGATAAAAGGCAGAGGGGCTGGATGAAATACGTGGACAAGTTAAGGGAAAAATGCAGCAGTACTTTTTTAATATTAACATTAATATTTCCTCAAAAAAGATTAATGTGTGAGATGGTCCAGAATAACAAAATACAGAGCTTGGCATGCTGATTCCTCTTTCCTTTGCTGTTTGTAGGCCCTTGGCTCCCATGGCAGCTGCACCACTGAAGTGGAGAAGGAGACTCAAGAAAAGATGAGTGTAATCCAGCAGAACTTCCAGAAGAACCGGGAGGTGGTGATGTCCCAGCTGCTGTCCCTGGTGTGTGACATCAAACCCGAGATCCACGTGAATTACCGCATCAATGGCTAGTGCTGGCAGCAGGGAGCAGAGTCCTGGCACTGCTGGGAGTCCAGTCTGAGCTTCAGGTGCAATGTACAGCTCTTAGCCATACCTTCCCTGTCCTCCTTGTCCATGTGTTAAATTATTTCAGTAAGCCCTTGGAGTTCTCTTAGTTTCTCTTTTGACACGGATTCAGAGCTTGTTGAAACATGAAATGGCCATGTGTCAGATGTGTGCTGAGTTATTAAATAGATATTTTCCAGCTGGCACAGGAATGCTTCCTTTCCATGGTGATAATATTCAATGAGAAGTTTCCCTCTGTGAAACAGAAAAGTGAGAGAGCTGCTGGCCTGTGTCACTAATTGTTAAACCTGTGTACCTGTATTCCTGTTGACCAAACTGCATTATTTCTCAGTGTGTTGTTAAACCTCTGCACAGGGTTTAAACTCTGTAAGAAGAATTCTCTGGCTGTGCAAGTCCTGGCTGATCATTTTCAGGTGCTTGAGTTTCTCTGTAATGAATCCTCTGTATATTCAGCTGTTAGCTTGAGGTACACGTCTGGCACTATGACACCTGAAAGTAAAAACACTTCACTCCAAAGCCTCTGCTCAGTCTGGTTTTTCCTGCTCACTTGTTCTGGGAATGCTGGCAGGTCTTGCTGGGCCCCTTGGAAGTCTGGACTCTGCAGAGTGACCATCAAGTATTGATAAAAGAAAGTTTAAGAGAGACAGCCAATATCTGAAGGTCACAGCAGGTAAGTTAAAACCCATTATAGAGCTCCTCCTCTTGGCTCCAGTCTGATGCTTTACCTGCCAGATCATTCTGAAAACCTTCAGGAACAAATGTTCTTGTGAGCATTAGGGGAAATAAAATGGTGCCAGTTCATTGGAATAGTTTGATAGCCAGGTGCTGCACAGTAATTACCCTCCCCTGGGTCCAGTGCTGGTCACTGCGTGTTTGTACCAAGGTCATCCTGAATCCTGCAGCATCCTGTGCCTGGGAACAGAGGGAAAGAACAGTTCTGGGGTTGTCTGCCTCACTTCTCAGCTCTTTAATCAAAGATACACACAAATAATCGAGAGGTTTCATGTCTCAGTGGTTTCTTCCTCTTACCAACAGAATATTAAATGCAGCTTTGCTTTTTTGTTGAGTTCAAATTCCAGGCTTTTTGTGGAAAAGGGACCTCAGCATGTCCCTGATCTGGCCCAGGAGTTGTGCAGGTTGGGATCTTTGAAGGAGCCTCATGGATGCTGTTCTGTTCCTCAGAGAGAACATCTTAATTTCCACAGCTCCTCAGTGAGGCATTGCAAAGCCTCTTGGACTTCTGGAATTGTGCTAGGGAGGGAAAAAAGCAGGATGGATGTGGATGTGAGTCCTGCAGGCAGCTCTGGGGTCTCCTCTTGTCATATTTTATGGTAGTGCACTGTACTCCTGGAAAGATCTCTTCAGGAATTGAAGCTATTAAATGGGTTGTAAAATTCAAACAGAAGCGTCTTGCAAGGTGAAATGTGCCAGGCTGGGGGAGAAGCCAGGTGGGTAGAAGCAGAACAGGATCAAAGCAGTTTTAATCCATGTGCTGTTATGTGGAGAGGTGTTATGGCCTCATAAAAGGTTGCAGCCATGGTAATTTCACTCTGTCCTTTGGAGAGGAGACATTTCTCCCTGTTGAGAACAGGTGCTCAGGCTCCAGCAGGACACTCCTCAAAGCCCTCCTTGCTCCAGGCTGTAATTAGCAATTTCATTCCCTCTCTTATCAGTAACAGACTGAGACTCTGTCCAGAAAAAATGAAGTGTGTGCTCCACTTTCTCATATTGGTTCATAAGTTTCCCTTGGTTAATGAGGACTTTTATTCTTCTTTAGAACAGAAGCAGGAGAAAAAGGGGGAAAAAAACCCCACCATGATTGTATCTCCTTGGCAAATGTGCTGTGAAGAAGCTCCCTTTAGAACATGCAGAAGTGTTAATGTCTTACAAGAATAATAATTTTCTGTAATACTTCCCTGAAACTTAACTGTTGAGAGTGACTCCAACTTTGCACTGAAGGAAGCATTTCCAATTACTGCTCTCCAGAAAGGCTGCCTTGGTTTGTGCAGTGCAGAGATTTTTATTTCCAGTTGAGATTCTTTGATCTTGCCCTGTGATGCTCTGTGTGCGTAAGCCAGGCTGTGCCATGGAAATGCTCTCACACAGGTATGGAGTGGGACATGCTGCTTCTTGCCCCTGAAATCTGATTTTTGGGGCATTTTGCAGGAAGTTTGAGGAGTAGGAGTGAAGCCCATAGCAGCTGTTAGAACAAATTTGTATCTGAATTCTTCCTGCTGCTCCTCTACCCAGAGAAGTGTGGCTGCTCCATGCCTGGAAGTGTGCAGGGCTGGGCTGGATGGGCTTGGAGCAGCCTGGGACAGTGGGAGGTGTCCCTGGAGGCAGAGAGAAGAGAGGGTGATCTCTGGGGGTTCCTTCCAACCCAAACCACTCTGGGGGTCTGTGACAATCCCTCAGGACTGAGCCACAGCCTGCTCATGTACCACAGAAAGAGCAGAGACTGCTTTGGGCCCACACACCACTGTGAGATTGCCTTGATCTGGGCTCCCATCCCTGGAAATGTCACATAGCTCCTGCTGCTGGGGGCACTGCAGTGTGAGAGAGTGTCCAAAGGAGGGACACAGGGATGGGGAAGGCTCTGGAGGGGCTGTGAGGAGCAGCTGAGGGCTCTGGGGTTGCTCAGCTGGAGCAGAGTGAGGGCAGAGCTCCCCGGGGCTGCAGCTCCTCCCGAGGGGCAGCTCCCACCTCTGCTCTGGGACAGGGACAGGAGCCAGGGCACGGCTGGGGCTGGG
>JAXCLO010000051.1:9565569-9576781 GCA_035583995.1 Arremon aurantiirostris
AAAGGGGGGGAAAGGGGGGGGGAAAAGAGGGGGAAAAAGAGGGGGAAAAAGAGGGGGGAAAAGGGGGGGGAAAAAAGGGGGGGAAAAAAGGGGGGGAAAAAAGGTGAAAGGAAAAGAAGCTTTGTGCAGAGCCTACCAGCAGGATGCTCTCCCAGGCCATCCAGCGGATGGGCAGCACAGCCCTGCCCTGGATCCTGTAGTAATCCCCACTGTAGAGGTTCCTGCTCATGCCAAAGTCTGCAATCTTGATGGTGTGGTTGTTGCCCACCAGGCAGTTGCGGGTGGCCAGGTCCCTGTGCACGAAGTTCAGCGATGCCAGGTACTTCATGCCCGAGGCAATCTGGGTGGCCATGTACAGCAGGTTGGAGTGGCTGCAGCAAAGGGAAACACAACCAAGAAAAATCACTGCAGTCCCCTCACACTCAGGATTTCATTGTATTTGATGTGTTAGTGACCTGTTGTTTTATTTTCTGCCATAACAGTGGAACCAAACTGTCTCATTCCAGCCAAGATCCTGAGCTGAGTAAGCAGGAACAGACAGGCTGTCCCTGAAATTCAGGCCTTCACAACCTGACATCCTTTAGATTTTGTTTTTTTCAATATCAAACATTAATCTCAAGATTTTCAAAGAGTTTGTGCATCAAAGCACCAACTTTTTGCAGAGAGACATGAAAAACTGAGCTCAGAATCTCATATCTTAAAAACCACTTAGCCTGGTATTTCAAACAACACCACTCTTGAATGCTTATATTAACATAAGTGTGTCACTTCACATTAAAGAGAGTTGACTGGGTTTTAAATATGCTAAACATTACTGAAAATAGAAACAGATGCATTTTCCATCTAATTTAATTTTAATTCCTCTATTAGCTAAATGAAGATAGGATTAATAAAGCTGCAGGACACACAGACAGAGTTTGGGCCATTCTTCCCACACTATTGCTCTGTGCTGCTCAGCCTGTTTCCCACTGCTGGTGCTCAAATGCTTCACACAACCAAGAACACATCTGATAAACTGCTCATAGTTTGTATTTTTTCAGTAAAGGTCAGAAAAAGAGATCTTTGCCACCAGAACACAAAGAAGAAGGAGACTGTCACAGAATCATGGAATGGTTTGAGTTAGAAGAGACTTCAAAGATCACTTTGTTTCACCCCCTGCCATGGACAGGGACACCTCCCACTATCCCAGGTTACTCCAAGACCTTCCCAGCCTGGCTTTGGACACTCCCAGGGTTGGGACAGCCACAGTTTCTCTGGGCACCCTGTGCCAGGGCCTCACCATCCTCTGAGCAAAGCTTTCTACCTAAAATCTAATCTAACCCTGTCCTCTGGCAGTGTAAACCCATTCCCCCTATCCTGTCACTATCTGTATAAGAAGTCATTTTTCCTACTTTTTATAGGTTCCAGAGCAGTAACTCTTGCACTCCCCTGATAACCTGGTTGCTGCCCTGTGGCACAGCAATGGCCTCCAAGGCCCCAGGTTTTCCCTTCCCTTTCTGTGGCTCCCTCCCTGCCTGGGGCTGCTCTCCCCATCCTCCCTGTCCCACCTGAGCCCTGGCAGGGTCCCATCAGAGCTTCCTCCTGGCTCCTGCAGTTCCCAAAGCTCCACAAAGGCAGCTCCATGAGCAGAGAGCCAGGAGGAGATGGGGCTGGAAGGGACAGACCCCTCAGCAGAGTCACGGTGGCAGAGGGGCAGAGCTGCCTTTGGAAGAGCAGCAAAGCTGATGGAGAAGAAGCTGAGGGGGCTCAGCCTGGAGCAAAGGAGGCTCAGGGGGCCCTTGTGGCTCTGCACAGCTCCTGACAGGAGGGGACAGCCAGGGGAGTCAGGCTGTGCTCCAGGGAACAGGGACAGGAAGAGAGGGAATGGCTTAGGCTGGGCCAGGGGAGGTTTGGGTTGGATATTGGGGAATATTTCTTCACCCAAATGTTGTCAGGTCTTAGCATAGGCTGCCCAGGCAGTGCTGGACTCACCATTCACCATTTAGAAGCCATGTAGATGTGGCACTTTTGGGACATGGTGGCCTTGGCAGTGCTGTGATCAATGACCTTAGAGCATATCTCATGATCTTAGAACACCAATGATCTTTCCAGCCTAAATGATTCTGTCAGCATCCAGCCAGAGACAGCAGGGAGATGCATTTCAAACACCACAGAGCCATGAGGACTGAAGAATGTGTGATCCCTGTGCATGAAAGGGCTGCTCCCACCTCTGATGCACCAAACCCTAGGTCTGCAGCTGCACCTTCTCACATCCATCAGATGCCCCCAGGCTCCAGCAGAGCCAAGCTCAGAAATGGACAGGGGCATTCCTGTCACTGCCAGGACACAACCCCTTCAGAACTGTCTGTGTGACACTCTCTGCCTGGCAGGGACAAAAGGAGAGGCTGAAGGATCAGTGGGAGACAATGAAAAACTCGAGGTAGAGCCAGGCAATGGAAAGCAAGGAAGAGCAATGTGGGTGAAAGTGCCGAAGTCAAATGAGAAGCAAAGAGGAGATAAAGAAAGAACATTCTGAGGCTTTGGCCAGGAAAAAAAGCCACAAGTGTAAAGGTGAATGAGGTTTCAGATGGGCAGAAGGGGCAGGAGACTGGAGAGAGCTGGAATGTATTTCTTCTCAGACACAAATCCTCTCTCCTCCTACAGCTCCTGCATGTCCTGCCTGCAGGACACCAGGTTAACACTCCTGACAGGACCACTGACAGGTCCTGGCAGCAAGGCTGGTGCTGTCTGGCCAGGGTAAAACCCAGCCCATCAGAGCTGGCTCTGCCTGCCTTGTGCCTGAACCTCCTTTGGGGAGGAGCACACCAAGGCTCAGCAATGCTGCAGCTCCTGCTCAGTGCAGGGCTCCTCATCAAGCACAATATATCAGTCTGCATGACTCTCCTCTGGGAAAAGCATTTCTGCAACAGCAGAGATGCTTTTATGGCAGATTTAATCCTTCCATTGAGGAGGGAGACAAGTGCCACTGCTGACAAAAAGTGGTTTTCTTTGCCAAATATTCTCCTTCTGTTGGCTGATGAAATCCTCTCCTAACTGAAGCTCCACACTCAGCTCCTCTCATGCAATATTTTTTGGACACCAGAGAACATATGAACCTTCTTAAAAGCCTAAGAGAGATTCTTTGACAACAAATTCTTGTTGTAATGCAACTGATTTTCATATCAATGAAATATCCACTGACATAAAGAGATAGTCACCTCAATAAATACATCTAAGATGGTCTCTGTGAGCAGAACAGCTCTGTCAGGGGCACTTCAGGGGAACACAGACCTCCAGAGGCCTCAGAACAACCCCACACCATGGCAAGGGCCAGGCTGCAGAAGAGCCCCTGCTAGTAAGGCACAGCAGATGAAACTGATTCATCCCAACAAGCCAAGCAGCTTCTCTTACGTGACACAGGGGATGTTGTTGGAAATGGCAAACTTGCTGTAGATCTCCCTGTGGGACAGGAACTGGTTGAGGTCCCCGTTCTCCATGTACTCTGTGATCATGCACAGCGGGTCCTCCCGCACGCACACGCCCAGCAGCCGGATGATGTTGGGGTTCTTCAGCCTCGACATGATCTTGATCTCCTTCAGGAAATCATTCCTTGTGAAACAGAAAACACCTCTGAATCACCTTGAAAACCCCTGAAGCTGTTCCTTTGTCTGAGGACAGCACAAGGGCTGTGCTCTGAGTTCAGAGTAATTTACACTCTGCACGCACAAGTGTGAAACTGGTTCTGAGCTCTCCCAGCTCAGAATTAATGCAGCATTTCAGGCTGACATTGCAGCTTCCCTTACCTCCCACTCCCTGCTGTGTCCTGCTCCTTCCAGGAACACATAGAATATACACCCAGACCCACAGCAGTCTCCAGGGCTGGCCTGTGCTTGGGGACTGTTTGTTTGTTTGCTTTCCTCCCCAGCTGTTGGCACTGCAGTACACTCACCTGGCTGTTTTGTTGACATCTGATCTCAGCATTTTCACTGCCACAAGAACAGGCTGGTGAGTGAATTCTGAGGATGAGACTCCCAGGAATTCCAGCAGGCCATCAGCTTCACAGAGGTGCACCTGCAGGGCAGAGGCAGCTGTAAGAGCACACACAGGCAGAAATGCAGAGGAAAACAACACCACAGCCAGGTCATTGCTGGCAGAATGAACCAGGGAATGATCTGGGCATGGTGACACAGTTGTGATCAGGAATGACCCAAGGGCTGGCCCTAGAACCTGACATAACACAGCCCATGGCCTAGGAGCCCAGGCGAGTCCCCTCACACTGAATTTACTGCACTGCTGCAGCAGCCTGGGCCAGCCCAGCTCACCCAGAACCCACTGGGGATGTTCAGAAAGGCCCCTGAGCCTGGATGTGTCTGCTCTGCACTAAAGCACCTCACACAACCCCAGAACCATCAAACCATGGCCTTGGCTCAAGGCATTGCTCAGACTTCACTGAGGAGCACCCAAGAACTACAGCCAGTTATCCAAAATCCTTCAAATTCCAGAGGGGAAAAAAGTGTGTGCATATGTGTCCCTGATATGAACACCTCACCTGTAGGTATACTCAGAGATAAATAGATAAATACTCCAATGACTACACACAATTCCAAATTTCTTCCAATAAATTAAGTAATATTATATCACTGCCAGGGTTGAACAAGAAGGGCTGACAAGACACTTTCTTAAGAAATTACCAGAATGTGCATCCAAACGGAGAACTGGGTGGGGAAAGCAGACAGACCTGAGGGTGTGGATAGGAAAAAGGACTGGGAAAGAGGAGCAGACTGGATGTGTCAGTCAGAGACGTACAGCAGTGAGGGGGGAATGTAATGGGAGCATGATGAATTTTGTATGAAGAGAGCAGCAAGAGCTGATGTCACAAGCATGGTGAGGGGGAAAATGAGACAGCAGAGAAAATGGGACAAACCTGCAGAACAGGAATGAGGGTACAAAGATGCTGCTGCAGTCCCACAGAGAATGAATCTGCTGTGGGAAAGCACAACCATGAGAGCTGGGACAGGTCAGAGCCACAGGACTAAGCACAGGTAATTCCAAGGTGATGTGTCACCAGGGAGGGGTGCTGCTGCTTCCTTGGGAGCAGGGAAAACGAAAGACTGAGAGGAAGGAAAAGTGGAGACTGAAAGAAGCAGTGAGCCCTGTTTTAGGAGCACACAGAGCCAGAGCAGCAGAGCACATGATGGCCAGCTGGGGAAAGACTGAAGAGAAGGAGAGACAGGAAAATGTGGTGCAGCACATTTGCAAAAGAGCCTGTGATACATGGAAAGGAACAGGCTCTGAATCCATGCTCAAGGAAAATGGAGATGGGAGAGCCATGTCCAGTCACTACAGAGGAGGAGTTATCAGTTATTAGAAGAACAGCATGAGAGGGAAGGAGAAACCAGGAACAAACCAACGAAAAATCCTCTCTGTTCCACTTTTGGAGCACAGAGCAGGCAACAGCAGAAAAGGCTGCACTGACAGCCAGGTGAGGAGGATGAAGATGTCAGCAGCTCCCCAGTAAAGTGAGTCAGGAAGAAAACAGTAAGCCAGGAAAGGGGCTGGGATAGGGAAGGTGAGGAGTCAGAATGGAGGAACCACAAAGGTGGGCACATCACAGAGCAGGAGGCAGAGAAGAGCTGTGCTTGCCAAAATGTAACAGAGAAGTAGAATCTAGGGCTGTGAGTGAACAAAAGCTGAGAAGAAAAAAGACAGTGGAAAAGTGAGAGCAGGAGAGGGAAAGACCTGCTCAGGATGGAGCTACAGATGGTGTGAAAATGAAGCAGAGAGAGAAGAAAAAGCAAGGTGAAAACGTTAACGGCTTGAAAGGAGCTCAAGGAGCCAAGGGAAAGTTTGGCAGATGACAGATGTGTGCATCATCCTGCCTGAGGCTGCTGACAAACAGGGCTTGACAAGCAGCAATGCCAGAAAATATGAGGGTGCCACAGTGCTTGGGAAATGTCTGTCTCTGCTTGGGTCAGTGTGCAGAGCACCCCAGAACCTCATCTGTGACTGGGAGAGCAGTTCTAGCAGCCAGGATCCAGTTAGCTGACTGTGGAAAGTTTCCAAACCCACAAGTCTAAAGGTGGGTGGCAGCCATCACATCTGAGATGTCCATGGAAGATGTGAAAGTCTGAATTCCCAACCCGAGGTAGAATTTACAGAGATATAGATAGCAAACAGAAAAATCTGCAAGTTCATCTATTGATGAAGACCCCAGTGGTACTGAGCAGAGCCTCACAGCTGCACTGGGAGAGCTGTTCTAGCAGCCAGGATCCAGCCAGCTGGACTGTGGCGTTTCCAAACCCACATGTCTAAAGGTGGGTGGCAGCCATCACATTTGAGATGTCCATAAAAGATGTGAAATTACCAACCCTAGGTGGGAATTTACAGAGATATAGATAGAATACAGAAAAAGTTTGCAAGTTCCTCTATTGATGAAGACCCCAGTGATACCAAGCAGAGCCTCACAGCTGCTCAGTGGCTTGGCCTGGAGGGATATCAGCTTTTCCCAAGAGCGATTATAATTTTAACTAAAAGGGCAAACACACATTTTAATTTTAACTAAAACACTGGAATGCAGAACCCTGGGTCCCACAGAAGACTCCTCTGTGCCAAACACCTCCTACCTGCAGGAGGACGAGCAGCAGAGTGGCTGTATGTAGAGGGATAGAATATAAGAAAATAAAGATGGTGTAGAAAGTCATCTTACCCCTAAGGAGTTGCAGCTGGGCCAATTATCAAAGATTAGGAACAGGCCTGACTTTAACAAGAGAAGAGTGTTCTCTGTGTAACCAATGAGAAGAGTGCTATAAAAGAGTGGGGTGGCTGGTTGAGAAGGGAATTAGAGTCAGTTGGCTGCTTTGTGAGGAAGAAAGAGTCAGTGCTCTGAGGAGCTGCCCACAAGAAACACCAAGAAGGTGTGAAACTTCTGTGATAAGGAGACAACAGTATGGAACCCTTGCAATAAGACGACAACAAGAAGGTGTGAAACTTTTGCAATAAGGAGACAACAGCATGGAACCCCTACAATAAGATGCCAACATGCAAACACACATTTTAATTTTAACTAAAACACTGGACTGCAGAACCCTCAGTCCCACTGAGCAACACCTCTGTGCCAGGCACCTCCTCCCTGCAGGAGAACCAGCAGCAGAGTGGCTGTACCTCTCCAAACTGTCCTTCCCCCAGCTTCTCCTTGAGGCGCAGCTGCTGCCGGGGGAACTCCCCCACAGAGATGTCCTTCTTGGTCAGGGAGTCCACGGTGAGCGCGGGCACCGCGTACATGTTGTTGCCAGTGACGCCCTGCAGGTGCACGATGTCGGTCTCAGCATAGTGGGGCACGTTGTTCTGGAAGCCTTGGTGAGGGGTGGACTTGGTCAGGTCGGGCTCAGCGTAGTCCCCGCTGCACACTGAAGGGAGCAGAGACAGGGAAGTCACAATTCCCTCCCTCAGAACCAGCGTGGCCCAGTTCCCAATCCTCCCAGCCCCACAGATATGGGAATTTGCTGCCTCGTGCTGAGGGACACCTACACAGGACATGTGGGAAATAAATTTGTAGAGAATTCTCAAAGCCTCATATATACATATATATACATACATATATATACATACATATATATATATATACACACATATATATACACACATATATATACATATACATATATATATAGTATGCGTAGTATCTCACATTGTATGCATCTGTATGCAAGCTTTGAAATAAAAAATACTAATTAAAAATACCATAAAATAAAAAAGATATTATTAAAAGAGAAATAGAACTAGAAATGAGTTTCAGAATATAGAAATAAATATATAATAAAGAAATAAAAAAAGAAATATAATAAAGAAATATAGAAAAAGAAAAGAAATATAATAAAGAAATAAAATAATAAAGAAATATATTATACAGAACTAAAAAAAACCAAATATAATAAAGAAATACAATATAGAAAAAGAAAAGAAATATAATAAAGAAATAAAAATAATAAATAAATATATAAAAAAGAAATTTTAAAAAGAAATATAATAAAGAAATATAATACAGAAAAAGAAAATAAATATAATAAAGAAATAAAAATAATAAATAAAGAAATATATAATAAAGAAATAAAACTAGTTACTTTAAAAAAATAAAAAGATACATTGTACTAAGACCCACCAGGAGTAATTTTACATTATTAGCTTTAAAGCATTTCCAACATAGTATAGCAAAAGCTAATAAACAAAAAACTCACTTATAATGTATTGTAATTAGGAAATAGTTACCTTCTAATTATAATTATAACATCTATATTGTCTCACCCTTCACATAAAACTAAAAATAAAATAAGAGTTTTTAAAACACCTCTCAGTTGTCCCATCTCAAGGTCAAAAAAGGGCTTAATCCAACAGGGACACACTGCTCTGTTTTACAGAATAATACCTGTGAGCTGCCACAAATTCCTGCTCATCACAGCCTGTTCTAGCCAGCCATGGGAGCTACAGGTCCTGCCCAGACAGGGAGGCAAGCCTGAAGTGATTTTCTGTTTCTGATTTATCCTGAGTACAATCAGTTCCCATTACCTGGTGCAGGGATGTTGTTTGCAATGTCAAACTTGCTCTGGGTTCCCTCCTGCAACAAGAACTGATGGAGGTTTCCATTTCCCATGTCCCTGGTAGCAAACTGCCCTTCCTCTTACAGCTTATTCACACAAATATGGGGCAATGCTTCAGAATTAACTCCCTGCAGGGTCAATATTACACACAACATTTGTTCTGCTTCAAATTCACACCCTGGCTCAATCCAGTCAGTCTCCCTGGGTAGAATAATGCTGGATCTTAGCAACTTGTCAGTGTGAGGAATGCAGCACTGCCCTTCCATTCACTGAGTACCAAACACTGTTGGAAACATTCCCTTCTGTGGGGGTCCAAAAGCTCCCCGGGGGCTGGAAGCCAGGACACCACAGACAATTCCCTGCTCTATTTCCTTCTGGCGTTTCTGCAGGAATTTCAGAGCCCTGGCTGCAGGAAAAGGGGTTAAAGGTCTTCTCCCAAGAGTGCTGCAGGCAGCATCTCCACAAATGATGTGTGATTGCTCTGACTGCCCAAACCAGCTGCTCAAAGATGACCTGGGTAATAAATAAACAGTCTTCAAATAAAACAATGAAAGGCCAGACCCTCCAGTGGGACTGCTTCTCCAGCTGTCACAGCTCCATGCCAAGAAGTGCCACAGGCCTGCCTGAGCTCCCTGGGTTATTGCATTGCACAGGAGCCAAATGGACACTAACAAGTTTCACATTTTACAATCTGACAGAAATAATAAAAGAAGAAACATGCAGCTTCTGGAGACTGATGATGTTACCTGAATCCTCTGCACTTTGGGAGAGCTCTGGAAGCTTCTGGAGCAGTGTAGCTGGCTGGTGGTACTCCAAATCCAGTGGGAAAGCACGTTCATAGGTGGGGTTTGACTGGTGGATCTGGGTCTGGTTGTTGGCAATGGTGTAGCTGTAGAAGGAGAGGCGAACGGTGGCATCCTCCTCCAGGATTCGACGTGGGGCCTGCAGAGGAGGGGGAAAACCAAACCAAAACACTGAGGCAATGCTCAGCTGTTAAGTAATGCCTTGGCTGCAACCACAGCAACTTCCAGTAATATCTTGGACAGGGCTGGCATCCTCCCCTGCTGTGACAGCAGCTTTAGCCACTCCATGGAGCTGTGCTTTTCACATTGTTCTGAGCTCATTAGGGTTAATGATTAGTTCTGAGCTTGTGTCTACAAAATAGCCCCATTGTATTACCTTTTCCAACCTTTTTTGAACATATTGCTTCCAAAGAATGATGATTATAATCATCAGGAGCAGCAGAATGATAGCCACAAGGCAGCCCACGAGGATGGAGGTGTTGGAGTCATCTGCCTTCTCCCCTATCCAGGTGCTGGTTACAGAAGATGTGGTTCCTGCAACCACAGAGAGGGAGAATCTGGGGTTAAAGCACCAGAGGTTTTCTGTGCCAGCCAACTCCCTACAACCTGGTAGAGAAAAGATCTTGGGCAGCTCCCTGAACATTAACACCAACTGTGTTCACATTTGCTCTTAGCAGAAATTCTCATTTTGAAAGCTTAAAGAGCTAAGAACTGTGCAGAGAATTTCTGCAATCAAAGACTGCTGTGAGCAGAACAGATTTCTGCAGTGGATCCATTCTAGAGCAGGCAGTGCTCCACACAAGTCCCCAGCCCACGTTCTGGAGCAGCCCTGGCCAAGCTGAGGCTCAGGGACTGTCACATGCTGCCCTGTGCACCAGGCACTGATCAGGCCATCTCCAGACCTCCAGAAATGGATGTTCCTGTGGAATTCCCCAACACCTGAGCCCTTGGCATGGCCAAGGGGCAGAAGTCCTTACCCCAGGTGCCCTCAGTAGCGTTGTGCTCCGTTTCCAGGAGCTCTGTGGTGCTTGTGGCTGCCGTGACAAAACTGGGATTCACGCTCTCCATGTCTGTGGAAGGAAGGGCAGAGTGTCAGCCCAGCAAGCCCTCCCTGCTCCTGCCAGCATTCCCTGCAATCCCAGCCCAGCAGGAGAGGGCTGCTGTTCAGGCAGCACATCAGGAACAGCAGAGGCTGCTGTCTGCAAGGTAAGCAGCAAGCAGCACCCAGGGAATTCCTCCCTCAGGAATGTCCTCTCACTACAGCTGATTAAAGACTTTGGAGTAGAAAGCTACAGCTACACCTTTCCCTGTCAGTCCTGGTGGTTGTACAACTGTGGGAACCCAGAAAATTCCTCTGGCTGCCCTGGAGGACTGGAGACCCTGTCAGGTCTTGGCACAGAGCCCAAGACCCTGTGCCTTTGATTTAGCCCTTGGAAAAAACAATTACCAACCTTTATATGAAGAATTACAAGCCAAGAAAGTTTAAGTAGAATGATAGTGAATAGTGATAGTGATTTATCACAGGGTGAAAAAGTAGATTTTGGGGTTTTTAGAATGGGGGTTCAGGAGGCAAGATGGCTAGAGACCCCGAGATGTCGGAACTCAGCACATCCCTTTGGATGTCCAGAGTTGCTGAGAACCTCGTCGGGGGGCTCAGAGACCCTGGCATGCAGCCCAGAACACCTGGGGATTTGATTTTGATCCTTGGAGCAAGTTACCAGCTTTGTACGAGGACGTGAAAGTCACACAGGTTTGAGTGGTGTAATAATAAAATATTCACAGGGTGAAAATGTAGATTTTAGGATTTTTGGTATGGGGGTTATGGGGACAAGATGG
>JAXCLO010000051.1:9596175-9624888 GCA_035583995.1 Arremon aurantiirostris
CAATGTTTACATTTTGTTCCTGAGGCCTCTCAACTTCTCAGGAGGAAAAATCCTAAGGAAAGGATTTTTCATAAAAGTTGTCTGCAACAGAAGATTCCTGCAGGATCACAGAGCTGTGCTCAGAGCCCAGCCACCTCCCTGGAGCTGGTGTGGAAGAGCTGCTCCTGCACCAACCCCCATCCAAAGGAACCTGCACAGGGCTGGCCCTGCTGCCCTCCCTCTCCTCTGTGAGGTTTGACACCAGGAGCAGATGGCAGCCCCAGTCCCAGGCTGGGTGTGTGCGTGGTGCAGGGAATGCTGTGCAACAGTGAGCACTGGAATGCTGCTGAGCTCCCACACAACCCTCACTTCACTTCTGGCTGCTTGCAGCACAAACCTCAAACCTCTGCAAACATCCACAGGCCAGAGCAGTGTCAAAGCCAGCCACAAAGGGCTCCAGACAAACAGAGCCAGCCCAGGCCCTCAGGGCAGCACTGCTGCCTCACCGCACCTTCAGCCGAGCTGCAAAAGGATTAAACTCATTTGTTTCACAGACTCAAAACACCTCATTACAGGAATTTTTGCAACACATTGCAGACCATTATCTTACTCATCTCCATCATGGCTGTATCCTGCCAAATGCTGTAGGATAAATGGTCCTGCCCTTCACAGGGACTCAGGCTCATACCCCTATCTCCACCCTATCTTTGTGCCAGGCAAGGTTTACATCTGTCCTTCCACACTTCTCTCTCCAGAATGCCCCTTGCTGGCTGGACAGCTGGGGCTGATGCTTTGCTAACTGGAAATTTGTTTTCCACAGTGAGCACAGAACCTCTGAGCCACTCTGGAGTGAGGTTTGCTCTGCAGGACACATAGCCAAAGTCATGGAGGGAAATTCAGAGCCCAAGACAGGCCTGGGTGGGCAGAGAAAGGACAATGTCCATGAGCCTGGGCCTTCCTGGGACTGGCAGGAGTGTCCCACCCCGGCAAAGCTGCCCAGGAATATCTCAGTCCAGAAGACATTTGGGAATTACATCAGTAATTATCTCTACATGCAGCCCTCACACTCAATCCCACAAGAGGCAAAGAAACGAGAGGAGGAGCACACAGAAGGTGGGAGAGCCAGAAGATGAGAGAGGTGGAAGGTTCAGAGCCCAAGACAGGCTTGGGTGATAGAGAAAGGACAATGTCCATGTCCCTGTGTCTTCGTGGAACTGGCAGGAGTGTCTCACCCCAGCACAGCTGCCCAGGAATATCTCAGTCCAGAGGACATTTGGGAATTACATCAGTGATTATCTCTACATGCAGCCCTGACACTCAATCCCCAGGAGAGGCAAAGAAAGGAGAGAAGGAGCACACAGAAGGTGGGAGAGGAGTCCCCTCCCAGCCTGGCAGCTCCTACCAGGGTTGACTTCGGCGCCAGAGGGCTCAGGCAGGGAGGCCAGCAGCAGCATGCAGAAGATCATGGTAGCAACTGGAGGTGCTGCACAGGGTCAGACGAGTCCTTCAAGGGCAGCAGCTGCCATCTACATCTCTGAAAGACAAAGCAAAGAGAGAGGATGAGTCCTCCAGGGACAGGGCTGCTCTGTGTCATTGCCTCGTGATGGGCTGGGCAATCTTCCCTGCCTTCAAGAGTGCCTTTGACCTCAGCCCTGCTCTGCTCATCACCAGATCAGAGGCTTAGAGAGGAACCAATGATCACTTGACTGTCCACACCACCCCTAAAGCTCCCAGTGCAATCCATCTGCCAGGACTTCAGCAGCCATGGCTCCTGGGTGGATGGATGCATCCTTTTAACTGCAATTAAACAAGTCCAGTGCAAAGAAATCTCTCCCTCATCAACACTTCACTTTCCTTACTAAATTAACCAAAAGCTACAAATGAACCTGGGCAGTCCAACCAGGCTCCCCAAGCAGGCTTTATCCACCTAAACCTTGGCACCAAGTAGCCAAGCAGGCACCTTGGAGCTTGCCACACAGTTTTAAGATAAAGGTCCAAAGCAGGGTGAAAATAATCTCTCCCTGCACGTCCACACTGCTGCCACAAGTGCATGTGCACTCACACAGGTGAGCACACTTCAATTCCTGTTTGGAAATAAAGAAAATAGTAATTGGCAATTTCATTGGAAAGCCATAGTAACACCTAAAGGAACAGGAGGTCAGATCAGCAGTTATGTGAATTCTTTGTGCCCACGTTCACTACAAAGAGCCTTGAGAGGCTCCATCCTGGAGGATAATTTTACAGAAGGCAGGTTAGAGGCTCTGTCTCATAATGGAATGCCAGGAGAAAAGAAAACAGAACAAATCAAAAAATGTAAAGTTGCCAGGACTCGAAGCTGTTTGCTCAAGAATCCTCAGAATTTTAGTAAAAAGGCACCACTGAATGTTGGGATTTGTTAGTGAAGGAGGAGAGGCTATAAAAGGTTCCACCATTGTGGCAGTGCATGCATGCATGCAGGAGCATCAGATGCCATTAGCTCAGAGACTGGTAACAAAAGGCTCTTTTTCCACCCAACATAATTAAACTGTACAAGTCACAGCCCTGAGCACTCAAGGAACACAGCTCCTTAAACCCAAAGGTAAAACCTTTGGCTTGGGAAACCCCCCAGCTGCAGATTGCTGGACACCCAGAAGCTAAATCGGGGTTAGAATCACTGGAGCTTGCCCTGTTTTTATTCTCTTTCCTAAGGATATGCTACTGGCCATCGTCCCTGCTGGATTCCATCAGAAAAGATGGCTCTGAGCCTGAAAAACAACGGAGGGCCCTCTTGGGAAGGGAGCCAAACACGCAGGCAGGAGGGGGAGCTCATGCTGGGTGCCTGTGCCCAGGCAGGCAACCAAAAAACTCCTTAAAATCACCAGGTCCCTCCTGCCCCAGCCTCCTGCTGGCTCCCTGGCCAGGGCTGGGAAGGGGCTGTGATATCCCTGTGGTGAGCCTGCAAAAGCAAAGACAAGCCCAGAGCTCAGCAGGAGGGTCTGGTGACCACAGAAGAGGTTCTGACCAAGCACTCTGCAGTTTGAGCATGCCAGGCCATCCTTTCCTCCTGGAATGGAAGGAGGTGAATCAAAGTGAATCAAAGCACCCTCAGAAGAGGTCCAGAAACAAGCAGGAGGAGTGGATGGCATCTCCTACCATTCCTAAAGGAATTCAGTGAGGAAGAAGTAAAGCAAATAATTGGGGCAATATCGGATACTTGAAGAAATAAGAGCCTGGGAAGTGTGATTTCCATTTTTCTGGCTCCAAAACAATGGTAGAGCTTTTCTCTTTGCCTCAGAGCTACTCTGAGAGACCTGAGCCCCAGCAGCCTTCCCCAGGAGCACATGCAGCTCTGGTTTGGACCAAACAGAATTTGGTGATGAAAACACATTGATTCCCACCATCCCATGGCAGACTGCAACTCCCACAGAGAAGAGACTTTGTGTGCTCAACTGGAGGGAGACTTTGTAGAGAAGTTTTGGGGCAGAGTTTGAACACAGGCCTGGTGGGTGTTGATTTATGCAGGTGATTTGCTAAGGTGTGCTGGGAGCTCCCAAAGCAGCACCTGCAAAGGGAACTGCAGAGAACTCAGCCCTGGGGGAGACAGTCCTGTGGCAGGACCTGAGAAAGGGACCTGTCACCAACACCAAGGCTTTGACTTGAGCCACCTTCCTGCAGGAGGTGATGGGAGCTCAGCAGAGACCTGTGGTGGTGCCCTGGCCATGCCCCAGATCAGCTGCACCGTAAGGGTCAAGTCTGGCATAGATCCCTCCTGTGGGTGCCCAATCTGAACCAGCCACTTTTGGATTAAGGGTTTTTTGGCCTAGAGATGGGGCAACTGAGAGGTGTTTTAAAAACTTTTATTCTATTTTTAGTCTCATGTGAAGAGTGATACAATACAGATGTTATAAGTCACGCTATAACAATCAGAAGTTAATTATTTTGTAATTATAATATATTATAAACATTTCTTAACCTATCAATTTTAATCATACTATGCTATAAATACCTTAAAGCCAATCATCTAAAATTACCCTTACTAGTGAGTCCTATTACAATGCATCTTTCAGAATTCTATTTCTCTAAAGTATCAGTCTTATTTACAAAGCCACCCTTTGAAACTTGTTTCTAGTTCCATTTCTCTCTCAACAGTATCTTAGCCTATAGTACTTATATTAATATTTCTTATCTCAAAGCTTACATACTATGTAAACTTTATATCAGGCTTTAAGAATTTTCTACAAATTCATTTCTCACAGCCACTGACCAGAGCTGCAGCATGTTGAGGAGGCTCTGGAAAGAGAAAAGCAGCTTGGAGATGTGTCCCAGGTGACTTTTGTTCACCTGTTTAAAATTTTTGTTCACCTTTTGTTTAAAATTTCCCAACAAGAGGCCCTCAAATGGCAAATGACACCACACACAGACTGCACATCCTCACCCTCCCTCCAAAGCCTGGCAAACTGTGTGAGCTTCAAGACTCAGGCTGGCTCCACCAAAGCACACAGGGATTTCTCTCTGACCTGCCCAGGAATAAGGGGAAGGATGGCTGGAAAGCACAGAAACAGGGACTGTGGGTAGGCTGAGGGCTCAAGCCCCAGTGCTGGAACAAGAAAGAAATGAGAGCAGCCCCAGGCAGCAGTAAATGTTCAAATGCCCCATTTCCCACCTGGTCCAAAAGCCCAGCAAAGAAGGATCAAGAGCAGATCATCATCCACCCTCTGCATCAGCACAGCACCCACAGCCCAGCTGGGGCTCACCCTGACACTTAACATGAGGACTTTCCTTTGATAACAATTGTTGTGCTGTGCCCCCCTGTCCTCTCAAAATGACAACAGCCACCAGTGTCACAGCAACTGAATAAACACACCACAAACAGCTCCATTATCTCATCTGAACAAGCACCACAAGGTAAGAGCCCATTTGTTTTATGGCACCTTTTGTACTGCCACAGAGCCAGTCACATCAGTACCACATTCAGGTGGTTAAATAAGGACGTAAAATATGAGGAGGAAGGAAGGAATGAGGTGTGGGGACAAGGGAAGTCACACAGAAATGCCCAAGCACCATTTCAGCTCCTGCCACCCAGGCAGCACTGGAGAAAAGGTACAAACTGGGGGGCACAGACAGGTGTAGGTGCCACCTGAGAACCAGGGGCTTCTCAGGACTTGATGGGCACATGGACCTCTGCAGGAACACAAAAACACATGGTTTGGGGGAACTGCAAGCCAGAACTGGAATATGCAGCCATAGAGGCCAGTCTGGCCTGCAGGAAAGGAAAGGAAAGCTCCAGAGCTGATCCAGAGCTCACCTGTCAGCAGCTCTTTGCCTACAAAAGCTGGCTTTGAATTGGGCCCTTGCCTAAAGGGTATCCAAGACAAGCAGGATGAATCCTCTCTGGATGTGTCTCCCCAGCTGACAGAAGGAAAGGCTGGTCTGGACTAGCCCGGTCTCCCCCAGTCTGGTCCCATGAATTCTCACCTTTGTGCGTGGCAGAGGTGAACATTTCCAGCAGTGCAGCCCCGCCCAGGCACCTCAGCAGCTGGTTCAGGCTCTGATGGGTTTGTTTTTCTCACCACATTTGGTTCCCAGTGCAGGATCACCAAAGTGCCTGTCAGTGAGCCCTGGGAGAGGTGATGGACAGAGGGAGCAAACATTGCCATTCCTCAGCTCTCTCACAGCAGCTGCAGTGCCAAGCAGGGTCAGCAAGAGTGGTTTTCACCCTCCAGAGGGTGAAACATTTTGGAGGAGGTTCAGCCCCACTCAGGAGCTGCAGAAATCACTGTTTGAAGAATTACTGATGTTGGTTGGTGCTAAGTCTCAATCTCATCCAGGAGTAGACTGGATTCCCAAGCTGCACACTTCCCAGAGCTAGGACACACTGGAATTACTACTAAATACAACCCTCTCTACAGACTGCTTGAGAATCCTCTTACTAAGAACTTTTCCTGTGTAAATGGCTCAATACTTTTCTTTCAGCTCCATTAGTCCTCTGCTGTACTCATGCCTATCTTCCCACCCTGCCCACACATACACACCAAGTGCCAAAACTAGAGCACAAGCCTGAAACCAGTAAAAACAGGATTAGCAACATCCTCTGAGAGGCAAGAAAGTGTTAAACTCTGTTCCCAGGCCCGACTGGATCAAGTTGCTAATTGCTAACAGCTGGCTGCAGGAGAATAAAATCCTGGTACAATCATTGGGAGAGTGGGAAAAAAAAAATCTACTTGCTGAAAAACTCACCAAGAAATGCAAAAGAGGGCACTTTTCCCCAATAAACCCAGCAGATAGCACGCCTGAAAAGCCAGCCCATGCCTCCACAGAGGAGCAGCTGGCTGAGACCCAGGGCACAGCACAGGCTCAGCGAGCACAGGAGGGAGCTGTTCCTCAGTGATGTGCATGAGGAAGGTGGGACTTGGAGCTCCTCCAGGCCCTACTCTCCCTCCAGAGATCCATTACAGAGGTCTGGCATGTTTGCAAGCCTCTCTAGATCCCAACTGAAACAGGCGTTGGTTTTAACTGGTTCCTTTGCAGATCATTATCCCGGAGTGGGACCTGAGGGTTTGCTGCAGGAATCCCACTCCAGATGCCCAGAGCCACACCAAGAAACGCCACAAGACACAGAGAGTATCACACACAGAGCTCTGTGTACAACAGGAGGGGCTATCCTGAATCGCAGCATTCTCAGAAGAGGTCCAGGAACAATCAGGAGGAGTGGATGGCATCTCCTACCTTTCCTAAAGGAATTCCATTGGGAAGAAGCAAAGCAAATAATTGGGGCAGTATCTGATGCTTGAAGAAATAAGAGCCTGGGAAGTGTGATTTCCATTTTTCTGGCTCCAAAACAATGGTAGAGCTTTTCTCTTTGCCTCAGAGTTAATCTGAGAGACCTCAGCCTCAGCAGCCTTCCCCAGGAGCACGTGCAGCTCTGGTTTGGACCAAACAGAATTTGGAAATGAAAACTCTTAGCAGAAAGAATTCTGATCACTTTTTAAAATGTTCTGCTTAGTTTACAATTCAAATACTGGCACAAGAGTGACAAAACAGAGCAGGGCTGCTGGCCAGAGAACATGGCCAGCCCCTCCAGCAGAGCCTGGAGGGTGTAGGATGGACCAAGCCAAGCTGCTTGTGCAGGAGCCCTGTGAAAATAGGGCAACAAATTTCTCCTCAGGTGAGCTCTGAGTGTGGTGTCTCTCTCCCTGGATTCAATCAACCAGGCAGCAGTGGACAGGTCTCTATGTGACACATGGATGGCACCTGGACAAACCAAGTGCCAACAGTGACACCAAAATTCACTGTGTCAGAGTGACAGGGCAGCTGGGCAGGGCCAGCAAGATCCTGGCATGAAGTGCAAGGCTGCAACAGGAGATTTGGGATTTAGGCACCAACAGAGGTGGTCAGAAAGAGGAAAAATCCATTGCAATGTTTGGAACACGGTGGGGGACATTGGGCAGAAATAATGACACCTCTAAGTGATGTCCAGAGCAGCAACAAGGCTGGACAGATAAGAGCAAACAGATTTTGGGTGAAAGGGTTGGATTAATCAAGATACACGTGAGAAGTAAGTCACAGGAACAGGGAGACTGAGACAGGAAGAGGCTCCAGCATCATCTTTGAGGAGGCATTGAGAAACCTGTCACAAGAGACATGAATGTGGGACCAAAAGGACAACATTGAGGAGTGGCACTTGGGGTGGGACAGGGACACCAGAGAGCTGAGTCTGAGGCAGTGGCAGAGGAATGGGAACACCAAGGACTGGGTGTACTCCATGGTCACCCTCTTGAGAGGTGGGGACAGGCCTGCCCTGAGGCTGAGGAGGGTCTGAGCCTTGTTTTCCATGTTGTAGCCAAACTTCTTAATGGGGTTATGAAAAAAGTGACACTTCACTCCTAGTGAAGCTAGATTTAAGGAGAAAAACAGCATTTCAGTCACCTACACCACAGCATGTGACAGCAGGAGGAGCTTCTGCCCATGGACTCAAACATGAGGCAGTGCCTCACCCACAGCCCAGAGAGATGCTGGTGTTTTTGCACAAGACCAATAAATCCTCCAGCATTTTCCCACTGCCTGTCAGCCAGTCCTACAGGAGTGGGGTGTCCTCAGTTTGTGAAACTGCCCAGAGCACTTCTGTCACAAAACCAGACTTGGGGAGAAATGAGCATGCATTAAATGTAATTTAATCCATCCAAATAACAAGGCCAAAATTATAAACCATTAGAAAGATAAAACCAAAGATAAGGAACTGCAAATTCACTGCACCACAAGGTGGGTTTTAGCTCAGCTAAACCAAAACCAAAGCTTTCCCCCCAACCCAGGGCACAGGAACTCTGTGCCCATCTCAACCAAGGAACCTGGAGGTGCTTCCCACGACCCAGCCAGACCTGCCAGGGCCCTGCTCAGGACAGGGCCATTCCCCAGCAGCAGGGACAGGGGAGCCTCCAGCACACCCTCCAAAATACACATCCCTCAACTGCACAGGCTCCAGTTCCCAACTCCAGGCTCCAGTACCGCTGTTTCTGTAGGACAGAAGTGGCAGGAAAACAAGATTGTGCACAAACCAGCAGCTCCAAGTAACTCCTTGTCCCTGCCCAAGCAGCAGTGTCCCTTACTGTCCCTTTCCAGAGCTTCCTTCCCACCCTGACAGGCCCAAAGAGCACTCAACTTTTTTTTTTTTTAACAATCCTTAAAATACATCATCTAAAAGTCAGCAATAGTTCTCTCAAGACCTGCAATCTTCCACTGCAAAGTCTCACACAGCAACCACCCCCTGGACATGTTAACCACAGAGATGACAGATGGGGTATTAAGAGCACTCAATCTAAACCACCTTCCTCCCTGCTCTCAGGGGGCTCCACCATAACCTTTTACTTAACTGTGCTCTAACTTGCACTCAGAAGGAGATCAGGTTGCTCAGCTGCAGAATTATTTGGGCTGGAGGAGATCCCCAGGAGAGCATCTAATCCCAGCTCCTACTCCAAGCAGGGTTAGCACCAATTTCAGAGTAGCCTGCATGGGGCTTTGTCCAGCTGTGCCTTAAAATCCCCCAAGGATGGAGGCTCCCCCCACCTCTCTGGACAACCTCTCCCACTGCTCAGCTGTCTGAAGAAAGAAAACTTTATCCCTCATTATCCCAAGGCAGAAACTCCTGTTATCTCATTGACAATCACTGTCAATCCTCCTGTTATGCACCTCCTTGATAATCTGCTCTTGGGTATTCCAGAGCTGCCTCTCGTCCCAGCTGAACCCTGCTGACTCCACCAGCCTGCTCAGGGAACCAAGATTCAGCATTAATTTATTAATAGCTTCTCCCAAGCTTCTCCCTGGTGAGACAGAGGCTCCCTCCAGTCAGATTTTGCCCTGACTCCCATGGCTTGCTCACAGGGAAACCAGGGAATAGCTGATCTGTCCCACACTGATGTCAGAGCACAGCTCCTCACCCTCTGCTTGCAGAGTGCAGGGATCACATTCCCACTGGTGACTATTTTTGAGGGGTATCAGGTGGCACTTTCTAAATCAGCTCCTTGAACACAGCACTGAGCAGCAACAGGGACAGGGAGGCTCTGCCACCCTGGCACAGGGCTGGGACAAGGATCAGAGCCCCCACAGTGCCCAGTGGGTGCTTCTCAGCTCAGAGCCCACCAGCAGTGCTGAGGCAAGCAGGAGAGCATGAAGGACATGCCAGGGATCAGCCAGGGGATCCAACACAGTCCTGCTCCCACAGCAAAGCCTCCTCTGCCTCCTGGGAGCAGCAGCCTCTGCTCCACAGCAGGGCTGCATCCCTCAGGATCCAGGTTTATGGTGCCAATGCAGCTACTCTTGGCAACCAGTGCAAGAATCCCATTAAACTCACAATTTGAGGTGGTTTTTTTTGGACATGATCTGCTTTCCATCAGAGCACAGGGATTGCTGAGCATGCTCCTTCTTTAACGTGGCAGAGGTTGGTCTGCACTGCCCGCTGGTTACCTGCTCCCTTCTCCACCTTAAAACACTGCTACAACATTTATGTTTTCCCAAACTTCTGGAACTCCTTTGGTCTTCCCAGATTTATTACAAATTGGCAGCCAGGATTCAGAAAGCTGCTTTGGCAATTTGTTTTAAACAAACAGGTTCCAGTGTTGCTCAAGTTTCAAAATACTCTGAAATGTTATCTTGGGTTTAACACCCTCCCTGGTTACCAGTGCAACGGGAGGTATTCTGAGAGAATATCATCCAGCTTCTCCACAAAAATGGAAAAGAAATGTTTTACTTCTCTGCATTGTTATCAGCATTCAGCTGGGTTTAACATTTTCCAACAATATAAGCACTGCTGATGAAATTTATTTTGTTTTACAGATATTAAAATATTTCTCACTGCCCCATGATATATTTGCTGTGCTTTTCCAGTCATCTTTAGCTTTCCTTATCAACTGCCTACCTTCAAAAATACCATAACGGGTCCTTATCTACAACCTTTGTTTTGCAAATTGTTCATAGTTGAGCCTATTTAAAAGCTAAAACATGATTACTGGGGGAAGCTCTTAGCAAAACTAGGAGAAGCAAACCCTTGCACAGAGCTGCACATAGTACCTGAGAACTGCTGATTTTTGCAAGGGTGGAAGCCAAATTCTGAGACAGTTCAGTGAAAATCAAACCAGAATCAGGATTTTGGAACATCTACTAATTGAGCTGCCCTTCCAGTCTCCCTCAAACCACCACAAATGCTGATAATATTATCAAAAGCTACATTTTATGAGTTTTGCAATTTCTCTTCATATTTGTAAAAACAAAACTCAGAGCACCTGTAGCTGGCAAAAAGCCCCTGCCCTTTGCCTGAGGAGCACTGTGGGCTCTGCTCCAACGGCACCAAAAATGTTAATAAGAATGGAGAGCCATGCCCTACAGCCACAGGAAGATACCAGACTTGCAGAAGCTTTTCCAATCTCAGAAAGAAGCATAACTTCCCATCCTTCCCTGCATTCCACAGACTGCAATAACCCCAAATACCAAAATGCAGAGAGTGGGAAGGGCTCCAGGCCCCCCACAGCACCCCAGGAGCCAGAGGGGACAGTTCTGGCTGTGACCTCAGTGGGTCCCATTCCTCCAGAGGCTGAGCACAGCCTCCAGCCAAGGCAGCCCTGCCTGGGTACACACAGCTGTTGCATTTGGCCTCAGCAAACTTTGTTTACGACCCAAAGTGGTTTTAAAGTTTAATTTATGAAGTGCCTGGCAGAGATGGGAGCAGTGAGTGGCAACACTCACACATCACCTGAAACACAGCACCAAGCCCGGAGACTCCAGGGAGGATTTCCAGGCAGCTCCAACCACGTTGCACTGGGTTTGCTATTTACTGGTACAGCTCTGCAAGATAAAATTTAACTTCCCATGTACAGAGATGAAGGTACCATTAATTAAGCGTTCCAGCAAAATATTTGCCATGATTAGAGACAGTTCAGAGAAGATCTTTGCTTACCACAATGTATTTCAAGCAATCAAAGCAAATGCTCTGCTTATAAACAAAGGAAAAGCCAAGAACACAGAAAAAAAATCTTGAGCAGCATTTCACAGCTTTGTCAAGGCAGCATGACCAATTCTGATTAAATTTTCTCGAGACAACAAAAAACAGAAGCCCACAGAGATGTAATAAGATTTAGCAATTACACACGAGGCAGGTAGCCGTAGGAAAATCATGGTATTGTTTGAGGCAAAGGCAAGAGAAACAGGAGACATGAGAAGGGAAAAAGAAATTTGTAAAACAATGATGCCTAAACCAAAAAAAAAGTCCCCATTTACCTCTTTTCCATATTGAAAATGAACTGAAATTAAAAAACAACAAATTAAAACAGAGGAAATGAAATTCCACAGCATACCATGTGCATTGAGCCTCTGGGACATATTGCCACAGAGCAATGTGGGAGTAATTCAATAAAATATTGGAAGTAGATCTCCATAATAAGAACATCTGCAATTCCATTAAGAGAGTGAAAGAGAGCACACTGGAGATGAATTTTGTTCTAGACAAGCATAAGCAAAGCAGTAAGTGGTGTGAGCAGGGGTTATCTCCTGCACGGGCAGGTTATTCACAGCTGGCTGCACTCAGCTCTGGGGCTTTCCTGGGCCTGTGATAAGATGGGTGCCTGAGTAGGTGGGCTGTGATCCCAGCCAGTTTGGCAAGCTCTGCGTCTCTGCATAGAGATCACATTTCAGTTTTCAGCAGCTTATTGTGTAGCTTCTCAAAAAGAGAAACAACACTACCCACCTTTTTTTTTTTAAGAGATTATCCTCTGTGACACAAAAAGAGCAGATGAAATTTCAGCCAAATCTATTAAAGAAATACCTGTGGAGCAGTGAGCAATCCCAAACACTCTGGGTGGAAACAAAACTATTTTGGAAAGTTCTCAACACCTGAAGAAACGGGTTTACTGAGGAAATAAATAAGATTTTATCTGGAGGGGCTGCTACCAGAGAGTCCTATGGCTAACTCTAACAATGAGGATTTTCAGGAGCACCTTCCTGCATATTCATACTCCCCTGTTACAGGGTAAATGGGAGCCCGAGAAAGTTTAAAACTGCAGTAGGTGCTTCAGGAGGGGACAGGGTCTGCCTCTCTGTGGGAGAAGAGGTGAGAACACAGCAATGCTCCCCCACAGAACCCATTGGGGCAGGAGCTGCTGGGCTCAGGGCACAGGAACACGTTCCCTCACTTTCCCACAAGAACTCAATGCCAGCTCCAGCTTTGTACATCTGTCCCAGCCTCAGCCCTGGCACCCCTCAGAGCTGGAACATTGCCCACACCCCCCCCAGAGCCCCAGAAATGCTGCCCAGAACCCAGGCAGCAGCACCTTTGAGCCCACAGAACACCCTGCATGTCCCAGGGGTGCCCAGGAACATATTCCTAAAGGAATGGCCACAATTTGGGAACGCCCGCAGAGCCCCATAAAGCACTGCTGCCCAGAACACAGGCAGCAGCACCTCTGTGCCCACAGAACAGCCTGTGTGCCCCAGGGGTGCCCAGGAACACATCCCTGAGGGGATGGCCACGATTTGGGAACCCTCCCAGAGCCCACTGCTGCCCAGGGCCCAGCCAGCAGTACTTTGTGCCCACAGAACAGCCTGAGTGCCCTGGGGTGCCCAGGAACACATCCTCAGGGAATGGCCACGATTTGGGAACCCTCCCGGAGCTGTGGGAGGGAAAACGGGCTGCAAAGAGCCACCCTCTCCCTCCCAGGCAGAAAAGCCTTCACCTCCCAGCACAAACCCCCTCCTCCACTCCCAGCAAGCCTCCAAAGGCTTTATCCAAGGACAGAAACAGGAGGGGAGAGAACAGAGAGAGCTGACACCGAGCTGAGAGCCAGGTTAAGCTGCAAGGACCCTACCTGCCTCTGCCAGGGCCTGCTGAGCACAGGGAACAACTGCTATGGCTCTCTGGAGCTCCACAGGTTGAGCCAGGCTGTAGTTTCGACATTCCTTGCAACTTTCCACCAGCACACACATGATATGTTCAAACTTGAGTAACTCCTCCCTCCTCCCTCCCTCTGCACACACAGACAGGCCCAGGAGATGGCCCTGCCTCTATCATCCCAGTTCCTATAGCAACTCCTGACCCAGCAGATGGAAACAGAGCTGTTTTCTAGGCAAATCTGCCTTCTTGGATTCCTCTGCTCTTCCCTGCTGTTGGCCCCTCCTTGCTCCAGTGCTCTCCCTGGGGGCTGCTCTGCTGGCACCTGGCCCAGACTTTGCCTGGAGGAAGGCCAAGCTTTGAATTCATTTAGTAAAACCACAACATAAAGCAGCTCTCCTGCTCAGGAAGCAGGGCCCGTGTAGTCCCAGGGGCAGGCCAGGCTGCAGAGCCAGCCTGCACCTTCTGGTCGAGCACAGCTGCCCGTGCTGGGCAGGAGGATCCCGGCAGGAACATCACCTCTGCTCATCCTCATCCTCATCCATCCACGAGGAAAGGTAAAAAGAGACAGAACTAGTCATTTATTAGCAAGTCCAGCCAACAGAATTATTATAACCCCAGGCACTTCTTAGACATTTGGACTTCTGCTTGCAAAGCCTTTCCTGGAAGCGGGAGAGCCCAGATGTGACAGCAGGGCTCTCTGTGTGCTCATCACAACTGCTCACCCATTGCTGTCCTCAGGTCAGGGCCCCACAGCAGTGGAGGTCACCAATGCAGCTGTCTGAGAACAGCACATCACATTCAGTACCCTTTCTCTAAAAATACAGAAAATGAGGGAAAATAAAGAACTCAAACCAGGCTGTGGCATTTCAGGGGAGATAATTACCAAGGGTGACAGTGGGAATGTCATGAGCAGGTGGCTCTGTGGTGACAGGACAAGCAGGACTGCAGCTGGGAACGGGGTCAGCAGGTCTCTGTGAGACCACCCAGACCCAGCACAGGGGCTACAGAGCTGGTTTTGGGTTACAGAACTGCTTTTGGGGTGCACAGCCCTTCCACTCCCAGCCATCCCTGCCCACTGGAGAGCCCTGAGGGCACAGCAGGATGGGGACATGCTCAGGTGAGTGAGAAGGGCACTGGGGCTTGAGAGAAACCTCTGAGGGCACTGGGGTACAACCCCAGCCGGAGCCATGGCAGCACAGGGAGAGCAGAGAGCAGCAGGAATGTGCTGATCCTGCCTGCTGGGAAATGCAGGTGCCAGCCTGCCTGCTCAGAGGGAGCTGCTCAGCAAGGGAAGGGCTGCAATGTCTCTCACACACCTGGCAGGGCTAGGACTCCTCCCAGAGCCAGCAGGGCAGGGCTGGGAAGTGATGCCAGCATTGTACAGAACTCACAGGGACTCCACAGCAGGAGGGTGAAGAGGGGACAGCAGCCATCCAGCCCATCCTGCAGAACCCCACAGGCTACATCAGCTTCCAGCAGGAATCCAGCAAAGCCTCAAGAGAGCAGCAGCTATTTTGGGTATCCCAAAGCAAGAAAGGAAGCAGACATGAAGCACACTGTGCCCACACTAAGTCCCAACTAGACGATGAAGTCAGGTGTCACCTTGCTCCCATTTTCGTCCCTACCCCATAACCCATCTCTGGTCTGAGAACATAAAACTGTTTGGGTTTTTTTTTTTTCCCCATGGTAATTTTTCCATGCATCAGTGAGTTAACTAGCACAGAGGGATGGGACAGTCCCTAAGGCTCCTGGATGGCTGGGACATGAGCAGCAGTAGGGTGGGTGTGGGAAGACATCAGATCCCTTTCTGCCTGCTCCAAAGGGGTGTTACTCATTCTGATAATGGCACTCTCCTCCCAAAACAAGGATGGCTGCCCTGAGGACACAGTGGTACATGGGAACCAAGCTGGATACAGGCCCCTGGGATAAACTGGGACCAAACAATTCCCTTTGCAAGACACAGGGCAGATTGTGGCAGCAGGAAACGCTGGACATCCACAAACAGGGAGTCCAGGAGGGGCATCAATAAAAGCATCAAAGCAGATGCATATCACACAAACAACATCAAGGGGTTAGAAAAAGCTCCCGATTTCCCTGTGGTGCTGGGAAGAGCAATGGCTCAACTCACAAACAGATCTGAGGAGCTCCTTTCCCTGGGGAAGAACATTGCTGTGGAGGCACAAAACACTGCTGGAAAACTGCTGAGCTTGCAGTCAGACTCACTTGAGCAGCTCAGCACAGAAAAGGCTCTCTGCTGGATGCCCTCTGAGATGTAACTTGATCCCACAGTACACATCCACTAATCAATCGAGGATAAAGCAAAGCAGAAAACAGTCTTTTTTTTTTACTGGAATGAGCCCAAATATGCACAATAACAGATCCCACTCAGAGCTATTGCAAACTCAAGTGCTTGGGAGAGCTTTGCATCTCACATCGCAGAGGGAGCATACTTCTGCAATAGCATCATTGCTTCTCAAATTGGGTATTTGAGAGACTTCCTAATGACCTCATAGCAGCACATGTGACCACTAAGTCATCTTCTCAAAGGACCAGCAATAACATCAACAGACCCTGTTTTGGTTGTGCACAGGACAGCTTTCCTCAGCACAAGCAGGTTCCTAAACAGCGAGGGAGCAGAAAGGAGCAGGACCCAGCTCAGGCCAGAGCTGGCATCGTGATTGTTTCTCCAACAGATTCTGTTGGGCCTTGGAAAAGATCCATCCAATTAACAGATGAGGAACCATTAGCACATACTGAATTCCACATACAAATTTAGACACAAAAGCTTGTTTATCCCAATGCAGGCCAAATTCGTTGGGTTTAAGGCATCTATATGATAATGTAAATCCCAGAAGTATTCCAAACACATTCCAAGAGATAAGAGGTGAACTCACAAAACATGAAATAATGACTTGAAAGGGCTTCCAATTTTTTTTTTTCTCTCAGTGCTTAAAAATAACCCGCTATGCTGAGCAGCAAAGCAGGAATTGGGAATTTGTGGCTGATGAACTGGTGAGCTGATCACATTGGGATGGGGGAGTCGCCTTTTGCTGACCCCCAGCCTCCCCCAGTCAGGTGGCACTGGGAGAAATAAATGAGTGAACACCTGTAATTATGTTAACACTGAGGTGAAGGCAACTACACAAAGAGCTCAAGCCAGACTGATGGCCTTGAACACCTGAGGAGATCCCTCCTCTGTCCCCAGCACAAGGCTCCTGCAGAGGAAAAGTGACAAAATTCTACTGTGGAGATGTCAGGAGACCTGCACCAGACAACTTTCCCAGTTACCAACAGTGATATGGGAACACACATCCAAGCAGAATAAGGAACATCATCAAACAGCACCCAAGAGCTTCTTCTGGCAGATCTCTCCTGCAGCAGCAGCACAACAGGTCCACAAAACCTCCTGTCCCTGCCCAGGTGCTCTGCTCCATGGCCTTACACTGTCTGCATCCCATCCAGCCCAGCTGTGGCAGGATCTCCACCTGCCTCATCCCAGGAATGCTCCAGCAGGAGCTGGTGATCCTGTGAGCACCAACAGCTTCTGTCACACAGGACCAGGACAGCACCCAAGTGGCCTTGGGCTAAACACAGACACAGCTGAGGAACACAGGACAGCCCCACTACAGAGGCTGGACCTGCACAGTGTTAAAGGTTTTTATTCTTTCAGTGTGAGGTGGTGAAAGCCAATTCCAGTCTTCACCTTTCCAGGAACTTTTGACGGAACACAGAAGCCTGCTGTGGAAGTGCTCTGTTTACACCCTGCAGCCCTGTCCTGTCCTTACCCAGAGTGAGTGTGTTCACTCCCACTACCCCATGAAACATCTGCTTAGCCCAGCTCTGCTGGAATCACCCTCCCACTGCAAAGAAACCCACTTCCAGCCCTAAACCTGGGAAAAGAGGGGAGTGGGGCAGAGCTTGGCATGCTGAGGAGGGCAAGTCTGAGACATGACATCTCCCAAGAAATCCTGACAAACCACCTCCACACACCAGGTGCTGACTAGAGCTGCTCTGCAGGGCACCAGAAGGCTCAGAGCTGACAAGACAGAGCATGTGGTGACATTACAGACACCTGATGTGGGACACACCCTTCCCAAGGGGCGCAAAACAAGGGCTCCAAGGGGAGCATTTACCTTCCACCACATTCCACCCACCCCGTGCCAAGGGAGATTTCTTGCTCTGAAGGGAGATGATCAGAGTCCTCAAGAGGGCAAGTACCAGAGCAGAACTTCTTTACCTCTCAGTCACTTCCCAAATCACCAGGACAACCTCTGGCCCAGCCATGGCACAGATACGTCATCATGTCCCCAGCTGATAAAGTTCTGCAGCTGTGCCAAGCTCTCTCTTTCTGGGCACACAGGCAGGTGCTCAGCAAAGCCCTGTCCTAAAGCAGAGGCCTCATGCCACTACAGCTCCCTCTCCCAGGAGCCAGAATGGCTGGGGAGGTGGCAACAGAGGAACAGTAACTCTTCCCCAGCTCCAAAAATCTCTCTCAGAACTTTAAAATTACCAGGAAAGCTCCAAACAGGAGCAGCCTCCCATCTGCCCTGTTTAAACAACAGGGTCCCCATCGAGGGCTGCCCCAAAGGTGAGGGTGAGGAGGGGTAAGCCCAGGTCAGAAGCAGGGCAGTGAGCTCAGCTCAGCCTCAGTTGCTGCCTCAGTGACAAAGGCCCAGAGCACACGTCACCCAGAGCTGAGCTGCTGGCAGAGCAGTGCTCAGCTCCTGTAAACACTCCCTGGCCATCACCGCTGATGCAACCACGGGAAAGGGGCAGAGAAAACCATTCTGTGCAAACAGACATCCCTCCCTATCCCTGGACACCAGGACCAGCCAAAGCAGGACATCTCCAGCCTTTCTCTTGTCTGCCTGTTGAGCCAAAACCCCTCTGGCGCCCTGCTGCAGATGAGGATCACTGCCACATCAAGGAAGGGCTCAACTCCCATAAACCAGAAAAAACCTCTGGGGTTTTGACCCCTAATCTCTGGAAGCAGTTGGTATATTCAGCAGGCACATGGCCTCTTTCAAACCTGGCCGTTCATCTTGAAGCGCTAGTATCTAACATCCTGAGTGTTATCCTTCACACATTCCTCCTCACCACAGCAGCAAGCAGCTCTTGCTGCCCATCATCCCTGTCAGGAGTTTGGAGCAAGGACATGGTGTAAGGTGTTCTGACAAGCAGAGCTACACAGGGACTGCTGGGGACAAAGTTCTGCTGTCTCTCTTACAGTGACACTTCCCCACATCTCTCTCCCAGAAGCTTCCCAGATCAATCTATGTGTCATATCACATCTCAAAACTACAAGCTGTGGGGATCTGAGGAGACCAATGTCTGAGCAGTGATTCCAGATCCAGCTCAGAGAAAAGCTAATCAGCATCCTTCACCACAGGTTTTATTGCAGACGTGGAAAACAACAGCAGAAAAACCAAAGCAAACCATAAGCACTGGCTGTAAGGTTCATCAGGGAGGAACACCACGAGGGAAGGGAGGTTCAGCACCAGCCATGTGATTTCCCAGCAAGGGACACCAACCCAACTGAACCATGGAATGGGCAGAGCTCAGCTCAGGGCAGCAATGCCACTACAGCTCCTCCCCTGCAGCACAGAAAGACAGACCTCTGCAAAAACAAGTGGTGCATGGAAGAACTGGTGGTAACAAAAGAGCTGTCAGCCTGTCACTGACCCCCCTGCAGCCCTTTACAGCTGCTGCTCCCCGACCCTCTGGCCACACAACCCCAAACCTGACCTCTGCACTTTGGACAGAGTGAGCACAGGGAGAGCAGCTGACAACAGTGATCCCCACATTTCTGTGATTCCTCAGCAAGGACCCTCATCTTCAAATAACCAGAGCATGCACAAGGCTATGCTCCCAGCCCTTCTGGCTGCCCTTTCTGGCATGGAAACAAAAGGCAGGAGCAGTTCAGATGTGCAAGATACCAAAGGGCCCCATAGCAAGTGAGGATTTATAACCCACCCAAGGACACTGCTGCTCACTCACAACATCAGATTCATCCTACACAAGGAGTGGTTTGCACACCAACACAACACAAATCTGCAGAGCAGATGGCAGTGCCAACATCAGGACCAGACCACAGGAGCTCTCCTTTTCAGTGCCCATGAAGCATTCATATAATTCTTGTTGCAAAAACGGATGCACAGCCCAGGGATACAGGGCTGAGCCCAGCAAAGAGGCCTTGGCTAGGGAAGCTTCCACCTCCTCAGGAGCTCTTTCCATCTCAGCCATTTCCCTTCCAAGCAAGGCTTCCTGGCCCGAGCAAGCACGAGGGGTGTTGCAATCCACAGTTCTGTCTGAGGAAATCCAGCCCAGCCTGCTCTGGCCTGTGTGCCATCCCTGGACACCCACTGTGTCCAGAAGCACATGCCATGTTGGAAGGCAAGTTGCTCCTCAGATGAAGATCGCTTTTCTGCTCCCCTTAACATGCAGGACCACAAGGGGTAACTCAGATGGGCACACACTCATCTCATGGGAGCTTTTCAGACTCTGGGGAAAATCCTCTCCCTCCCATGGGGAGGGTGAGGAGGGTGGATAAAAGGCAACTGTGTGCCTTGTGCATGTGTGGTCTCAGTGTGGGTAGCACTGATCCCACACTGTGCCTTGGGGCAAGGGATGCTCAGGGGTGCTCATCCTGTGCCTCCTGACAAACAGAATTCCAATGGGAAAACACCCATGACTCATTGCAGCAACAGGACATGTCCTGCAGGCACTGCTCCACCTGCAATTCCCCATGCAAGCACAGGAAAACCACCTGACAGCATCCCTGCCTTTTGCTCAGACACAGCATGAGGGTCTGCTCATGTTTCCCATGTTAGCACAGAACAGGATTCAGATCCATTACACATTACATTAACCCGACTGGGACATTTCCCACAGCTCACTCAAATGTTTTTAAACCTGCAGGATGAGGTCACTCCAACCTAAATGCATAATCCACTCTCCAAGGTGGCTCACTAGGTATAACTTCCAAGCAAAAGCAAACAAAAGCTGATCTGGTGTGATACCCTGCTCCATCCCCAACATGTTCAAGACTTGGCCAGACAAAGCCATGGCTGAGCTGATCACTCACATGCTGGAGCCAGTCCCACTTCAAGCAGGAGGTCAGGCCAGAGCCCCCCAGATATCCTTTCACCCAGTGCTTCCATCATTCTGTGGCAGCAAATGAGAAGAGGCAGAGTAATCACTGCCAGCAAGGAAGGCTTGCATCGAGTTTCTCTGGAGTAATCCTTCTAGATAATATTAAAAGCTTGGTTAGCAGAGATGTCAGCACTGACACAATGAGGGCTAATTCTGTCCTGGCAGGAGCACTGAGTGCCAGGATCTGAGCCTTGATGTACTGCACGGGTCCCAAACAGGGTCAGCACACTGCGTCACTGCCCTTGCACAAATTAACACCCACCACAAGAGAGGCCTTTTTGGAAATTTAGCTTCAGCCATGCATTCAAACATAATAGTCTGCAATAACCCAAGAATACAGATTAAAAGCCAGACAGCCAATAGCTCTCAAGACATTAGAAGCAACCAGAAAATTCATTTCCCACTATAAGTCTTTACTCTAGGGAGGTCTCAACAGTACTGCTGCTATTTGGTGTCCTTCCAGTGCTGGGAGAAGGCCAAAAATGCTGTAGCAGAGACTGAACCACACTAATGGGTGGGTTCAGTCCTTGGGAAGAAGGCAGAGTGTCTACATGGAGTGCAGTCTGGAGGGTGATGGGGAAGTAGCTGCTGGCACTGAGATGAAACAGGGATGCTGGTCAGCAGAGGAACTGCCACCACTCCTGCTCCTTTTCCAGATGTCCACCCATGGCATCCACACATGACACTGGCCAGCAAAGCTCATTTTCTCAGAGTAAAGCCCTGTTCAGGTTGTCCCAGAACACAAAAGAAACATAAGAATGCTGCTAGCCAAGTATGCAGACAGAAGGCATCAAACCCATGGAAAGAGGAAGGACACTTTGTGAAGTTACTGGAATAATATCCATCACAATCCGGATAAATGCAAAACACATACACTTAAAAACAAAAATTCCACAGGATGAATTCACAGCATTGAGACCTTCACTCAGGGAAAAGTGAGGGAGCTCTGTGTGGCAGCTCTGCTGGTCTGATTTGTCCCCCTCAGCAGCACAGGGGCAGCACCTCAGCCCAAACAACAACAGGGCATTGGAGGCACATTCTCAGCACCCCCAGCTCATCTCCACTACACATGCAGAAATGAAAGATAAACATTCCTGGAAGATCACATTACCCAGCATGAAGAGATGACAGCTTGTCAGGAACAGCAGAAACAGGCTGAGCTCAGTGGAAGGAGTCATCATAGGCTGACATCTTCCTATTGGAGAATACTGATACTCCAGCTATTTCTGCTACAGTGTTTAATTATTTAATTATTTTTTTTTTACCTTTTGACAGGCAGAAACAAACAAGCACAAGTGAAATAACATAACAGTAATCGAGATGGACAACAAAACCTGACACCTGGCTAGCTTAGCCTCCTCCATGGGAGGGTAACAAAAATGAGGGACACCACAACCAAATGATAAATGCAAGAAAAACATGCCCAGACTCCCATTCTTCAAGGGAAAATAAGAGTTGCAAAGGCAGTGTGCTCTGCAGGCTCCATCTCTGTATTTGCTTGTTCTTGAGCAGCTCTTCGTTACTGATGGGTGGGACGTTTTAACACCTTAAATGCTATTCCCAGAGAAACTGAACTAACTCCTCATTTGCACAGCACAAATTCATCTGGTTGGAAGAAAATACCCCGCCCTATTCCTCTGGCCTCCAAAGTGCAGCTGGCAGCCTCAGGACACAGGACAGTCCTAGGGAAGGAACACAACTGTTGACTGTGTTTGTCTGTGCCTCCTCCCTCCCCCTGGGCACACAGGAGCTGATCATCCCCCTGACAGGAGCTGACTTGTTCCAGATTCATTTCTCACCACAGTTCTGCACTGCAGAGCTCTGCAGACAGCTTTGGGCACAGCACCCAAACATCAAGACAGAAAAGTCACATCAGGTCAGGAGAGCATCATCCATGCTGGGAGCACTTCCAAGCAAACACCCAAAGCTGCTGTATTAGGAGAAGACAGGCCCCAAATCCAAACTTTGGAATGACTCCACCCAGTTTAATTCCTCGGTCATGCATTCTGCAAGCATTAGCTCTGAGTGGGCTGGGGTTCTAACAGTTCCACACTTGAAGCTTCATGGACAAAACAAGGTTTAGGCAGCACTTTTCAGAGCACAGATCATCACCTCCCACATGTACCCTGCCAGTGATGACCATCAGCCAGGCTCCAGGACAGACCCAGCAGGATCCCATCCAGGAGCAGAGTGAAGGGTGAAATGGTTGAGCTGCTACAAAAAACATACAACCTCACTGCCATCCATCAGAGCAAGAAATGCTCTACCAGTCCTTTCCATCAAAAGAAGGGACTATGAGCCAGTAAGGGCATGGAACCAAAGCAACCTGTGTTCACAACTATTTTACCTAAAGAATAAAATAATATCTCATAAAAAGCAGATATTTAGTGTATTTAGTACTTGCACTAGTACACACTCTCACGGAAACCAGATGAAGTTTGATAATCTACATACAAGAGTTTTTCACTTTCATGTGCTTGACTTTCTACCTGTATGAAATTAAATATTGGAAGAAGCTCCTGATAAACTCCCATGGGACAAACATGCTTAAGTGACAGGGAAAAAATACCAAGAAGCCTATGCTGACCTGTAAATTCTACTTTCAATTATTTATTTCAAAAAGAAAGCTCACAGGAGTGACTGAGAGGAGACTACAAGCACAACATGGCTATGGTGTAGTGAGCGGTTTTAACACATCTTGCCTTATGCATTCCTGTCTTCAAGTTGCATAAAATGCTGATAGATTTAAAGTTTGGGATTTGAAGATTTCCCCTCCCAGTCTGACTCCATTGTTAATTTTTTTTTCGAGATTGGGATCAAGTGGCTCTTTGGCTCCTACTTCTGCAGCCAATAAAAACTCCACCCACCCTAAATCCATTGCATAATTAATAACTTTGTGATTGGCAAGAAGTGATTTTAGGCACAAAGAGGCACTGGTATCAGAAAGGCACCTTCCTACCTTGCCTGTGAGAACAGGTTGTACTTTAAAGCTGCTGGCAACAAAAGTTCCCTATGCTGGGAACACCACCCAACATCACCTCAGAACAGCTTTGCTTAATTTTCAACACTCTCAAATGATGGCTGTGATTATTTTGGAAGAGTAACCCAGTTGCCATCAAGAGGAATGGAAACCAGCATCCCTTCTGAGAGTGAGAGCAGAGATTGCTGGGATCCTCTGCAGCAGAACACTGCCATCAAGTCTTCCCTGTTCAGAATGTTCTCATGCATTAACAGAAAAAACACCATCAATTCTACATAAATTCCTTTGCTGAAGCCAGCAGCAAAACGTCTGTGGAATTAAGGCAGATGAGAGCCTTCCCTCACTTGGGCTAATCCCAACCCCACACACACTAAAGAGAGAAACAGAGCTCAGGAAAGATGAAATACTTCCTTGCCATCATCTCCCGTTGCTGTCCAAGCAGCAAGCCCCAGCACTTGGAGCATCCCTGGGTATTGTGTGTGCTCAGAAAGCTCTGTTGGAGCACAAAGCCACCCTGAGGTGGCCCTGTCACAGCCTCTGGGGCTCCGTGTGTGCCATGAGGACACCGGGCATGTGACTCGCGTGTTAAAACTTTCTGGCTCACCAGTCGAAGTTCAGATTCTTTCCCTGAAAAACACACTGCATGATCTCATCTGCAAGCAATCAGCCTGAGAAATCAGCTTGTTAAAGGAAGCTTCTAGGAAAGGAGAGAAGCCTCTGGAGGATTTGGGGGCCTATATGATTTTAACCACTTTGTTAAACCCCAGCTGCTCCTCTCCCCATTGGGGTCACACAACCAAGAAACCATTTCTCCTCCCACACAACTCCAGACAGGACAGTTTGCCAACACCTAACTGCAGCATCCTATTTGCATTGTCCACAGCCTGAAAACACTCACATTTTCAAGCAAAACTCATCTCAAGCAGGCACTGAAAGAGTGCAAGGAGAAACTCAGAGCTGCAAGCTGAGCAGCATCCAGAAAAGCAATTCATTAAACACGCAACAGTGATCATCTCAATGTGTAAACCAGAATATCCTCTCAATTTCTGGATGTGTATTTCAGCATTTCCTCACAGTCCTCCCAGGGACCCAAGACATGCACCAGAAGACAGGAATAACCAGTACAGTGTGAGCTCTGCAGAAGAGTAAGGAACAAGCAACAAACTCCCTGGAATGCCACCTTTGTCCTGAAACTGCTCAAAGTGATGTAACAGAATTTTACCAGAGTGTCCGGAGATGCTGCAGGAGCCCTACATGCTCCCTGTGCTACAATATGCTCAACACCTTTTCCTGCCCAGTGAAAGCCCTGAGGAAGCAGCACAGCAGAGTGCAGGACAAAGCACAACATCAGATCCCCAGCTGCACTCCCAGTTTGGCTCTCCAGGCCCTGTGGTGAGCAGAATGAGCCCTGTGCTCACACACTCAGTCACATTTGCATCCCCTGAGCTCCCAGAAGCAGGACCACCGCTCTGGAACTCAGCAGGGAGGGAGGGAAGATCAGAGCAGCATCCTGCCTCCCTCACTTCCTTCCAGGCTGTCACACCCTGCTCAGCTGCTCCCAGCAGCATCTCCCAGGCAACCCTGTCCCAGCTGCCCCTCGCTGGCCATTCAAGCGCTTTCAAAGACTTTCCTTAGAATTCTTGCATAGAAATCACTGTTTAATGTTCAGCACGAACACAGGAGGCAGGGGGGAAAGGCCGCCTGTGTCTAACAAAGGAGATCTGCAGGACTGAGCCCTTGGCTCTTTGCAGCTGTGGATTATTCCAAGTGAAGTGATTATTCTCCACTTCCAGCACCCATTTTCAATTCAGCTTGCAGAAGGAACTGCTCTGAAACAAACAGAAGGCAACAAAGACCAGACAACACATATTTATTAACATGAGAGCAGAGGGAAAAGTTAATCACACTGGGTTCTCCCGCACTTTGCATCCTTACAAAAGCTACTTTATATACATAAAGTATCTTCTGCAAAGAATTTACTTTATATAAGAATTAGAAACACCTCGGCCCATAGCTGTTGAAGCTGCTGTGCAAATCAGGGCGAGGGATTTAGCCCCAGACAATGCAGGATCACAGTGATGCTGCAACTTTTTTTGGTCAATGGTGGCACCTTCTAGCTCCAAATATCACTGTGAAGCTCACAGCAATTTGAAACAACTGCCTTGAAAAAGTTTTATGCTTTCTGTGTCTTTAAGAAATGCATCGTTCTGACTGCAAACATTCAGGCTAAACAAAATGTTATGAGGAAAAAAAAGTCGCCTTCAAGCCTTTTACTCCCCAGCCAAATTTCTAATTTTACCAAATTAAGAGCAGACACCCCCCTCACCCCAAACTGATGTCTGCTACTAAAATCAAGGTACAGGACAACTGACCCCAATTCCTAGAAAACTACAGCTCAGAAAATTCAAAGTATAAAGGGAGGGGGGTAATACTGAAGGGCTCAGCTGCTGGCTCCTCTGGTGCAGCTCCTCAACCAAATCATGAAAGAAGAAGAAAAAGGAGACTTTCCAGCTCAAGTTCCAAGTCCTTTTTAAAAATCAGTTTATAACCACTAAAATAAACACAGTAAGAACAACTGTGCAGTAACTGGGAACCTGCAAAAACAGCTGCAGTTTAAGAGCAGTTTAGGCAATGTCTGGCAAACACCAGCAGATACAACAGCCCAGGAGGATGGCAGCACACTGGGGAATGAAACAGGGAATTTCACCCACAAGCTTATTGAGGAATTGCATGAAGTTCACCCACACTGGGCAGAAGCAGCTATTCTGTGCTGTTTACTGCTATGGTGAGCTGTTAGAACTGCCCCTCTCCCAAATTCCAACCTCATCCTCCTCTCCCCCATGCCCCACCTGCCCTGTGCTGCCTCAGCCCAGCCAGGAGTTTCCCAATGCACCTGACACCTGGGCAGGCACACTGCTGTCCTGTCACCCAAAAACCCTATGCTGGTCACCCCAAAAACCCTTCTGCTGATCCCTCCAGGGCACAGACCCCCACTGCACCCAACCTCCCCAGGAAACAGCCAGCTTGAAGGGAAGGAAGGGCAAGAAACCTGGAACAAGCAGACGTCTCCAAGACACCATGGCTTGGATATTCTAAGTCACTTTAGGACATCTCCAGAACAGCAACCATAGCAGATGGTGCAGAAGGACAGCACCTCTGAAGGAAATCCATCCAGAGCCCTAGGACATCTCACCTCTGAGCTCCCCAACAGAACTCCCCAGCATTTGGGCATTCTGACTTTCTTTAGAGCTGAAGATCCAATTCTCCACTCGGTGTTATCCGAGGAGCCACATGCTCTGAACATCCTCCTTCACTGCAGAGCTGACAGTTTTCAATTACAGCCAGTTGGAGTCGTTCTTGGCTCTCCATCCCTCACCACAGACCTGTGCTCGCCATGGCCAGGCTTCTCAGTGTGCACATAAAGCAAATTCAGGAAAGATGCAACAAATAAAAGCTTTCCTGGACACTGACTGGAATTGGAAAGGCAAAAACTCCTAGGACAAGCAAGGAGACAGCTCTGGGCAAGGAGGAGATGACCTGGGCCATTTCCAGGGGAGGAAAAGCACAGGAAGCCTCAAGTCTCGCTCTTGTAAGTTTTAAAGTTTTTAAGTTAAGTGGGACAAGGGGTAAAGCTTCTAATGTACATTAGATATGAGAAAGCAGGTTTTTTGAAATGAGGGTGGGGAAGCCCTGGCACAAGTTGCCCAGAGAAGCTGTGGCTGCTCCACCCCTGGAATTGTCCAAGGCCAGGTTGGACAGGGCTTGGAGCAACCTGGGACTGTTGAATATATTCCTACTCACTGCAGGAGGGTTGGACTAGAAGAGCTTCAAAGATCCTTTCCAACTCAAACTCAGAGGTTCTGACCTGCAAATGTCAGACTGCAGCTTGTGACCATCAGAAGAATAGAGATCATTTGCTCGCAGCAAAAGAAAGCTCACACCACCTAATACCTGCCCAGGGGACAAGCACACACCTGGATAATAGATTTAAGGCTTCTTAAAATACAATTACTTTCCTAATTATACACCAGAGACCAGAACCCACAGGCTGAGCAAGCCACGAGCAGCACAGCAGTTAATTCACAGAGAGCACCTCTTGATTTCCACAGCCCACATTACCCAGACATCAGACTGAATGGACATCGGAGCCTTTCTAATTTTATAGTCCACAGAGACAAGGCAGGGACGGCTGATGGAAGAGCAGCAAGGCCTCTGCCCACACACACCACTGCTGCTGGCTCCACAACTGCAGAGCTGCTTCTACTTTTTTTTTAAGATTTTTTTTTTTTAATGGAGTCAGCTGAAGAGAAAATGAAGAGCTCGGCATTTTAAACCAAAGCATTTCAAAATGCTTGTTTATCTTTCAGCCCCAAAAGAAGAGAAATAAAGTGAAACAAAATCTCAGTCATTCCCTCTTAAGTTTTTCCTCTCTGCCTCCAACAAAGCAAAGTGCCCTGAGCTCCACTTGATCACTTTTTCTTTTCTTTCCCCTTTGGCTTACAACATTTCAATTAGAGAAGTTGACACAAAACAGTCCCAGATTCTCATATTTTATCTTTTCCCCCATCTTACCACTCCATTAAAGAGTATTTAGAAGGCACAGGAGCCAAAGGAGCAGCACATCCAACACAAAAAAATGGATGGGGAAACACACCAACGAACAAGCAGTGGCATAAGCCAACAAAGGCTACAATAACATTTTTTAACCAAAGTTTTCACACAGAGGTCTGCTTAAGGAATACCAAGATGGAAAGTTCTTTTTTTTCACAGGGAGAAAAACCCCAGGCAAACGTGCCATGAGGCAGCACGAGTGCCCAACTCTCAAAGTTGCGAGGAAGAGCCAGATCGCAGGAGCCGAGCCGAGCCAACCCGCCCGCACCGCACCGCGGCTCCATCGCACCGCGCACAGCCCAGCACCGCCGGCGGGGCAGCGGGACCGGCCCGGCCGGGACCCGAGAGCACCGGCGGGAAGGGCCGGAGCGGCCCGGGGGAACCCGCACCCCACCGGGAACCCCCGGCCGGGACGGAGAGGCCGAACAAAGCCCGGCTCTCGCTTTTCTCCGCGGGGCTCCCGGGCACATCCCCGCCCGAGCCCCGCGCGGTCCCGGGCAGCGCCCCCACAGCTTCGGGGGCTCCGCGGGGACCGAGCCCGGCGCGGCCGCCCACAGCCCGGGGCACCCCGGGGAGCCCAGCCCGGCCTCTCCCGGCCCAGCGGGCACAGCGCCCCGGCACCCACCGAGCCCGCAGCGGC
>JAXCLO010000051.1:9625105-9637182 GCA_035583995.1 Arremon aurantiirostris
GGCTCGCGGCCCCTTCCGGCGGGCGGGCGGGGGCGGCCGCGGGCGCCGCGCTCTTAAAGCGGCCGCGCCGGGCCGGGGCCGCCGGGAGGCGTCGCTACGGCAACGGGACAGCGGGGCGGGAGTGCGGCGGGGCCGGGCGGGGCAGCCGCCGGTGCCTTGGGCCTTGGAGCCCTTCCGTGTGCTTCGAGCGGCGGCTGGGCACCCGTGTGTGTCCTTGTGCATCAGGTCCTTCATGTCCCCTGTACTCCAGGGCTGGGCACCAGTGTGTCCTTGTGTATCACAGTCCTTTCATCTCCCCTGTGCATCAGAGTCCCTCCATGTCCCCCGAGTGCCAGGACTGTGAATTACCAGCACTGCCACCCATGTCCCCTGTGCAGCCATATCCCCTGTCCATCAGTCCTTTCAGGTCCCCCAAGCACTGGGGCTGTGCATCCATGGTCCTTGTTTATCGCAGTCCCTCCACGTGCCCTGTGCATCACGGCTGTGCACTCACGCCCCTGTGCACCCTGTGGGATGGCTGTCCCCTCATGTGCCTCACTGTCCCCTCATATGCCTCACTGTCCCCCCGTGTGCCTCATTGTCTCCCCATGTGCCTCACTGCCTCCCCCATGTGCCTCACGGCTCTTCCATGTCCCCCTCCATGTGTGTCCCCATGTGCCTCACTGTCACTCTGTGTCCCCATCTTTGTCAGGGTCCCTCTATGTCCCTATGTGCCTCACCGTCACTCTGTGTCCCCACATTTCCCAGGGCCCTGCTGCATCCCAGGTGCCTCAGGGCTGATCTGTGGCCCCTGTGTTCCTCCATGTTCCCAGGTCACCTCCCCTGCCCCAGGGCTGTGCTGTGTCACATTCCCAGGTTATTTCCTTTATTTTCAGCCCTGCCATGTCTCCCTCTTCCCCCTTATACCTCAAGTCACTGCCATGTCCCTGAGTCCCCCTTGCTGCCCAGTCCCTGCCACCCAGCCCAGGTGACCACCACATCCACAAGGGTCCATCACCAAAGCCATGGTGGCACTTGGTGTTGTTGGCCACCACTGGCACATGCTGGTGGTGGCCCCTGAGGACGCCCAGGGCCTCCATTACAGCAGCCTCTCATCAAATTTTGGGGTTCCATCCTCTTTCTGTGCTGCTGCCAGGGGAAATGGGCCCTTCCCTGGAGCTGTCCAGACACGTGGCCAAGAACAAGCCAAAGAGAGCAGAGGGAAATTCTCCCAAGCATGAGAAGGGGAAGGAAGGAAATTCCAGTTACCTGGGAATAGGTGTGCTCAGAGGTTTCCAGTACACCAGGTGAAAACAGAGCCAAAACCTTAGGCCAGCAACCAGCTGGATGGAGCTACACATCCTCTGGGTGTAGAGTAGGTGGATTTTTTTAAGGTACTATTTGATAGCAAATAACATTAAAGAACATTGTTTTGCTCCTGAAAGCAGAAACCCTGGGTTTTCAGGTGATCTTGTGGTCATAACAACCAAATCTTCTGTCACCCATAAAGAATTTTAACTCCTTTTTTGCTGTATAAGTGTACACAAACCAGTTTTCAATGTCATGGCTTTTAAGTCTGTCAAGTGGCTCTTTGTTGCTACGAGGCAAAGAGAGGCACAGACCCTGCAATGTCTTCACTGGGTTGCTCATTGATTTATTGCATTCTTATCATTTCCCCTGGCTGTTGTCTCCTCTCTAAGCCTTATTTACAGCAGCATTTTCAGCCTCCCCTTTCAGACAGCCAGCTGTGCAAGGGAGTAGAGCAGCATGTAATATCTAGGTGAGGCAAAGCAATGAAGAAACACTTTAATATATTCTCCATGATGCTCCTGAGACATCAGCAGTGCAGCTGGGAGTGAGCCAGGGGGTGAAACACACCCCTGAAGAAAGCAGCTGTGTTTATAATTCCCATGGCACACACCCACAGGGAGCAGCTGTGGTGCCCTTGTGTGGCAGGAGGGGAAGGGCAAGGCTCCTATGTTTGATGGAGAGTCAAGAAGCTGCCTCAGAGCTTCCTCTGCTAATGAGGGTGTGAAAAATCTTCTCACATCTCCCTTGGAAAAACTACTGAGCAGCTCCAGGTCCAGCCTGGATGGGCATGGGGGCAGTCAGGGGTTCCTGTTGTAGGATTAGGGAGATATGGAGCAAGGTGCCCCTTTAGGAGCATCCCTGGGCTGTTGCATAGAATCATACAAACATCAAGGGTGGAAAACCCCTCTAAAATCAACCATTAACCCAGCACCACTGTGCTCACCACTAAACTATGTCCCCAAGTGCCACACCTACACATTTTTTGAACAAGGATGGTGACATCAGCTCTGGGCAGCAAGTCTGAATCCCTGACCATCCTTTCAGAGAAGAATAAATTTTTCTTGATATCAAATCTAAGCCAATATTAGGATCTCCAGTGTAGGACACATCTTTAGTAATAAATTAAGCCAATTGTGGGGACACTGCTGGGTCACAAAGGTGATCACATGTAATGGCAATCTCCCAGAATGGTCCCTGGCCTGGCTTTGGGGTATTGCTTCCCTCACCTCCCCAGGGGTGGCTCCAGGTGGGAATGTCCCAGGGCTGCTCCCAGCACACTTTGGATGCTGTTTGCTTAAAGTCCAAGGGATTTTAGCAGCAGGGACATGTGCTGGAGCCAAGGTCTCTGTGCCCAGGGCTGGGGGGCTCTGGGGCAGCAGGATGGGGGGTCTGAGATGGCCTAAGGAGACTTGGGTATGGAAAGAGGTTGGAGGGAGGGTTGTGTGAGGAAAGAAGGGGCTGTGGCATGGATTGGAAAGGCTCTGGAGCACAGAACAGGGAACTGGGAGCTCTGGAGAGGAAGGAGGAAGGAGGGAAACAAGTTTTGAGCCAATGTGGGAGTGGAGGCCACTGGGGTACAAAGGGCTTCCCCCACAGAGAAGGGACAGGAGCCACAAGCCTTGAGCAGGGCTGGGAATGAGTCCTGGCATGTCCCTGCCACAGAGCCTGTTTGGATACAGGGCTTTGCCATCTGGGGTGTACCACAGATGCCTCATCCTTCCAGGGCATCCCACGGCTCCCAAAGCCATCCTGGGCCTGCCTCAGCCCCTGTGCACTCAGCTGGAGCTGGGACACATCTCTGAATGGCCTGGGCGATGCACAGGGCTGGGAGAAGCTGCAGCAGGGCTGGGCAGAGCTGGGCCGGGCTGGGCTGGGCAGAGCTGGGCCGGGCCGGGCTAGGCTGGGCTGCGCTGGGCTGAGCCGGGCTGGGCCGGGCTGGACAGGGCTGGGCTGAGCCGGGCTGGGCCGGGCTGGGCCGGGCTGGGCTGGGCCGGATTGGGCTGGGCTGGGCCGGGCAGAGCTGGGCCGGGCTGGGCTGGGCCGGGCAGGGCAGAGCTGAGCTGGGCCGGGCTGAGCTGGCCCGGGCAGAGCTGGGCCGGGCAGAGCTGGGCCGGGCTGGGCGGGACAGGGCCAGGCTAGTCTCGCTGCCAGCACGGAGCTGTGGACAGGGATGTGAGCTCCCAGCAGTTCCTTCACTCCTGCCCGCAACTGAGCTGTCCTGGCCCTGCTGCACCCTGCCAAAAGCAAATCTTGTGGCAGAGATGTAACAGCCAGGAGGAGGGGCTGGCCATGACAGGAACCACCAGAACCATTCATGCAATAGACTGGCTGTAAATGTGCCATTTTCATCGAGCTCATCCCAGTTCCCAGGTCTGAAATGGATTTTTGGAGGTTGTGTTCAGCTCTCAGTGTCTGGCAGCTGGTGAAGGCAGCCTGTGCTTTACCCCAGCTCACCATCTCACCATGTTTGAACAATAAAACCGCCCACTTATAGAACCCAGGGATGGGGGATGTTCTATTTAAGGGATCTGTGTCTATTCTGCTGAGTTATGCCCCAGCACACTCATTTATTTTGACAGATTCTGGTTTCCTCTGCAGCATCCTCAGCAATGCTCTGTACCTGAGCCATGGCAGTTCAGATTCGGTGTCTGGAGCCCTGCAGGCCCCTGCAGGCAGTCTGTCCTGCTCAGCTCTGTCTCTGCTGCCCTCTCGTGATGCCTCTGCATGTGCTGGGCTTGGGGGAAGACCTTGCCTTTCCAATCGACTCTGAGAGACCTCAACACCAGCACCATTGCTAAAAGTTCTTCCTATTTCCAACAACATTTATATATTCTGAATTTTACAAAACTTCACAATCCTTCCTTGTGTTTGTGCGTTCTCCCCTCATTACACAAAGGAGATCCTCTGAAGGGCTCATCCTGAATCACCACTTGCAGAAGTTGTGTACCAGCTGCTCCTTAATCCAGACAGTGCCTTGGTTTTTTTTTTTTTTTCCCCCAGTAAAATTTTTTTTGGGGAGGGTTGGGGTTCTTTTTGGTTGTGTTCTTTTTTTGTTTGGTTGGTTTTTTGGGGTGGGGTTTTGGGTTTTTTCTTTTTTTGTTTGGTTTTTAGGGTTTTGTTTGGGGTTTATTTTGGGGGGGGGGTTGGTGAGTGTTTTTGTTTGTTTGTTTTTGTTTGTTTGGGGTTTTTTGTTTTTTAGGCAAACAGGTCTCTGTGTTCACCATGGGCTGCAGCAGCCCCCTGCTCTCCCCTGCCCTGATCTGCACTCAGCATTGCCACCCCTCCTGTGCAATCACTGCCTGTGCCATCAGCTTCCTCCATCCCTGGCTCACACCTGCCTGCTGTGGAGCACCACAAAACCTCTGAATCCTGATTTTATCCAGACCTGAGGAAATAACTCCTTGTTCCCAAGAAAGCACCTGCCCTCTGGGACACTGCTCAGTGAACAGCTGTGTGAGGCTCTGTCACCATTTGGTGTGGAATCAATTAGAATTAACTCCCAGGCAAGTGTAAGAGATTGGCCAGGGAGGTGGTGAGATTCCATGCTTGGATATTTTAAAAGCTGGGCTGGACACAGCTCTGAGCAACCTGGCAGAGGTTTGGAGCTGTTCTGCAGGGTGGATGGTTGGGCTGGAGAGCTGGAGGGCAAAGCTTGGGCTGCACAGACAAATGTGTTGTTTTGGGGATGAACTTCATGGGGAAGCCCTGATACATGACAGACATGAGTCTGGCATGGCTGGGAGAAGGGGTTTCATGGGCCTTTCCCCAGGCAGCCTCTTCCCAGAGCCTGGGCTGGGGAAATCCCAGGAGGCCTCACTCAGCCTTCGCTCAGGATGCCCAAATTAAGGCAGCTGAATCCCAACCCCAGGGGCTGTCTGATAACACAGCCCAGCAAGCTCAGGAAGCTGAAATTACCATCCCCTGGAAATCCTGCCCTCTGCATTTCCTGCAAAAAGCCCCAAGGAGCAGCTCCTGAGCCAGATTTCTTCACTCCTGGCTCCCTCTCTTTTCCCAGATTTCTTCACTCCTGAGGCAGCTGCCCCAGCCTGAGCTGTGCTTGCTGTGCAGCCCCCACACATCATCCCTGTCTCCCCAAAACCCCACACCTGCACTGCCCTGGAGCTGGGACAATCCCATGTTTTGTGCACAGAACCACCCAGAACCCCCTGCCCAGCACAGGAATAAATGGTGGAACTGGGTGAGAAGGGACCACGGGTCATTTCTACTTCAACCACCCCTCCATCAACCATTTTTCTCAGCATGTCCAGGGTTTTAGGGATCTCCCAGGGTTCTCCCAAGAAGATATCCCAGTGTTGGGTTCATCTGCTGCCCCATCTCCCCAACTAGAGCCATATCATCCACCCCAGGCTGATGGATCTCTCCCAGTGCCTCAGTCCAGGCCATGCCATGGCTCCCACCCCACTGTCCTTCCTGCTTGGACAGATTTATTTCCCTAGGATGGCCAGAAAATCTTAATTTTAAAATCTAAATTGTAAAACACACTCTGAAAATCAGAATTTAGCAGTTTATTCTTAGTGTTACCGAGGCAGAACAGTGCAGGGGAGCTTTGCTCTCTGTTTGAGAGCTCAGCTACTCTGTTTTAACTCCTGAGAGCTGACACTAAATTACAACATGAAAATACAGGTCATGCAGCAGTGACAGGCAGGTCAGCTCAGCCCAAACCTGGCCAGGAGGGTAACTCTAATTCCTGCAGCTGGTGGAAGCCACAGTCTCTAATCACAATCACCACCAAATCAGCAGGAAAAACTGCCCAGCTCTTGCTGCTGGGCTTTCATCAACACCTCTGGTGGCCACTGCTGGCCCGTGGCACCGAGCAGAGTCACCGTGTCCCTGGGGAGGGCTGCAGGAGCCCAGAGATGATGTGCAGGAGCTCACAGATGATGTGCAGGAGCCCCCAGCCAGTGTGCAGGGCCAGGGCAGCTCAGAGCTGTGCCCAGAGGAGCCAGGCCTGCAGGCAGCATTGAGATGGCTCCGGGCTTGCTGTGGCACAATAGCTGTGCCTGGTGCCCTGGAGCTGCAGGGGAGATGGTTCCTGCAGGAGCTCAGTGCTCTCTGAGATGGTTCCTGCAGGAGCTGGGTGCTGAGATGGTTCCTTCAGGAGCTCAGTGCTCTCTGAGATGGTTCCTGCAGAATCTGGGTGCTCTCTGAGATGGTTCCTGCAGGAGCTCAGTGGTGAGATGGTTCCTGCAGGAGCTGGGTGTTCTCTGAGATGGTTCCTGCAGGAGCTGAGTGCTCTCTGAGATGGTTCCTGCAATAGCTCAGTCCTCTCTGAGATGGTTCCTGCAGGAGCTCAGTGGTGAGATGGTTCCTGCGGGAGCTGGGTGCTCTCTGAGATGGTTCCTGCAGAATCTGGGTGCTCTCTGAGATGGTTCCTGCAGGAGCTGGGTGCTCTCTGAGATGGTTCCTGCAGGAGCTGGGTGCTCTGCAGTACCTGGGTGCTCTCTGAGCAGTTCTGTGCCAGCCCAGCAGTTCTCTGAGGTGATGCTGCTGCTGCCCAGGGCAGTTTCTCAGCAGGGCTGTGCCCCCCAGGCAGCCTCTCCTGCTCAGGAGCCTCAGTTAACACCTGGATGAGGATGATGCCAGCACAGAAGAGCAGCCACCGCTTGACTGGGTCTTTCTTTTCACGTGGCAAGTATTTCCTCACGTGGGCTGGGTACAGCACCTTCCTGGCTTTCCTGCGCTTTGTGGAGATGCCTGAAGGTCTCCTGACAGCCTGGGCAGCAAAGACTGGCCCAGACGGATTTTCTGAATTGTTTTTCAGCAGATCTGTGCTGGAGAAAATGTTTTCTCTGGTGTAAGGCACCATGTCCTTAGCAGTCTGCAGGTGTAGATCTGAGAGCTGGGAGAACTCTGTGGAAATAACTCAAAGAGTTTTTAAATGCAAAAAGCAGATTGCTGAAATAACATTAAGAAATATTAATAATACCACCAGAGGTTTTTATTCACTCTCATTAAAGCAAAAAACGCAGAGCCCCAGAGCTGAACTCTTGGAGTGATTTATGCACCTTTCTAGGGAGCTCCTGTTTGACTCTCCCCTGCCCTACCTGTGCTATAAATACTCACTTTGATGAGTGAAGTGTGGTGGGAGGAGCTCAGCGGGCTCGGAAATCGCTCAGGAATGTGTGTACCCCAGCAGCCCCTATCAGCCCAGCATCTGCCCAGGGGCACTCTGCTCACAGCACTCTGAGGGCACATCCAAGTTTTCTCCTCCCCAGTTCTGCTCTCCTCTATTACCACTGTCTACCACAAGGCTTTGCCTCGAAACATTTCAGTGCTTTTGGGAGTGTGTCCTTCATTGAAATTCATGTATTTGCTGTAAAGAACTGAATCTGAGGGTGGCTGTGCTGTCCCTGCCTTCCCACCCCATCCAGCAGCAACCCCAGCCTTGAGCTGGAGGGATGGAGAGGGGAGACTGCAGCTTCTGTCCTGACCCTGTGCAATCTCAGCACTCTGCCCCAGAAAAATGAGCAACCTCAGCACTTGCTCTGGCAAGCTCCAGCTCAGATATGCCCAGAAAAGGAAAAAACCAGCACTCATGTTCAGATTCTTTGTGCCTTGTAATGACTAAACAGAGCCTGAAAGGGCTGAGTGCCCACAAACCTGCTGGAAAGGGCTACAGCTCTCTCAGGTCTTTGTCATGAGTTTGGAAGATTCAGCTGTAAACTTCCTGTGTCCTGGTCATTGTTGGCCACCTTGAGAGGAGGGAATGAAAGATTTCTGTAAAAAGACCCTGGGCAATCATCTCTGCACGGCTACTGCAAAATCAAACAACAGAATCATAAAATCCTGGAATGGTTTGGGTTGGAAGGGGCCTTAAAGATGATCTGGTTCCAACCCCACTGCCATGGGCAGAGACACCTTCCACCAGGTCAGATAAATAGAACTTGATCACTCCCAAGTCTTTTTAGGCAGCCTTTAGCCGCCACAAAGCAGCAAAGGGCAAAAATTCCAATTTTAAAACTATCTTTTGACAATTTAACAACTATTCTTTGACATCTCCTCTTGCCCTTTGGGCTCCCTAACATTTCTTGCTTTCTGCTTCTGGGAAGACCAAAGTGATGCTGGCTTTGGGTCACAAGGCACAGACCCTGTGCTCTCAGCACTGTAAAGCACCCCTGTGTCACCTGCAGCAGAACTCTCACTCTTCAGGCTTATTTCATGGAAACTCGGGCCAAAATAAAATAACTGACACTGTGACTGCTGTACATGGGATGCCTTTTGTAGGAACGTGCCACCCAGGACATTAATTCCATGTGGCAGCACTGCTGGTGGCTTTTGCCATCATCCCCAATCCCCATTCAAACCTGGAGCTGGAGCCTGGGGCTCCCCTCAAGGCAATTGCTGAAAAATCCTTCCTCAGGGCTCTGCCTGGTGCTGCCCAGGTGAGTGCTTAAACCTGAGCCACAGCCAGGGCTCACAGACAGCTCTCCAGTGGCTTTGGGTAATCTCTTACCCTCTCCCCTCTACAAAGCAAAGTCCAGAGAGCTGTGAGGAAACAACTGCTGCTTCCAAAATCCCCCACTCATGGCAAGGCAGCTCCTAAGATGTAAAGAATTGGCCCAGGCAGCCTCAGGGGTCACAGTGTGCTTGGAGTGGGGTGGAATGGCTCATCCCATCCCTCAGCCCTGGTGACAAACACTGCTCTCAGTGACCATGGCACTGCCCACCCCTGTCTGCACTGGTGAAACATTGTCAGGCAGCACCAGGGCACATTAAAAGTGGTTTAAAAGGAGCTCACAATGAAGGAATAACTCATTGCTGCTGCTGTGCCTGTGGTGTCTGAGCCCTCAGACCCACCCTGGGCCCAGCACTGAGTGACTCAGCTGGGGATTGGTCACATCCTCCCACCATGGGGCTCCAGGCCAGGAGAAAGTGCCACAGGCACTGCCCCAAATATCACCTGGGGGTTGGGTGGATGTTAAAGACAAACCCAAAGATTTGCTCTTACACTCATCTCTCTTTATTTCAATCAGGATCATATCCAAGGAGGAAGACAGATCAAATCAGCTTGTTCCAGCTGTCCCATCCCCTGGGCTGTGTCACCCTGGTGCTGTCACCAGGCAGCTCCTGCAGCACCCAGGGGTGCCTCCAGCTGTGGCGGCAGTGGCATCAGCTGCTGATCACCACGTAGAGGTTTCCAGTGAAGTTCCACCCTCTCCCAGCTCCCAGCTGGAGGGAGGCAAGTACAGACCCAGCCTCAGAGGCAGCCCCAGGAAGAGGGGGATGACCTGCAGGGACAAATCCTATTCCTATTTCCCTGTTACCCACACCTGCCATGCCAGTGTAACACAGGGATGTATTTATAACTCCCACCTGAGCTTGTCCAAGCAGGTCACTGCATCCTCCTCAGGTGAGGAGATGAATCAGCCCTGCAGGCAGCAGATCTGCCCACCAGGAGCAAGGAGAAACAGAAACACCTGTTGAGCTGGATGCAAAGCATTGAATTTCATCCACCCTTTCTCACCCACAGACCTCAGTGCTTTTCACCAAAGACAAAAACAGAGCTGTGGCTGCACTGGGAGCAGCACTCAGAGCTGGGAGTGCTGGGTGTCTGGCAGAAGGAAGCACCAAGGAGTGCTGGAAGCGACAGAGGCCACGCACAGATGGAGCTGAGGACACCAGGTCACGTCAGGCCAGGGAGTTCTGCAGCGCTCAGCATCGTGTTCTGACCTCGAGCCTCCCAGGAATGCAGAGCTGTTTGTGCTGTCTGAGCTGCAGGATCTGCAGGGAGGGGCAGAAATGCTCATTCCATCATCCACAACAGCTGGAGGTCACCCAAGGCACTTCTTCACTTGGACAGAGCAGCAGCAACCTTGAAGCCAAGGAGCAGCTTAGCCTGGAAGGAGAAACTCAGAGGTGACTTTCCAAGGCACCCAGGGAGGTGCAGGCCCTCAGAGAAGGCAGAGCAAGGCTCAGGGACCTTGATCCTACAAGAAATCACCTCAGGAAGAGCTGGACAGTTGGTTTGATGGGTGAGGAAAAGCACAGATAAAAACACCAGGTGGTGCCAGCTGAGAGGGCACAAACTGCAGCCCCAGCCTTGGCAGCTGGGCATGGCTGGGTGGGAGTGCAGCACAGGAGTCCCTGGTTTCAGCCTGGAAACCATGAGTTCTGGGAATGTGTTTTTGCAGGATTTTAAATTTTTTTAAACTTTTTTTTTCTCTCAGAACAGGGAAGATACCACATGGGTCTGGTTTGAAGGAAAGCTTTTGGACAGTGAGGAACATTCGATAGGAGCAAGGTACAGGTGAAAACAAAAGGTTTGGCTGCAATTAATGCTTTACATTCTTTCACATATCTCTTGCTGGCCACAGAAATGTCCACTCACCTCAGGGGAGGTTTTCCAGGTGATCTTTTCCCAGGCCTGGGTTCCTGGACAGGCTTTTTGCAGGAGGCAGAGATGGGGAAATCCCAGGCAGACTTACTCAGGCTTCCTCAGGTTACCAAAATTAGAGCAGCTGAATTCCAGCCTGAGGGATCAACTGATAAGACATCACAGGAAGCACAAAACTCAAATTAGCATCCACGGGAGATCCTGGACTGTTTGTGTCCTGCAGGGAGCTCTGAGGGCTCTGCTGTGACCTCCAGAGCTGATGTCACATCCCACCCTGCCCAGGGAGGGACCACCAGCTCCACATCTGCAACTGGAGAACACAAACGGAGCTGGGCAGGGCTGCTCCTCCTGCAGGCACATCTGGGGGTGGCTCCAAGCCCCCTGAGGCAGCTCTGCATACAGACCCTGAAATAACACCTAATATACACCAATAAACTGAATTGATGAGGGGAAAGTGTCAAGGGGAAGTAAAGGACTTTCCAGATTAGTTTCTGACATTATGAATCTGCACACTCTGGTTTCAGTGCTGGCTGCTTTCCCTCCCACCCATCCCACCTGGAACCAACCCATCCCACCTGGAACCAACCCATCTGAGCACTGATCTCACCACTCTGGCAGCTCTCAGATTCATCTGCCCGAAACTTTGCACCCAATGCAGATGTTTTAGGAGCTGAGCACATCTCTTACAGAGGAATGATGTTACACTGATGCAGCTCAGGGCTGGGCAGGGGGCACTTCCAGCTGGAGGGGGGACACAGAACAGGCAAAGTGGGAGCTCCTGAGAGCCTTGAGCAGAGCCCTGTCTCTGCCCAAACCACCCTCAGTCCCGGTGTTAAAAATAAGTTAAAAACTGTTGTAAAATACTTGATAGATCATTAAGCCTGTAGTGTTAGTTTGGTTATTATATTGTAAAAGGGGTTAAAAGGGTAGTTGTAAGTGTTAGGAAAATTAGCTGCACTTCCACAGCTGCAGCAGTTTCCCCAAAGTTTTACATAAACCTCCCTCTCCAGGGCCAGCTCCACACCCTGCCCAGGGAGGGCTGGGAGAACCGAGCACCACTGTCTCCTTTCTGTCCGTGTTTTGCATATTTGAAAGCTTTTATCGTGCTTCACCTGTGTCCTAGGGTGACATTATGATGCTTGTATCCCCATCCATGTGTTCTGTCTATGCTGGATATCTGTTCTGTGCCTTCAAGACTGGCTCTGAAGAGTGAAAGTTTTGTTCTGGTTTCTTATCAGCCGCTCCCCCACAGCTGGTGGGACACACAGACAGAGCAGTGCATGGTGCTGCTTTTGCTTCTTGCTTTGCTCTTGCTTCTGCTCATTAGTTAGTTTATCTAAGCAGTCTGAATTTTCCCTGGACTGTTTTTCCTTTCCCTTTTTTGGACCCACTCAAACCTGCTCCGGACTGGGCCCTGGGAACACCGAGAGTT
>JAXCLO010000051.1:9638253-9648385 GCA_035583995.1 Arremon aurantiirostris
TGGAGGGAAAACTTCCCCCACTGTACCCAGTGCTGTATTGCTCATACTTTACCATATTAATTAATAAATTGATTGCTGCTTGAATATTGACCTAGCCAAGCTTCTTATTTATAACACTCCCTCCTGGCCCAGGATGCTGGAGGGGCACAGCACCCAGCCCTCCCTCTCTCCCTCCTGCCCAGGGCACAGCACCCAGCTCTCCCTCCCTCCTGCCCAGAGGTGCCCAAATATGGTGCCACACTGCTGCAGCGTGGCCCGGCATTACTTCACCCCTTGCATATGCAGCACACCTATTTATACATTTTAATGGGATGTTTGCCGCTCTGGCCCCGGGGTGTTATCCCTCCTGTGGAGGGTGAGTGCTGCGATGCCCCCAGGCTTGTTTTCCTTCCAGCCCTTCACCCTCCCCACCCTGGAACGTGCATTTGCTCACTCACACCCTCCTCTGCAGCACCTTCTTTCAGACCTTTTCCCCAGTTTATGGTTTCCATCCCAGGCCTGTCTCCTGCAGTGTTTGGGTGCCTCTCAGTTCTCCTTCCCCTCCAAATTCCATGTGCAGACAAACCATATCTGTCTCTGTCTGACTCTGTTCTCCCACCATTTATGGAATATTTCATTTCCCCAGCTCTGGAAAACTCTTTCCAGTTCATCCCAGTAACTATTAACAGCTACTCTCTGAATATCCTGTGACAGGAAGAAACTAAATTCTATGGTTACATCTGTTTTTGACAAACCTTGGATGTAATTTGTCCCATCTCTCCAGGATGCTCACAGGTAATGCATTCACTCCTGCATTTCCCTGTCCCTCCTCCTCCTTCCCAAGGACAGGGGGTGTTTGTCCTCCTTGCACCTTTCCAGGACTCACCCCAGCCCTGCAAGGTCTCAGAAGCCACTGCAGAAATTCCCTCTGCACCCTGGCAGGAGCTGCAGCCTGACCTGCCTGGGCTGTGCTTGCTCTTGTCTCCTCTGCTGCAGCCCTGATCTTCCCTGACATCCCTGGCACCAAAATCTGCTTTCCTGGTGGCACCTCACCTGTTCAGTGACAACCACAGGAGTTGGAAAAGCAACAAATCCCTTGTAGGGACTGGCAGCAGCTTTTCCTTGCCCTAACACAGGGACAAGTCACTGCTGCACGTGGAGATGGGATCCCTCTGCACCCCTCTGTCTGCAAACACAGTCCAGGTGCCCTGGGCCAATATCAGAGATGCTCAGGGATGGGCAGAGGCCTCAGGAGAGAGGACAAGGTCCTGCTGGGTGGGCACACAGCCCTGGCAGCACCCAGGGAGCTCAGGGACAGGCAGGCCCAGCAGGGCTGGGGTGATGCTGTGTGACAGAGCTCTGCTCCTGGGCCATCACACCTTCCCAAGGGGAGGGAAATCCTGCAGGACTCAGCCTGGCAGCCAGGCTGGCCCCACCAGGTGCACCACCTCTGGAGGCAGCCTCAGACAGGCTTTGATGAAGGGAGGCTGCTGGGGATTAGGTCCTTTTTAGGAATATTTCAATCCAAAGCTCTTTTCCCTGAGGCAGCTGAAGTTCTCCAGAGCTCCTGCAGAACGTGCACTCACCCACCTTCCTGTGCTGGGGCTGGGCCATGTCCATGGGGAGGCACAGGGCACATCCATTCCCAGGAGAGTTCTGGAACCCCAGCCCCAGCTCCTGCCTGGGGAGAGCAGTCCATAACCATTGTGTGAGATAAAACAAACCCTCCCAACTCACACACCAGGGCACTTGGATCTCCTGCCCACAGAACCCCTGCCCTGCACCAGCCCTGGGAAAGCTGCAGCCCAGAGTGGCCAGTGAGTCACAGTCTGTGCCCTCAAGACATGAATTATTTCCTATCCCCTCCTACCCCTCTCCTCAATTTCTGCTCTCCTGGGCAGTGACAGCCCCCTCCCCACTACAGAGCTGTTGGAATCACCCTGCACCTTCCCCAGGGCAAAAAGGGAACTTGGCCCAAAGCCCAGTGTGGCTCTGGATGCAGCTGCAGGGTGCAGAGTGCCTGCAGTGTCCCCAGGCAGCAGTGACAGCCACCCCAGTGCTGCTGAACTGGGATCAGGGTGTGCAGCAGGGAGGGAGCAGCCAGCCCCAACCACTGCTCCAGCACCACACAGATGTGTCCTGACTCAGGAAGAGCTTTTGCCAGCTGAGGAAGCCTTTGGGACAACCTAAAGAGCCATTTGAGCTGGGATTCCAGTCCTGCATCCTGTCTCCTGGCAGGAAAAGTCCTCTCCACAGCCTGGGGACTCCTGTGCTGTCTGACCAGAGCCTGCAGAGCTGAGGGATGAGGTGGTGCAGGAAGCTGAGCCCCAGCTCTGTGCACTGAGAGGAATTTGTGAAACACAAAGGCTCCAGCAGGGCTTCAAGGTGCTCAGGGCACCCAGGGAAACTCAGGCTCAGGGAATGGCCAGGAGCCCTGATTTAGAGGGGTGGAAACAAACTCTGAGGTGCTCACTGGAGTCACCCTCCTCTTTTGCACAGGGTGATGGCTGGGGTGGAGGCACCCAGGGACGTCTGGCACAACCAAACTCCCTTTTATAAACAAAACATTGTTGAGACAATCAGAACCAACATCTGCCCCTGTCCCAGCTGGAGGAGAAGGGGAATCCTTGTCCCTGAGCTGTTTCTCATCCAGGATAAAAGCATCCCAAATGTCTCAGCAGTAAGCTCAGCTTACTGCTTAAATTAAACTCTTTAAGCTGTGGAACCCAGCTCACACACGTTGGTTTTTGAGGACACATGGATTTAGGAGGTGGCTTGGATGCAGCTCCCAGCTTTTGGCACTGCTGCACTGTGTGGGGTTGGGATTGGGTTTACCAGGGGTACATGGCTCCAGAAAGAAAATTCTGGAGGAAATCCAAATTTCAGTCAAATGAAAGAAATGTATTTTCAATTCTTTTATTCAGGATAGTTTGGGTTTATTCCTGACAATAGCTCTGGAAGCTGGAGTATGTGACAGAGTCTTTGGAGACCAACAATTACAGAGAGGTGAATCAAAACCCCAGTGCAAACATCCACAGGGGTTATTGTCTGGGAATTCACAGCAAGCTGTAGAAATCTTGTACAAAACCACAACCTGAGAAAACAATGCCATAAATACCTGCTCAGTTTTGCTCAAAACATGGCTGTGAGCTCTTCCCAAGCTGCTCCCACGCCACAGCTCACCTGGGGCTCAATGGCAAAGCCTCTTCTTGGCCTCTCAGGACTGGGAACAAGCCCTGATCCCCACTCCATCAGCCCAAACTGTCTTTTCCAGTGTGTGTTGCTTAATATCCACCCATTGCTGCTTTGGGCTTTCCAGACAATGACTGCCTGCAGTGTCCCCAGAGGCAAAAAGCAGAAGAGCTCTGAGGATGAGGTGTCACCAGCAGACCTGAAACAATCCAGAGTTATTTCTGCACCATCTGGCACAGCTGAGCAGCCTTTGAGGCGAGCCCAAACACACCTGCAGGGCAGAAATCTCACTGCAGGTGCCAAAGGTGAGCTCAGGGATGAGCTCAGAAGAGCAACAGCTCAGGAACAGGTCCAAGAAGTGTTCTGAGGATGTGGTCACGTAGGAGCTGGGGAGGGCAGCCTGCACATCTGGGGGCAGGAGCCACAGACTGTCCCAGGCCAGGGCTCCAGCCCTGCCCCTGCCCTGCACACACCAGCCAGGACCAAGGGAAGCAAGGAGCTGTGAGCCTGGAGAGACTGAGACACAGGAGGTGACATCTTCTGCAGGGGCAGTGACCCAGGGATTGTTCCACCCTATTTATGTCCTGCAGCTTTTGATGCCACCTCAAAACTCCTTAATGACAAGAATCCCAAATGAGAATGAGGAATGAAGAGTCTTGCACTGACTGGGAGGTGGCTGTGCCTCCTCACCCTTCCTTTTCCACACAACATCAGGAAAAAGTGAAGCTCTGGAGGAGAACAGGGATCAGGTTGTCCAGCTGCCCCTGGACCATGGCTGAGGAAGGACACCTTGAGCCCAGCCTGGTGGGACACACTCCTCATGAGCACAGAACTCTGCAAACCCCCACAGCAGGGCTTGGTCTCTGCAGTAAATCCCTACAGGAGGTTCACTTTGGCCACAACCTGCTTGCAGCCCATGAGGGAGTACTGCTTGTCCCCTGTAGTGTAGTAACTGAGCTGATTTGCCAAATTTTCAATGTGTTTCTGGTCGGGATAGAGCCCCTCCCTCCTCATCTGCTCCAGTAAGCAGTTTATGACGTGAGCCTTCTCCAGGAGGATGAAGGGGATGACGTCTGCAGCCTTCCACAGAGGGTGCACCCTGGCCAGCACTGGCTGGATGATGCTCAGCAGCTCTTCAACTCCCCTTTGCTGGTGCAGGAGCTCAGTGGATGCATTCTGGGTAATGAACTTTGTGATTTCAGCACCTCCCAGATTGCTGATTAAAATGTAGATGGCATTGAGGAACTCGTTGGTTTGATTGGGTTCAAAGAATCGGCTGAGAGTGTCCAGCAGGACGGGGGACATGAGCTCCACCTCATCCAGAATAAACAGCGGGGTCTTTTCCTCTATTTCAGCTCTGGTAACCATGTCAGCAATCTTCTTGGACAGGTCTATGGCACAGGTGAGGGGAGCCACCCCGCTGGGGCAGTGGTGCATCACAAAGTACTGCAGCACAAAGTCATTGTCCATGACCGAGCGGAAGTGCTTGGCCAGCACCCAGCCAACGTGGCTCTTGCCAACCCCCGTGGGGCCGTTCAGAGAGATCACCAGAGGCTTGTTGTGGACATGGGTAGCCAGATAGTCCTTCAGTAATTCCACAATGCTTTCCACAGCAACCTTCTGCCCAAACACTTCCCGGTGCATGGTTTTCTCCAAGCCGTCCAGGTCGTATTTTTGGAGGTTATCATCCAGGTTCTCTATTGCATTGAGAATCTGGAAGAACATAATGGCAATAAGCAAGAGGAGGCAGCGCTTTGCCTTGCTCTTCTCCTCTGCTGGGAGGTATTTTTTTGTTTTATCTGGGTAGAGAACCATCCTGGATTTCCTCCGGCTCTTTTTCCGCCTGCACTTTTTCACCGAGTACTGTTCCACAGACGTGTCAAAGGTGAAGTACTGGGAGCTCTCAAAGCCAGACTGATTAAAGAAGGCCATGGAAGGGTTGTACAGGGAAGTTCTGCTCAGGGACAGCTGCCTCTGGAGCAGCCTGGTGTGGACAAACTCTGCAGACTTTTCCCGAGGCAGCTCCAAGTGCAGCCGGCTTTTCTTCAGGCCCTGGTAGCGCCGGCGCAGGCGGACGAAGGCGCGCAGGGGAGAGGAAATGGAAGTGATTTTCTTGGGAGCAGCAGGGATCACAGCGTCTGGCACTTCCTCTGCGTCACTCTCAGAGCAAGAGGCCTCTTCTTTTGCATCACAGGGCATTTCCCCTTCCCTGTCACTATTGGTGATGGCAACGTCCCCTTCCCCATCGCTGTCGGTGACGGCAATGTCCCCTTCCCTGTCACTGGCACTGCCAGGAATCTCCTCTTCCCTGTCACTGGCACTGCCACTGCTAGGAACATCCCCCTCCCTGTCACTGCCACTGCCAGGAATGTCCCCTACCCCATCACTGGCACTGCCCTGTGTCTCTCCTTCCACGCTGCCCTCAGTGAAGACAATTCCTTCAGCTGCAGCCTCTTCTTTTGTGCTGCTCTCAGCACAGGGCACCTCTCCTGCATCCTCCTCTGCTCCAGATGTGTCTCCTGTGGGATTGCTCTCCATGCAGGGCATCTCCAGCCCCAGATCCCTGAGGACATTTTTTCCATCCACCTCAGAGCAAGGCAGCTCTTCTTCCATCTCTTCTGGTTCTTACAGCCCAATCACATCATCTTCTTTCTATAAAGAAAAGGAATTCTGTAAAATCAACTGTCCTAATATTAGGAAGTGACCAATAACAGTGGAATTAGACAGATATCCCCCTTTCTAATGGGCAGAAACCTGCAGCAATCAGCAACGGCAAGGTGGCAGAGACTCTCAGACCTAAGCTGACTTTCTGGAAGATGGGACAGTTGTGCAAAACTACAGATGGAATTCACAGAATTCACAGAACCACTGGACTGGAAGAGACCTTCAGGATCATCGAGTCCAGCCCAGCCCCAACCCCTCACCTCAACCCTGGCACCCAGTGCCACATCCAGGCTTTGTTAAACACACCCAGGGATGGGGACTCCACCACCTCCATGGGCAGCCATTTCAGAACTTTATCACCCTTTCTGTAAAAAAACTTTTTCCTAATATCCAACCTGTATTTCCCTTGGTGCAGCTTGAGACTTTGTATGAAAGGGCACAACATGGAATTGTTTAGGTTGGAAAAGCCCTCTAAAATCGAGCCCTCATCACTGCCAATCCCACCACTAACCCATGTCCCCAAGTGCCACATCCACACACTTTTGGAGCCCTCTCAGGGGTGACATTTGCTGCCTTAGGAAAGTCTCTGTGGTACCCAAGCCAGTCTTGGTTGAACCTGCTGCTGTGCTAGAACACAACACATTCCATGGTGTGGGAAATAGTGAAGGTAAGAAGAGTTTGAGAAAGTTGGGAAAGTAGGTTTTAAAAATAGACAGAGTAGAAAAATTAGAATTAGTTGTAAAGTGTGAAGGTAGGAAAAAGTGACAATATTATCATAAGTAAAGTAAATAGTAAATAAGGACCTGAAACAATAGTTTGAGTTTTAGGTTTGGTTAAGACAGACTTTAAGACTGTAGAAAAAATATATTTAGTAAGATAGTAGAAGGTTTTAAACTTAATAATGGTGTATTGTGCATTGTTAATAGAAGTAAGTTCTATTAAGTAAGAAGTATTTCTTACTTTGAAATAAGTAAGTATTGTGTGAAGTACGTGTACCTTTAGTGATTGGTTAGAACAATTGTTTGTAACTTTAGCAATATGCTATTGGCTGGAAAGTTTTTAAAATGTTCTGAAGAACAAGAAATCCTTGGCAGCTGCTGGCAGGACGTGAGTTTTTGCTATTTCTCTATTGTGTCAGCTATCTAATGGTGAGAAAATTAGGCTGATGTTGTAATAAAATTCCAAGGAACGTCTCTCGCTAGTCTCATTCTGTTTGTGAAAGAGAAAAAACTTCCCCAACACAAATGGTGCCCTGTGAAGCAAAAAATTCATTTCAGAATCCTTTGCAGACCATTCAGTCATCAGTGTTGAGCCCCAGATTAAGAAAATCAAAAGAAGAGGGAAATCGAAAGAAGAGGGAAATCGAAAGAGAGCTGAGCTCTGCTGCTCAAACCCTTCCCCAGCCACCAAAAACGAGGGGAGAGGTGAGATAAACAATGCAGGGGCTGAGCTGAACCTGCAGCCATGGCCTGGGGAGCAGATCCAGGCAGGAGCTGGGCCAGAGCATTTTGGCAGCACTGCCCAGGCGATGGATGCTCCTCCTGTGCACCAGACCTTCAGCCCATGCCCTGTGCACCCTCCAGCCTGCTCGGGGCTGCCAGCAGCCCTGGGCTGCTGGCGCATGACTGAAACCTCTTCCTGTGCTGAAAACCTCGCTGAATGCAAACAAAAAATGTCCCTGGGGGCTGGGCTGGCACGGCACAGGGTGGGGGGACACACGGAGGGGACCTGGGGATGTGGCACCCGGCGCCTGTGGGGTCCCTGGTGCCAGAAATGATGTTCCCACGGAGCTGAGTTTCATTTTCTGTTCTCTTTATTTAAGGGCAGTGAAGGGCCAAGAGGAGCAGAGCTTCCCTTAGAGGCACAGATCAGCGGAGAGATCAGCTTCTGGTAAAAAACAACCCCTCCCTGTGCTCCCCTCCTCATCCTCAAACACGGCTGGCCCTGGCATGGCTCCTTCTCCAAGCATGGGCACCAGTGCCAGGGGGATTCCTTCTAGAAATCCCATAGATTTATGTGGGATCCCATATAAATCCCATTAAAACCCCATTATTAATATACTATACTATACTGTACTATACTATACTATACTATACTATACTATACTATACAGTATGTTATATATTTCATTATAATTATATTACATAATAGAGAAGATTATATATTATGTTATATATTCTATTCTATTCTATTCTATTCTATTCTATTCCATTAATCTATATATTATATTATATTATATTATATTATATTATATTATATTATATTATATTACATTATATTAATCTATATTATCTAATATAATATCAATTATCTAATATACAATATATATCTATTATCTGATATAGTTTATATCTATATAATATATATTTTATAGATTATATACAATATATAATGAATTCTAATATGATATATAATATGATATATATGTATTTAGATTTTTTTAATGTATTTTTTTTTTTAAATCCCATGAAAAACCCATTTTGGAGCTGGCAGGCAGCCCCAGTCAGCCTCAGCACTGTTGGAAAGCCCTTGCTGCTGCAGGAGCTGGATGCTGGGATCCTGCTGCCTCTGCCAGAGCTCACTGCTGGTAGAAGGTGCTGGAAAAACATCCGGGATCCAGCTTGGAGTGACCTTAATGAGCATCCCCCGCCTGCCTGGGGTTGAAATCTCCAGAAACAGGAAACTCCAGCATCCTGTTTAGCATCTCAATGTGCAAATTGGCAGCAGGGACAAAGGCAGGGAGGCTGAGGGACACTGGACACACACTGGGCACCGGCAGGGGCTTGGAAGATGGGCAGGGAATGAGCCTGGCACAGAAATCCTCTTCCCTGGTTTTTGTTGCTGTCAGAGGCTGTTGTGGAACAGCAAAGAGCAAAGCACAGCTCAGCTGGGCTCCTGCTGCTGCAGGCTGCGCTCTGGACAGTCCCAGTGCCACCCAGCTCTGGGGACAGCACTGGCAGCATGTCCCTGCCCTGGGTTGGCATTTCCCATCCTCACCCCCTCATTTTGATGGCTCTAACCCTCCACACAAGCAACCCCAGCCCATCCTTTGGGGGCTAGCATATATAATAATGATCTATATTTTTTATATATACATATATTTTAAAAATCCCGTAAAAAATCCATTTTGGAGCTGGCAGGAGCAGCCCAGCAGCTGATCCTGGTGTGTTCCTGCCCACAGCCCATCCCGAGAGCCCTCCTGGCCTGCCCATGGCTAGCAACAACACTGCTAGCATAGCACAGGCCCGCAAGCTGGTGGAGCAGCTGAAGATGGAGGCCAACATCGACAGGATAAAGGTAGGGATTCTTGGGAGATGCCTCTGGGAAGGCTGGGAGGTGGTGGCTGCTGCCCAAAGCTCGTGGAGGGAGCTGGGAGGTGGAACCAGGTGGTGTTTGGGGGGGATGCTCTTGTTTTAAGTAGAGCATTCAGTCATCAGTGTTAAGAGCCCTAGATTAAGGAAATCAAAAGAAGAGGGAAATTGAAAGAGGGCTGTGCTCTGCTGCTCAAACTCTTCCCCAGCCACAAAAAAAAGAGGAGAGAGGTGAGATTAACCTTCAGCCATGGCCCTGGGGGAGCAGATCCAGCCAGGAGGCAGTGGGAGATGAGATCATAGAATCTGGGAATGGTTTGGGTTGGAGGAGACCTTAAAGCCCTTTTTGTTCCAACCCATTGCCAGGGACACCTTCCACCATCCCAGGTTGCTCCAAGCTTCATCCAGCCTGGCCTTGGGCACTCCCAGGGGTGAGAGGCAGCTGGAAGCATCACCTGGATGGGGTGGTGGGAAGGAGTGACTGTCCCCAAGGCATGTCAGCTCCTTGCTAAGAGCTTAAATCCAGGGAGAGAAGTGCTGCAGGGCTGGGATGAGCTCTGGTGGCTCGGGAGCTGCTGCCATGTCTGGAATAAAGAGTGAGGCTGGTGGGTGGGGGCAGGAAATGCTGCTGTGGATGCTCCTGCCAAGGGATGCGTGGGAGAGCCAGCAGGGATGCTGAAGTCAGTCCTTGTCAGGTGAAGGATGGGAATGGGGGAAGGCTGGGAATGAGAATTCAGGCTGACAGAGCATCTCAGAGCCCAGAGGTGAAGAACCAGCCCAGAACCAGCCCCAGCAGGGTCGTGCTGCTGCACTGTCAGTCAGGCTCCCATCTCAGAGCTGATGTTCCCTGCTCAGGGATGCTGCCAGCCTCGTGGCACCGCTCTAGGTGGGACATCCCCAGCACAGCCATGTCACAGACATCTTTTATGGAAAATCCTTTCCTTAGGATTTTTCCTCCTGAGAAGCTGAGAGGCCTCAGGAGCAAA
>JAXCLO010000051.1:9648485-9672037 GCA_035583995.1 Arremon aurantiirostris
AAAATGTAAACAATGATTATCTGCTGCTGTGGGATGCAACAGGTGCATCTGTGATTGGTCTCATGTGGTTGTTTGGATTTAGTGACCACTCATGGCAGAGCTAGCTCTCTCTCTCTGTCTGAGCCAGCTGCCTTTGTTATCACTCCTTTCTATTCTATTCTTAGCTTAGCTAGCCTTCTGAGATGAAACTTTTCCTTCTATTCTTTTAGTGTAGTTATAATGTAATATATATATAATAAAATAATAAATCAAGCCTTCTAAAATATGGAGTCAGCTCTACATCTCTTCCCTCATCCTGAAAACCCCTGTGAACACAGTCACACAGACCCAGCTCTGACAGCCCACACAGATGCACTACATATGTAACACATGGCACTACTGCTATCCCATCTTCCTTACAGGCATTATATAAAGCCATCAAAAGCCTTTTCATTTAGAAGAGTTTCATAGAATCAGAGAATGGTTTGGGTTGGAAGAGACCTTAAAGATTATCTAGTCTGAACCTTTGACATGGGCAGGGACACCTTGCACTGGTTTGCTTCTTTGTGGTCAAAGGCCTCAGAGCCAAGAGGATGTTCTCATATCCAGGGAGAGGAACTTTCTGTCTAAAGACCTGCTCTTGTTCAGCCACCAGTTGAAAGCAGAAAGTCCATGTTGGGTTCTCTACCCACCACCATGATACAGCCTGACCTCACACAGCTCCTCCTGTTCTCAGGGATCAATAAAACCTGCTGCTTCTCCCCATCCATACCCTTCCTCACTCCAAGTGACAGCCACCACCCCGTGAGATACCTACAGAATGTCATTGAGCTGCTGGAACTGCTCCATGGCTTCAGGGCACCAGCACTGCTCCTTCTTGCTGCTGCAGCCCGCACAGAGCTGGCCCTCTCCTCCGCCCTCCTCTGGGTCACTCTCCTGCTCGGTCTCACTCATGCTGCTCTCACACTCGTTCATTCCATCCTCTCCTTTCTTCCACTGCCGCATGTATATCCTGAACGTGCGGCTGTAGAACTGCTGGATCATCTCCTGGAAGGATTTTGTCGTGGAGAAGAAAAGGATAGCTTTGAACATGGTGTAGACCTTCTCCTGCAGCGTCTGAGCACCTGTGCCCAGGAGCAGGCCTGCCTTGGTCCACTGCTCCAGGAGCTCCAGGCTGTTCAGGTAGGGCTCCAGGCGGCACTTGAGCAGACTGAAGGCGTCCAGGAGCAGCGCAGCACACTGGGGCTCCTCGGCCGTGTTCTCATACTGGCCAATGCAGTTCCAGAACTCGGGGGCGATATTCGCCTGCAGGTCAGTCTGCAGCACCTCGATGAACCATTCCTCCACGATGGAGTGCAAGTCGTAGCACTGCAGCACGTCCAGGGCTGCCCGGAGCTCGGCATCCTGCAGCGGCACGGCAGCTTCGGGCCTCGGGGCTGCCTGGAAAGCGGAGGGAACATGAGGGTTAGGGAGTTAACTCATGAGGGAACATGAGTTAAGCATGGAGCACATAAGAACTCTGCTGTCAAACTGCCCTGGGGGGATGCTGCTCCGCCACGGCGATCTGCCGGGGTCTGAGCCCACCGCTGGATGCCCAGCGCCCCTTCCCAGGACTCACACCCGCACACATCACTGCTGTCCCTGCAGATGGCTGCTGCAGGACACAGGTGCTGTGCAAATGCTGCGAGCCCCCCTTGGGGCTGCCCAGCTCCCTCAGACGGAGCGGGAGCAGAGCCACAGCACGGCCGGGCAAGCTGCGGCCCTTTGGTCCCGCTCCTGGTTGGGGTGACGGTGACAGGGCGGCCGTGCCCGCGGCCCTTCCCTGACAGCGCCCAGCGGACACCGTCCCCGCACACCCAGGAGCCCTTCCCGTCCTCCCCCAGCAGCTCCGGCCGTTTCCCCGCGGCCCCGGCAGCCCCGGCCGTTCCTCCCCCAGCCCCCACCTATCCTCCCTCAGGCCCGGCCGTTTCCCCCCGGCATCCCCGGCCGTTCTCCCCCGGCCCCGTCAGCTCCGGCCGCTCCTCCCTCAGCCCTGGCCGTTCCCCCCGGCTCCGGGAGCCCCGGCAGCTCCCACCCCACCCCGCGGACCCAGAGCCGGAGAGGCTCGGCCGCGGAGGAGCCGAGGCCGGAGCATCCCAGGGGCGGCGGGTCGGGCCTGCCCCGGGCCCGGCGGAGCGCAGCGGTCCCCGCTCACCAGCCCCAGCGCGGCGGGCGGCACCAGCGCGGTGCTGAGCGTGTGCCAGGCGGCCGAGAGCTCCATTCGGGCCGCAGGAAGGGGCGGAGCGGAGCGGCGCCGGCCGCAGCGATGAGCGGCACCGGAGCCGCGCTGCGGGGACACCACGCGGCGCTGCAGGAGGGTGAGCGGGGTCGGACAGGGGTAGGGGCAGGGGCCGGGGCCGGGCAGGGTGCGCGGGCCCCTCTGACGGTGCCGCCCCGCAGGTCTGTCAGAGCTCCGCGCCCGGCGGGACGAGCTGAACGGGCGGATCCAGGCCGAGGAGGCGGAGCGGGGCCGGCTGCAGGCGCGGATCGCGGCGCTCTCCCGGCGCTTGTCCGACACCAGCGAGAACCTGGCGGGGCTCCGTTCCACCCGAGCCCACATCGACCGCACCATCGCCGAGATGGACCTGGCCTCCGGGGAGGTACTGCCAGCGAGGGACATCGCCTTGAGCAGCTTCCCCGTGAGGGGAGCAGGGGAGACGGCATTGATCTCTGACCAGGGACAGGGCCCGAGGGAATCACTGAGACAGAATAAGCTGAGGTGGACAAGGATTCCCCAGCCCCTGTCCCTGCCCAGCCCCCCCAGCAACCCCACCCTGTCCATCCCTGGCAGCGCTGTCCAAAGGCTCCTGGAGCTCTGGCAGCCTCGGGGCCGTGCCCATTCCCTGGGCAGCCTGGGCAGTGCCAGCACCCTCTGGGGGGGAGATTTGGGATATGCACACGCATATATATATATATATATATATATATATATATATGTGTGTGTGTGTGTGTGTGTGTGTGTGAACTCGGTCTGTATTTACCTGAATGTTGGTTGGGAGCACCTCGATGAACCACCACTCCTCCCTGGGTCATAGCCCTGCAGCCAAAACAACTTCCCAGGCCCAAGATGCAGCTCTGGCACACAGACCCCATCATGAGAGGGGTGGGTTGGGGGTTGTTTTGGTGCTGCTTGGGCAAAGTTTATTGTCAAAATACATTAAAAATGGCTTTTGGAACAGATCCCTAAAAATTACCATCGTAGATCCATGGTTTGGGGGAAAGGAGGAAACCAGAGACATGACACTGACCCACAATCCTACTAATTCAGGCAGAGAACAGTGGTGCTGATGGAGCTGTTGGCCTGCCACTCTTCCAGCCCAATATTTAGTGTCATTTCTTTCATTTTTAATAGAACAATGTCATTAAAAGATTCAAATTGTTGGGGTGGTCAAGGGTGGGAAGGAGGCAAACAGCACCAGGGCTGGCACTGTCAATTAGGTTCCTGAGACAGCTCTACCCCTTTCCCTGTGTGTGTTACTGCCAGGCAGGGACTGCTTGATCCCCACAGACAGGGCCACATCTGAAGTCACTTCTGTATTACACCCAACAGCTTTTTTTCTTTAAAAAAGGATCTTCCCAGCTTCTTTGAAGATAAGTGACAATCTTCCTTCTCATGGTGACCAGGCAGAGTTTGTGTCAGAAACACCTTTCCCCTATTAGCTGCTGCCTAAATTCTCCTCCCATTTGCATTTTGAATGTGACCAACTACTGTGTCAGCTCCTCTTCCTCTCCCAAAATCAGTGCTTTCCCCTGGCAATCGCTTTTGAGATGAAGCTGGAGATGTTCCCTCAACCTCCTTCAAGACCTGATGGTTTGAAGTGAAAGGGGAAACCCACATAAAAATTTAAAAGCTTAAAAACTATGTTGGAAGGTACACAAACAGCCCCTTTAAAAAGAAAGCTTACCTGAGATCCAAGTCACACCCCCAGCCCACAGATGAATTCCTGTTTATTGAAATGAACTGACACTCACAGGAGGTATCAGGAGGTGGTGAGGAGGAGATGCTGGTGTCCTACAGACAGTAACAGAGTTCCTTTCCTGTTTGTCACTCCTTGCCTTCTGCCAGCACCCATAGGATTTCACCTTCCTCCAGCACCTTGTGCTGTGGGGCACTCCCTCAGCTCCTCTCTGATCACTTGGTGATTTCCACAAATTCACAGGAACAGAAATTATTATGGGACAATAACCATCACATTTGGTTACAACTGTCCAATGTGTTAAAATTTTTAACTGGTGAGGTGGACAGGCAGCAAGGTGTAAATATGTTGTAGCTTAGAGCACAGGAAGTAGGGATGTTAGATTGTGTACACAGTGAGCTAAAAATAGGAGAAAATTAATAACAGATCTAGTCTGGCATAAGGTCACTGTAGATTTGAGTTAGTCTTGAAGCAAGAAACCCAAAATGTGCAGTTTTAATAGTGGAAAAGAGTTGAAACTGACCTTAACTTAATTTAATACTGACCTAAAATTTAATAGTGACCCAATTTAATACTACCTAAAAAGTTTAGGTACCAAATCTCCCTTAAAAAAACCCAACCAACCAACCAACCAAAACCCCCAGTCTGCTTCAGGAAGTTCTCTGCCTCATGCTCCAAGGCAGATAAATTGCTTAAGGACTTTCATATTCAGAATGTGAACACAAACCAGAGAAATTCTCCCAGATATTCCCACATGAGACAGGACAATAAATCACCAGGAATTAAGAGGCTGAAGGGCTGACAGCCCCTCTTGCTGCAAGGCAGATCAGCTGAACTGGAAGGGAATTCATAAGAGAAACAGTTTATGTAAAAATAAGCTATTTTTATTTCTTTCCCAGATACTGGACAATTCTCAGACATTGCTAGATGTCCTGAAGAAGGAAATGAGGGATCTTGGTAAAATCATTGATCCACAAAACACTTCATTAGGACAACGAATACGTCGACAAAAGCGCTCCTAAACTTCTTCAGCCTGGAATGTCCTGTTGGCCAGAGAGAGCTGCTTTGTGCTCCAAGGATGCCACACTTAATAAAAGCCCTTGTCTTGCAGAAGTGAATTTACCTTCCAGATGTGCTTTGGTATTAGTCAGAGACCCACTAAAGCAGATCCTACAGAGCAGGGTAGGCATTTACACAGAAATACCCTTCATTTAGAGCCCAGCAGTGCTGAGGCACATCCCGGGAGGTGACCCAGCAGTGATGCTCCTGCCCTCAGCACTGCCCTCACCCTGCTCTGCCTGGAGGCAGCTGGAGGAGCTGGGCAGGGATTAGAGGAAGCTGGGAAGTGCAGAGGAGTGCAGAACCACAGCTCCAGGTGCAGCAGGATCACCAGGAGAAGGAGCAGAGTCAGCAGCATCCCCACAGCCCCGAGCTGTGCTGCCCCCAGGGTTAACTCACACAGAACCAGAGCAGTGTTGGAGCTGCAGGACAGTGTTGGCTTTAGCATTCTTTAGCATTCCTCAAGGATCCATGGGAGAACTAAGCCTGGGCTACTTCAGATCCCTGGTCCCTAACTTGTGTTGAAAGCAGCTTTGCTTTACCTCCTGCAGTTCTGCAAGAAACAGAGCTGCTTTAAACTGACCTGGGCTTTTCCACAAGGGGAGATGCTCATTGGGGCATTTTTTGCTGGAAAAGCTGTGCTGAAAACTCACCCCTTAAATCTAGCAGTCACCAGCAGTCTCACATCTTCCCTCATTCTACACCAGTCTCAGCACCTTATCCTGAAGTGTTTTAGTAAAGGGAGAAGCCTCAACACATGGAGCTTCATGGTCCTTGTGTCATGTCCCAGGCAGATGCACTGCAGACACACCCTGCTCCTGGCAAGTCACACAGGCAGCACATCTCAAATTAGCTTGGAATGGACAAGGAGGAGCAAAATGTTTCTTTGTGCCCCCTCCAGCCAACATCTAAAACTACTGAGTAGCTCTTTTTTTTTCTTTTTTTCATTATCTTTCCAAAAGTATTTAGGCACCCAGGGCAGAAGTGAACAGCTACAAGTAGGTATGTCCTAACATTTAATCCTGTTTTTCAGTAGAACAACCTTCCCTTGCTGCTCCAACAGACACCAAACCAAGTGCAAGGTATGCAGAGCATTTTCAGTTCACAGGGCAGTGTCACTTGAGCAGACATTCACAATCTACAATAGACAAACCAGGAACCATCAAATTTAATCAGAGATAGCAGCCTGTTCCTTTGGATCACACCCCACTCATTCCATAAAGCCCAAAGAGGCCGGATCTGTTCTCACCACATCTCTTTTAATCCCAAAGTACAAATCACATTAGCAGCACTGCTCCATCTGTTCCAGAGTGCAATTTTGACCCTGAGTTTACAGTAGTAGAAAACTTGAATGGAAGATTCTAGCAGATTCCTTTGCATATTGGCTGCATTAAACAATTATAATAGAACTATAAAAATCCTAGAAAAAAACAAAAAATAACCCACATTCCTTGTTCAAGTTCTGCAGAAGAATGGAGTGAAACTTCCCTCCTGTGCTTTGACTAGAAGAGCAGAGCAAGTGTGGCTTGAAGGAAGCAACCAAGAGAGATCAATCAGATTTGGAACAAAGCAACAAGAGGAGCTGGCAAACTGGAGCACAACCAGCAACTCCCAGAGACTGGATGCCAGAGTTGGGAAGGACAGACCAAAGCTATGGCCAATGTTTGGGAATCTTCAAGAGGCTGGAGGCAGCCTGGACAATTCTCTACTAATTGGTGCAAAAATAACATCTAAAGCTAAAGGCATTCATTGCTCTTCCCATCCTTCCCTCAGGGTGTTCAGTGAACTCCACAAGCATGTAACTGGCACATGAATTCCATGATGTTTCAGTGAAACCAGAGCTGGAAACATGCCAAGGACAAACCACAAACCTTCAGTGGTTTTCCAAACTGACACCCAATGTGTCAAATCACAGCCACGCTGTGAACCCACCCAACTGCCCAGTGCTCCACTGGGGAGAAGGGCTGCAAAAGCTGTCAGACCCTGCACAGTGCCTGGACTCAGACAAGCACTGAGAAAAATCCACATCCATCCCGGGATCACAGATATCCTTCCCACACTTGCCTAACCGCAGCTGATCTTGAACAAGGAACATGCAAGGCCACAGGCAGAATAAATCATACGCCTTGAAAGCAGTACTTCGGTCCCAAAATCCAGTGCAAATATTGTCCGGAGATGCCCGGGAGCACGTGGTCCATCCACCCTTGGCAGCAGGATCGGGAGAGCCGCGGTTGCCGATTGGGCTGCGCTGCCCCTCCTGCCGGCAGCGCTGCTGCAGCACCGGCAGCAGCCTCAGAAATAGAGCGCGGGCTCGCTGCTGAAATCCGAGAGACCGCCCTTCTCCGCCGGGGTGAGCTGTGGGAGAGCACAGAGCACAGGTCAGAGCGGCCAGAGGAGCCCCCTCGGCCCCGGATGGTGCCTTGGGTGTCTTTGGTTAGTGCCCCCCTCCAAACGTGCCCCGGAGTGTCAGAACGTCCTGCAATAGTTTGGGTTGGGAGAGGTCTTAACCCACTTTGTTCCAACCTCCTGCCATGGCAGGGACACCTTCCACTACCCCAGGTCACTCCAAGCCCTGTCCAGCCTTGCCTTGGACACTGCCAGGGATCCAGGGACAGCCACTCTGAGCCAAGGCTTCACCACCATCACAGGGCACAATTTCTTCCCAATAGCTAATCTAAATCTCTTCTCTTTTAGTTTAAAAGTGATCCCCCTTGTCCTATCACCATGTAAAAAAAAAAAAATCCCAATATTCCCTGTTTTTTATAAGCCCTCTTTAGGCCCTAGAGGGGGCTCTGAGCTCTCCCTGAATCATCTCTTCTCCAGGTGTGCAGGCCCAGCTCTCCCAGCCTGGCTCCAGAGCAGAGGAGCTCCAGCCCTTGGAGCATCTCCATGGCCTCCTGTGGACTTGTTCCAGCAGATCCATGTCTTTCCTGTGCTGAGCAGAGTGTGCCAGCTGCCTGAGTCTCCTTCACACAGCCAGGGAGGGGCAGTGGGACAGTGAGATGGTCCCTTTGGGAGCACTGACACAGCTCCCTGGGCAGGAACACAAACACAGGTGTGCAGGGAAAGGCACATCCTGTCCCATCCACTGCCTGGAGCAACCCCCACCCCACAAGGGAGCACAGGAGTTGGTTATTTATATCCTCACCATGACTTGGTTCCCCTGGGAATCAGCTTCCTTTGGGAGGGACCCCTCTGCAGCAGGACCCTCATACTTCTGCTCCTGCCACTCGCTGAACTTCACGGAGTGCTTTGGGGTGTAGCTGGATAAATCTGCTGGAAGAACAAAGATGAGGTAAATATTCCTCACCACCCCAAACAGAAGTGGGACAGGATCCCAGCAGGGACAGCCTGGAAGCTGCCCATCTGCAGCTCCCTTTCACCTCCACTAGCATTTCCACCCTTAAGGGACTGTGGGAAACGAGGGCAGTGTCAGACACCACAGAAACCCCACAGTGCCCAGCCACACAGTGCCTCACTCACCTGAGTTAGGTGTACTGGGATGCAAAGTGCTGTTTGGGCGTGGAATATAAAAGGTCCGAGATTTTTCGTCTGTTTCAGAAGCGTGTCCTTCCTCCTCCTCATCCTCTTCTGCCAGGGAGCTCTCTGAGGGGTACTCAAACATTGTCTGCAAACTTGTCTCGTTGAAAGAGATCTTCATCTGGGCAACAGCAAAGGAGAATTATCAGGGAGAAGCACAAGAACTGCCTGATCCCCACACTGGCTCTGGCACAGGCCAGGGCTGCCCCCTGGTTTAAAACAGCCACTGCAGATCCCCCAGTCCCTGCCCAAGTGCCTTGGTGCATCTCTTGCCATGCTGAGGGAAACCCCAAAAACAGAGCCAAGGAGTCTGGAGCAGCTCTTTGTGCCCTCTGACAGCCCCTCACACTGACACCCAGCAGGAGCTGCCACCATGTCTCACAGGAGAGACAAGCAGGAAAGCACACACATGTTGGAAAGGTGACATTGCTAATTCCTGGCAACTCCTTTGTGTATCCAAGCTCCAGGAAACAGGATCAGGACTCCAGTCTTAGGAGAACATGGCTATTTAAGCTACATTAAACAGGGCTTAAAACCAGAAGTGAGAAGAAGGAAGCAGCTAAAGGAGAGATGATAACAGGTGGCAGCAGACAGGGAAAATACTGGGCAAGGGGGAGGCCTTAAATGTTCTGGTTTGAAACCAGTTTTATCCAGTATTGTCACTAACGACCTTTCCACCGTAACTGGAGACTGAGAAATGAAAGTGACGCAAACACACGAGTTCATCAAGGGCTAACCGGAATTTATGGCCATGAAGAAACCTGGAGAGTAAAAACACTAAAAATGAAATCAGGTTTAAGAGCAACCTTTGCCCTAAGAGGAGTTCACCACCTGTGAATAACTGAGGAAGAAACTTTGGGATTGGCTACAGGGCTGTAATCAACATTAGGATGCTGCTTAAATAAACCAGGAATGAAGGAAGACATTTCTGCTGGAAATAGGGACTGCCCAGCTCTCCTCCCTGTGCAAATGTGCTCATCCGAGCTGAAAAGGAAAGCTGAGGGAGAGGTTTGTTCCCCTGCAGCCCTGCCTGTCCCACTCATTACCAAAGGAAAGCTGAGGGAGAGGTTTGTTCCCCTGCAGCCCTGCCTGTCCCCCTCATTCCCTACCACTGTGCTCCTTACAGGTCACCTCAACAGCTGCACAGGAGATTCACTGGCAAAAACTTCACACCAGCAAAAGTGAAGGTGGAGAAAAAGCAAAACAGCTCTTTGTAAGTACTCCAGAAAACAACCACCAAGGAGCAGAGAACTGCTGATGCCAGCACACATCAGACAAATAAGAAGGATAAGCTTGCCAGGAATAAGTTGATGCCAAAAGTAGGGAAGTATTTAGCCAACACAGATCAAGGTTCAGGAGCAGCTGTCTAAAAGGGTGTTGTGATCCCTTTACTTCTAAATACAATTAAAATTCAGCTAATAGGGTTATGAACAGAATGGAAAGGACATGGCAACTTGTGACAGGTGGCAGGAGCCCAATGGTTCTGATCTCTCCAGATGCTGTGCAATGGCAGGCCAGGGGCAAATGCAGCACATTTATCCCAAGGTTCTGTCATACAGAAAATCCCCAGAGGCTGGGAAATGGCACCTGACTCCAGGCACCAATAGTGCCCTGGTGCAGCAGTGGTAGGAGCACTGGAGTGGCATTACCAAGGACTGCCAAAGTCACACCTGGATGTCCCCAAGGGCCAGAGCTGCCAGCAGGTCACAGTGCCACCTGTGCTGCCCATGCACAGGATCCCTGGAGGGACCAGAGCAGGACAGGGAGCATTTCACTGCTGCTTTTCAGCAAAGCAGCAAGGGGAGCTGTGTTTGAATCTGGGTGCCAGAGGGAGCAGCTGCAGCTCCTCCACACTGCAAAGCACAGCTGGAGCTGGAGCTGCTCTGCCCCAGGGCAGGATGGAGCTGGGACACGGGCTGGCTCCTTCCCCTGCTCCCAGGAGAAGGCAGGATGGAAACTGCAGAGGGAAGCAGCTGCCTCTCCCCATTCCCTGCCCCAGCTACCCCAAATGACACAGAGAGAAGAGAAAAGGGACTGGAATGAAATGGTGCTGAAGCTGAGAGCATCCCAGTTGCTGTTCCCTGAATTTCCCATCCCTGCTGCTGACCTAGATGCTCCCTGATCCGAGCCAGGCTGTCAGTGCTCACAATGTGGTGTCTGTCCTGTGGGGATGAGCCATGCTGCCAGGGACAAAGGCCACCAGGGTGGAGGTGCCCAGGGCTCCTGGAAGCCCAGGAGCTACCCCAGAAGCTGCACAGAGGCCACTTATCAGTGCTGCCAATGGCACTGAGGGGCAAGAAGTATTCAGCTAAACATGGAAAACAAAGCAGACAGGAAAGAGATGCTTTGGGGTTTAGGATTTAAGCTTGGGAGATGGAACTAAATGTTCCTGGGTTTCTGCTATCTGGAGGAAATCTCTAAGAAAAATGACTTTGAGTCCAGTTTGGACCAAAGGTGCATGCAGTGCTGGAGGAGAAAACATCCATCCTCAGCAGGGAGCAAAACCAGAGAGCAGAAACAGCCTGGAGACACCCCCACCCCACACAGAGCCCAGAGACAGCACCAACAGCCCAAACCCAACAGCTCCCACTCCCCACAGCCAATTCAAGCAGGAGGCAATGCTGGAGCTCCTGACACAGAGCAACCAGCCAGCCCCAGGGCACAGCTGGGGCCAGGATCACCTGCAAGGCTCACACAGGCAGGTGTGTGCACGGGGGCACTGTGGCACAGGTTCCCCCAGAGCACACTGAGCTGCCCTGTGGCAATGCCAGCCCCTGCTCCCACAGCCTGCAGCAGGCAGAGCCCCAGGGCGCTGCAATAAAGCCCTGGGCACACCCAGGCAGAGCAAACACGAGGCACAGCCAGGCACTGGCACTGAGGGACCCTGGGGCACCCAGCCCTGCCCATGGGGAGAGAGCCCAAACCCCAAACCCGGCTGTGGCAGCACCTGAGCTCCCCTCTCCGAGCACAAAAGGCTTTCAGGGAAGCACAAAGCAGCTCTGCTTGACCCAGCAGAACAGGGAGGGTGAAGCATTGAGGCAAAACCAGGGGACACAGGGCACAGAAATGCTGTGAGTGGCTCCAGAGCCCAGCTGAGGCTGTGTGCAGGAACACAGGCAGCTTCAGCCCCAGGAACCAGCCAGAAAGGAAAACCAAGAGCCCAGTCATGGCACAGACAACAGGTTTGCACAGCCAGCAGTGCCTTGCCAGACCACAGGGACTTTCATGGGAACACAAAAGGCACCAGGGGACGTTTCTTTAGAAGAAAAGCGTGTCCCAGCAGAGCCAAGCTCACTGGAGCCCAGCCAGAGGCTCTGCTCAGCCTGTCTGAGCACTGCTTCCCCTGCTTCTGCCACTTGTGGCAAGGAAGAATTCTGCACCCTTCAGCTGTGGATGTTTGCAGGGATTTGTCACTCTTTGCTCAGCTGGAGGCTTCACCCACAGCTATGTCACAAACTCAGGGTCCAACCCAAGCCCATATATACATATATTTATAAATTTATATATAAATAAATTTATATATTTATAAATTTATGTATAAATACTCTGCCCAGCAATCATACTGGAAAGAATAAATCAGGCTTTTCAGGAAATATTGTGCTGTTCAATCAATAGGTTCTTGTTGCCATAGCAAATATCATTTATTTATTTGCTAGGATTTGAACTAGTAATGAGTAATATCCAGGAAAGAGAAGGCAGGGCAAACATTGCCCAACAAAGCATAAATCTGAGTAGTCATGCAGATCTCATTTAGAAAAGGGAAGTCAACCTTGTGTCAGGCTGGCAGGACTCAGGCTGCACCCAGACCAGCCACCAAAGAGCTCCCATATAGAGAGATTTATTTATAAAAATAACCAATTTATAGAACCCAACCTACAACATGAGCAATGACAGCCTGGAGCCACCTCACCTCCAAAAGGAGAGGAGAAAGTCTGCAAGGCAGTATTAATGACAGAGCAAAGACCCAAAGGCTTCTCACACACCAGGGACCTCTCAGGAAGTCTCCAGGGGTTATTCTGCATCCCCAGCTCCAGAAGGAATCTCATTACTGTGGCTTTTCCCTTCTCCACCCATTATTACACTTGGTGTTGGCTGATGAGACAAAGTAAGGTGCTTACACTTTCTAAACTGAAACCTCTTTGACAATCCAAATCCTCCCCTTGTAACAGTCAGGAAAATTAATTGTCCTAGGCATTAAATGAATAAAATCATCCTATAATTCTATTCCAGGAGGGAGAGTCTGAGTCAGCATTTGCTCCCCATCACAGCAGCTCAGAACAGGGGGGCTGAGAAGGACTGAGCCCCTCTCCCCTCCCTGTGAGTGGTTCCCATCTCCCAAACCCGGGGTTCCTGCTGGAGTTGCCATCCCTGCTCTGTCCTTGAGGAGCAGGATGGGATGGTGAGTGCTGAAGCACAAGCTGGGCTCCATCCCTGCCCTGTGCCATCCCACAGCACCTCCAGCTCATCCCAACCCAGCAAGAGCCTCACCAGATCCAAACAGCTGAGCAGCACCAGGGATCCAGACCTGCTCTCTTCACTACTGATTCTGCTCTGATCATCCTCTGGCCTCAATGATTCCCAAGTGACAAATCCAGGGACTCCACTGACCCCCCAGGAAATGCAGGGGCTGCTGGGTGTGATTTAAAACAGCTTTTCACACCTGGTCTACTACAGGATCACAGAACATCCTCAGCTGGGAGGGACCCACAGGGATCACCCAGCCCAGCACCTGCCCTGCACAGAAACCTCAACAGCCCCACCCTGGCACCCCAGGCAGCGCTGCCCAAAGGCTCCTGGAGCTCTGGCAGCCTCGGGGCCGTGCCCATTCCCTGGGCAGCCTGGGCAGTGCCAGCACCCTCTGGGGGCAGAACCTTGCCCTGAGCTCCAGCCTGAGCTGCCCTGGGCCAGCCCCAGCCGTGCCCTGGCTCCTGTCCCTGTCACCACAGACAAGAGATGTCTCGGTGTCACAAGATCAGTGTCTGTCCCTCCTCTTCCCCCACAAGGAAGCTGCCTCCTCTCAGCAGCACAGGAGGGTTTGGCTGGTGTCTGCAGGACAGGTGGATGATCCAGCATGAACACAAAGCAGGGGTTGACATCTCTGAGAGATCAAGCACAGACAAAACGAGTCTTCTCAAGAACCTTGTGCTCCTGTGGCACCTCACATCGAGGAACATTTGCTGCTGCACTGGTTGGCTAAAGATTGGGTCAAGGAGGCACAAGACACAACCTGATACCTGAAGCTGCAGCCAGCTGGGAGTGTCAGCAAGGCTGTGCACACAGAGCATCCCAGGGAGGGCTGCAGAGAGCCCCCGGGCAGGGCAGGAAAGCTGCTGCAGCCCCAAACCCACGGGGTTGGTGGGTGCAGGCTCAGGACCTGTACAAAGAGGAGGTTCTGACACAGAACAACCTCCAGCTGCCACGGACTGAGAGGGAAGGTCTCTGCACAGGCAAATAACTGCTGTGAGACTGGAAACAGGGTAGAAGCAGAGATTTTATAGTGGACAATGATCCCCAAAGGGTTTAAACCTGCTCTTCCCATCTGACCAGTCCCACAGAGCAGCAGATTTAGTAAAAGGAGACAGAAAAGCAGTTCATAAGCTCCAAACCTCTGCAGAGACCTTCAGTTTTTTCACAGCAGCCTGCAGTCAATGATCTAGACATCTCCCATGAAAAGAAACTTTTAGAGAAAAGCTTTTTGGGAAAATGAGCCAATTTTTTGGAGTTAGCAATGAGCTTGTCTCTGTGTCTGTGCTTGTCCTGAAAACACAGTCATGTGTCAGCCCAAATTGTTGAATAACTCCAGGCACAGACTGTGTGGGCAGCCTGAAATAGCACCCTGGGGACTGCAGAATCACCAGCACATCACCAAGGCATTTGCTATCATTCAGAAGATAAGAAGCCTTTGTGCCTCTGAAGCCTTTCCCTGACACAGAATAAAGGGTTTTTCCCTGACAAGCATCCCTAGGAACAGAGGGGCTCAAGGCCTGGTTCCTATATCAGATTAACCCTGTACTGCTATGGCTGAAGTACTCTAAGTGTGCCCAGAATACTGCAGATGGCAGCTCAGAAATGTACTTTTCTGTACAAGAGGAAGAATTCTGGGGAACTGGAACTATGACACAGAATCACTTGATCATGTTTTTCCAATAAGTGTTTCCTGAGAGTAACACTGACTTTTGCCCAGCCATTAACTGCACCCCAGTGAGTTACTGAGCAGAGCTAAGAGCACTAAAGATTTACAGCAGGAGCACGTCAGGGAAGCCCTGTGTGCCTGGCAAAGGAGACATTTCCTTCAGGATCACATCCCAGCTCCCAAGCCACAAGGCAAAACAAGAAAGTCTCCATTTACAAGGCAACCCACAAAGCCAGCTCTGTGTAATCAATATGCTGAAGCACATGGCAGATAGGAGCAATGCATGGAGATTCGAAATATTAAACTCCTTGTGCAAGACACAGGCAAGTTTCAAATTCCTGATGAGAGGTGGCAGGGTAGGGACAGCCCCCAGAGCTGTGGGGCAGGTGGCCTGGTTAACTCTTCCCTTCACTGTGCAGGACAAGGGGAGATTGCAGTGCCCACACAGGCACAGCTGGAGCCCCAGTGTGCCAGGGCACAGAGCAGCCATTCACCCTGGGAGCCCTTTATTCCTCCTCACATCTGCAGGCAGAGGAGCCAGAGCCTTCCCCAGCTTAACAGACAATTCAAAAATTACTTACTTGGCCCCTAAGAACCGGACAAATCTCCCTGCTTGTACGAAACAAATCTCATCTGAATGCACAAAGGGAGCAGGATAAGCAAGGCACAATTAGTGTCAAGACTTGGTGTCCTCATAAAAGCCACACAGAGCTCCCCAGCAGCCCAGGATTTCACAGGCAGCTCCGAGCAGCCCATTTGTAGCTACAACAAGGTGCAGTGATGAAGCTGCCACCCATAAACATTTCTGTGCAACCCAGACTGCCCAGAGCAGCTGACAAAAACACCTGGGTTTGGTGCTGGAATGGAACCCATGGAGCATCATTCCATGGGAAACAGAGAGAGACTGGGAGCAGAATTACTTCCCACCCTGTCAGGGAGCTCATTTGGGACCAAAGGCTCCCATGATGTGAACAGCATCACCTGCACAACAGAGTTCATGTCTCTCTTGCCCTTGTTCTCTCTTTTAACATGCAAAAGGAACTTCCCTGATGAGCAGCAAGTGCAGCAGGTTCACCAGGAGCCTCAGGGATGTGCCCTCAGAGCTGCATTTTCAGCAGCTGCAAGCGACACAATTTCCCTACACACACAAGTGTTTTGTCTGAGATATTTCCTGCACTCTAATGCCCACAGAGCAGCAGCTCCATCCTGCCAGGTTCCCAAGATCATCCGAAGGGCACTTCTCGTAAAACATCAGCCCCGAGTTCCTCCGGCCCAGATTTTCCCAGGATGTTTGTGAAGTCACTCCGTGTGATACAGACACTCCATGTGACTCTTCCTACACAAACAGGGATATCCTCCCAGCCCCACGGACTGCTGCAGTCACTGGAAGAGCCTGGGTTGTAAATAGGTTTTAAATTCAGGTTTCGTTTGGGAGGGGTGTGATCACAACTCCTGAGGTGAAGGGGATGCTGCTGCAGCAGCTCTTACCCAGATTTCCTTTACTGCCACTGCACCCAGAAACTAAATATTTTCATTTTCCCTACTGTTCCCCACACATAACACAGGACTCCTGCCCCAGCCACCCCAGTGTCCTTCCTCAGAACACCATGACCACGTACTGGAAAAACCTGAGTGGAAAGGAAAACCCAAACCTGAAACAAACTGAATCCTTGAGATGGAGGGAAATTATAAACCATCTCCAATCTGGTCCACAGATTAGGCAAACTGATTAAGAAAACGTTAACTGTAATCCTTGTGATTAGAGTTAGAGCACAAAGTACTTCAAATCTCCTCCTGAGCTTTGGGGCAGGCTGAGCCCTGGGCATGTCCTAACCAGCTTCAAAGCCAGGCTTGGCTCTGATTTGCGTCAGAGTTTCTATTTTAGCCCTTCTGTCCATTCCTGCAGTGCTGACAGCAGCAGGCAGGACATGGGGGCAAGAGAACCAGGGGAATTTGGGACCAGCTCAGATTGTCACTGCAGCATGAGAAGAAGCATGGGAGTGGTGAGGCCATGCAGAGCCTCAGTCACAGAAAGTTTCCCACTACAGAGATGAGATGAGATAAATCTGACTCAGACTCTGCCAGGGTTTCATACAACAAAGTCTCAGCACTTCAAGGTGCTGGCATGCAGTGGGGAAACAAAAAACCACCCACTGCCCCACTGACAGCCTCGGGGGCAGCTTGTGAAGTGGTTTAAAAGCTGTAACTGCAGCTGATTTCCAGGCTTCAGCCATCAACATCACAGAAAAAACAATCAGTGGAATTAGCAAAGGGCAGGAAAGTGGCCTGTCTGGGTAAAAGAGCCTGCTGCCATCTGACAGCTAATGGAGATCATCTCTGCAGGGGAGGGGCTGCACTTCATCATCCAAGACACTTATTTCCTGAGCATGACTTATCTCTGCTGACCTCATCTCCTAAAAATGCAATACATCCATGTCAGATACTGCCATGGCCCCTCCTTAAAGGTGGCAGACGAATCTGCCCCAGCAGAGCACAGCCAGAGACAGAAAATAGAACAGGAACATGCAGTTCCCCAAGAGCTAAAGAACACAAATCTCTGCCCTGACCCCTCCAAAACACAGGGATGACATCATCAAAGGAGTTCCTGCAGAGAGATTTCTTCTTCTACTACTAAATTAATTTACTTGTGTTATGGTTAATTTACTTGTGTTGTACATTGCAAAAACAAACTTCAGGCAGCCACCAGCATTTAGACTCCACACTGTGCAGACTTGCTCCAAACAGGTCTGGGCAGCAGCTGGAAATGTTGATCCCTGCCAACATCCCAAAGCTACACCTGGTTCTCACAGGAGACCATCTCCAGCAGAACTGAACAGATGGAAAACTACAGAGCAGGAAGTTCAGCAGGTTAGAGCAACAAAGCTGCTGCCCATGATCAAAACTGAGGGGTATTTAAACTAATCTTTTAACAGACTTTTAAGTGGGAATTTGGAAGCCACATTCAGGCTTTACGCAGCTCAAAAGATTAGGACATGGACCATGCTAAAGTTTGTGTAAGATGGAACTTTTTGAAGTTCAGCTGAACATCTTTGAAGACAATTTAGAAGCTTTAGAATCCAACTGTTTGGATCCCAGCAGCCTTGTTCCCGTAATCCCCGCTCACACTGGGCTGCCACTCGCCTGCCAGCACACGGCAAGCTGCCAGCTGTGACAAGCACTAAACATTAAATCCGTCAACAACCTGATGTCTGCTGGCTCTCAGGTCCTGTTATTCACAGGACTTTGGCTGGCCTGGCCAGAATTCATTCACTCTCCCTGCAGGATCTGCAGGAGGTAGCGGATCCTGGAGAGGAAAACACTCGGGATGCTGTGCAGGAGCGACACCCTGAAGGAGCAGGGCCAGGGCAGAGTGCAGCCTCCAGGCAGAGGAGAGCCTGAGCCCAAAGCCAGTGACTGATCATGGGGAGCCCAGCTGGCCCTGCACTGCTCTGTCCTTGCCCAGCTCTCCTCCACACACCAACCACATGTTCTGCAGTAACCCAGATTTCTATCTCACCAACAACTCTATTGGACGTTATTCTGGCAGGTAACCAAACCATCACTGACTCTTGTCAGCCCAGATGAGCAACATTTTATCCTCTGAGATCCCAAAGATCCACATCCTGCAGCAAAGCCTTCCCTTCCTCCTGGCACTGCTGACATGCCTTTACTTCTCTGCAATAACAAAGAGAAGCCCTGAGCAGAGGTCACCAACAGTGTGCTGCATCCTCTGCCCCATTCCCAGTTTAGAATAAAGGTCAGTAGGTCTCCTTCCACCCCTGCACATGTATCCTGTCCTCTCTGAGAGCTCAGCCAGCTCCTCCAGCAGCTGCCCAGCAGCTCCTGGCACATCCCTTTGGAGCTGCAAACACACTTCTCAGACTGAGTCCCACCCACAGTGCTTTATCTGAACTGCTGGTGGTACTGCCTGGAGAGACCTCAAAACAGCCCCAGAGCAGATGAACAGCCCTGAAGGCACCTGAAGCCCTGCAGGAGCACAGCAGCTCCAGCTCATCCATCCCCCAGGGTGAGCAGGGCTGGGGCTCTGCCCTCCCTCCACCTGCAGACCCTGATGTGTCCCATCCCACATTGACCTTCACAGCCCCTGTCCCCCCACAGCAGCTCCACAACAGAGCTGGGAACAGATTTTGTATTTCCAACACATCATCCTCCTCTCCCTCACCAAGCTCCAGCTCCAACCCCCAGAGTAACAGCTGCTTCACATATCTGAAGGTCTGGAAGGAGCAATCAAGTTGTTCATCCTGAAAGGCCTTGAAGCAGCAGCATCCCCCAGGCCACAGCAAAGTCACAAGTGCCACAGCCACTGCCAGCAGGCAGGAGCAGGGGCTGGAGCTCCCTCTGTGCAGGGCAGTGCTGGAACCCAGCCTGTCCCAGCCTCCCTCCCAAAAAGCCACGGAGGATGTGGATCAGGGCACTCAGACCACAGCAGCTCCACTTGGCTGGCACTGCTGCCAAATCAGGCAACCAGAGGCCACACATGGGGATGGAAAAGGGAGGCTGAATTTCTACATTTGAAGAAAAACATCATTTGCATCTCAGAGAACAGTGGGGTGCAACTGGCAGGGCTGACACCCTCCTTCCTAATAAATCATTACCCCTGACTGCACAGCCAGCCACTGATCCACAGCATTTCCAGACTCTGCTGACCTGCTGTTTATCTCCCAGATTCCTGCTGGGCATCAGCAAACAGTTAAACTTTTCCAAGTTCTTGAAGTCTCACTAAGCACTGCTTTTTTAAATATGGAGCATAATTAAAGATCTTTTCAAAGCAAGGTTTGGAAAGGAAGGTGCTTGGCACAAGAAGGGCTTGTTCACCCCAAAATACACAGGAGCTGCTCACTAAAACAAGCATCAAGTTTTGACACCCCAAAAAAGAAAGAGGATTGGTTTTAACAAACAACTGCTGGTCCCAGCTCACAAGAACAGTCTGTTTCAGCCCAATTCAGGCCAAAATCAAGTTTGTGAAAACCCCGAGACAGCTACAAAACAGAACTCTTGTTTTTGGCTGGTTGCCTTGGAGACACAGAGTGATCTCTTGGGAAGAAACCAAGGAATGCATCTTAATACGAGCTCCTTCCTTTTCAGGCATCAACACTCAGCCTTATTACCCAGAGTACAGCCACAAACATCCTCTAGGTCAAGAGTAAACAGAAATCTTTCCATTTGTCTCCCATCAGCATCTTCTAGACCCTGGCTACAAAGTCATACCCTGTGCTTGACTGAGCAGGAAGGAACTGAAAGAAAAATGGGTGTTTCTCCCATACCACATTTAACTTCACCCAGAAACTTGTGTCTTGACTCCTTTCCTTCAGCTCCATCTTATTTTTCAAAGGATCCCTATTTGCCTCAGCTTCCTGAGTTCTGCAAATATAACAGGCAGTTTCTCCTTTGCCTTTTAATCTCTCTCCTCTCAGAAACCAAATGTTTGCACAAGTTCTCCTGCAGCACGACCCCACACACAGCTCTTAGGGCACAGCTCTGTGGCACCTTGCAGTATTTGGCACCTCAGCTGCACAGCAGGGCAGATAATGCTGTTAAGCTGATAAGAACAGGGGCAGAGAAGCTCCATGACCTGCCCAATGTCACACAAATCCACCACTGACACACAAAACAGTAGTTAACCAATATCACACGATATTTTAGGCTGGGAAAGGTCCTCTGGAGGTCTCTAGCCCAAATTCCTGACTTCAGCAAGACTGACTTGCCAGCTGCTCAAAGCTTTTCCCTGGCAAGTTTCAGACAGTTCCAAGGCTGGACATGCCACGACTTCTCTGGGTTTGACCAACCAAAAAACAATTCAGTCACTGCACTGAACTTGTGCTCATCTCCCTCCCTCCTTTTTGTACTGATAAGGATACCTTCCACTGGGCACCATTTAACTGGTTTTACTTGAGGCTTTGTTCCTTGTGCCCCAACAGCATCCCCTGCTCAGAAAAATCAGCTCCTCAGCTCCATCAGATGTAGGGCTGACCCAAATATGACCATCCCACAAGATTCTCTCTGTGTCCTCTGTTCCATCCTAAGAGCACTCACAACTGTAAATGCTGCTTTAATATTTATACCACGCACCTGATTTGGTGTAAATCAAATTAACACCCCATATTGAACCTGAACAGAGCCAAAACAGCTGCAATGAGTGCAAGCCAGCAGGTGCTTAGGCAGCAGAACAACTCCAGTCTGACCAAGCACTTCCCTGTAGGAAAACAAGGAAAAGCTTCAGGAGCACTGAGCAGGAATCAACACTCCTGTTCATTTGCTTGTTCTGTCTCTCAAGGTGCTCCAGACCTGCTCCCTGCATTAGTCACCATCAAATTACCACAGGCTGCATGTGCTTAGGGAGGAATTTGACAGCGTTAAGCCAGGGAGGCAGCACTCCCTGCCTCCCTTCAAATGAGATGCATCCTGCTCAAAGGATTGCCTCAAATTATAACGCTCAGTGCCTCAGGCACCCATGAGTCCCTCAGTTATCTGTTTGGATTTGGGTAACGGAAATGTCCCACAACAATTCCCACTATGGAAAAACATGTCACATTACAGCCCTAGAAGTCGGGATCTGCCACCTCAGTGCGCTGCCTTCAGAGCCCAACAACTCTCCATACTCCTCTTGTCATGTCCAGATGCATTTCAGCAAGCTCTACAAAGATTAATTTTCAATTTAGGGCTCACAAGGATCTATGTTACTCCCCAAGCTGTGAGAAAATCTGGCATTCACTGACTCCAAAGGCATTTGGAGCAATCAGCATCTCCTGGATCGTCAGAACTGGAGCTGCACATTCAGAAGGAGCAGGTGGTATAATCCTATCAATGGGAGTTAAGTTCTTGCTGATCTCTTTCTGCCTAATCGAGACCTAATTCTTGAGCCTCTATCAATAGATCACTAATGAGGGGAAGACACCATTGCCACATTGCTGGGGGACCACGGGCAGCTCAACACGTCCAACCCCTCAGATACAGCGAGCAGAGCAGAGCGGGAGGGCAAGCCCACAGCTGCTCCAAGCACGCAGCTCCCCCTGATTTCCTAAATTCCTGAAATACTTTACTTTCCATTATCGTATCTCCAAGGGCTGGGGTGGGAGAGGCCCTGCAGCTGCCACAGGGCATATCCCACCCTCAGCTGCTTTGTGGGACAGTCCCCAGTGTCCCCTCCCTGAGGGCAAATTCTGTTTAACACACCAAGTCCCATCTCCCAGCTGTGGTTCCCCTTTAGGAACCCTTTAAAGTTCCAGGAAACAGTAAAAGCAAACAAGACACTGGGCTTGCAGAGTCGCAAACTCTCTTAATATTGGATACCATGAGCAATATTAACCTCTGGTTCCTTCCTCACCATTCTGAAATGTCCTTCGCATCAGTGTGGTGGAGTTCCACCTTCCCTCTCCTGTGTTCCAGTCCATTTTACCCCCAGCTTCAACCAGCTCTGAGGGCAGCCTCTGGCTCCCACGAGGGGCAAACACTTTGCCCTGTTCCCAGCAGCGCCTCAGGAGCAGCCAGACCCAAAGCAGCCCAGGGACACTCGCAGCCTGGCTGCTGAGCACAAGGTGCCCGGTTACCTTCTTGCGCCGTGAGCCCGTCTTGCTCATGCAGGACCTCTCCAGGGACAGGTACCCCCCGATCACTTCGATCTCGTTCACCGTGGGGTAGCGCTTTTTATGGGGTACCCCCACTTGAGGCCCATCAGCGTTCTCCACGGCTTTGCCGCGTGCTTTGCTTTCCTCCTCCTCCTCCTCTTCCTCCCGCTGCGGCCTTCCGCTGGCATCGGGGACAGCCTGCAGCCCCGGGGCCACGGGCTTCCTTTTGGGCACGACAGTGAAGGTGCTGCCTCCCCTCTGCTGAGGGGCAGAGTGCGGTCTGTAGAGGGGCACAGAGGAAAACTCCATCTCCAAGTCGGGGCCAGCTCCTCCGGGCTGATCCGCCAAGCTCCCCGTCCTCGCAGCCGGGCCAGCCCCACTGTCCGGCTCCACAATGTCATCGATGTAAGTCACGGGTACCAGAGGATCCAGAGGCGCCGCTGGGGAAGTGATGGGCTCTTCCTGCTCGGGGGCGGGAGCCCTCGGGGGCTCCGGGGGTGCCTTCTCCTCCGAGGGCGGTGGCGGCGGCCCCGGCCTGGCAATCTGCGCCGGCGGCCGAGCCGGGCTGCCCTCCCGGCGGGGCACAAACACGAAGGAATTGCGCGAATTCAGGCGCAGCTTGGCCAGAGCCTGTGCCTGCAGGTCGTGGGCTGGGATGGCCGCCAGGTCGGGTTTGGGGGCCGGGAGGATTTCGAAGGAGCCCCCGGCCCGAGGGGCTGAGGCGGAGAGCGGCCGAACGGCGCCGGTGGCACTGGGGGCCGGACTGGCACTGGGCAGGGGCGACACGGCCACTTCGGCCTCCTCCGGCTTTGGCCTCCTGGCGTTGGCTCTGGCATGGGAAGGGCTGGTGGATGGCACTGGTGGCCCCTTGGGCGTTGCGGGGCGGCCGGCGGGGACAGCGCCGGGCTCGGGGACGCGGGCGCTGGGGAGCTGCCCCCGGGGAGTGACCGTGAAGGAGTTGGAGCTGATCTTGTGGACAAAGCAGTTGGCCTGAGGGGCCGCAGCCTTGGGGGCAGCTGGGGCCGCCTGGGGGCCTGCAGCCCGGGGGGGAGCCGGGGTGGGCAGGGGGGCTGCGGGCTCGGGGGTGAAAGCCCGGGGGGGAGCCGGGGTGGGCTGGGGGCACACGGGCGGAGGGGTGACAACCCGGGGCGGTGGGGCGGGCTGTGGGGTGACAGCCCGCGGGGGTGCCGTGGGTTGGGGAGTGACAGCCCGGGGAGGTGCCGTGGGCTGAGGGGTGACAGCCCGAGGGGAAACCGTGGGCGGGGGAGTGACAACCCGTGGAGGGGCCGCGGGCGGGGG